>JABSTQ010010644.1:0-453845 GCA_013358835.2 Ixodes persulcatus | reverse complement strand
AAGTGTGGTTTGAAAAGTAGAGCTTCAAATCGGGCCGCCCAGGATTTCCCTGGCCGCAAGCTATCAGCGATGACAACGTTGGGCCACCGTCGTTGGGATCGTCGTGTGCAAACGTCAAAACCAAATACTAAGAAACAAATACCGCAATACCTACTCGTCAATTCTTCTGGAATGCGTTAGCATGACCCTTGAAACGCCAAACACGTTCCCCTTTGGAAAACGCTAACGCTGATTCCTTCACTTCTTTATTTTGGCTCCCTCTTTTGCTTTTTTATTTTGTGCTGCCTCTTTTTTGCCTCGTTATGGGGTCAGTGTTAGCGTTTCCCGAAGGGGGGCGTGTGTGACGTTTAACAAGGGTCGCTGACGGATTCCCCAAGAATCCACCAATGGATCTTCCTGTAATTCGCTTCACCCCTTACCCTGCCTGTCAGAATACGTCGACGCCCTTTGATATGGTCATACATATCACTCGTGGAAAGAAACAGCTCCATACCACTCGAGGAAGGAACCGCATCTATTTCACTCGTGGAGTGAGCGGCACAATCGCCTTAAGTACACATACACATGACGGCCTACGCACCGCTACTACAGAACCACAGAGCGAAGAACAACCGGCGGCAGCTGTGCGGCAACTGAGCAATTCCCCGCATTCCACCGCGCCGTGGCGCAACACCTCCGAGATAACAAAGCCGTGGTGCTGAATGAAATGGCGTCATCAGAGGAGGCCAATGCTGGACAAAGATGGGACAGACAATTGCGTCTACGTTCAGCTCAAACTTGACTCGAAGCCGAGCGCTGACGTAGCACTCGTTTCCAATCTGTGGCCAGCGTTGGCCTTCTCTGATGACGCAATCTCAATCAGTACGACGGCCTTGTTATCTTGGAGGTGTTGCGCGGCGCCTCCTCCTCTCTGGCCCCGCGCCAGCTGTGCGCAGGACTTTGGCGAAAACGAAAGGGCTCGTTTTGACGAAAAGCCGGAGGTGTCTGCCAGTTTGTCGTCACCGGGGAGAAAGGGAGAAGTTGACGCGTGCTCACGTCAGCGCTTCGGACCAATGGGAGCGTCGCACGCGACAACTGACCAACGAAAGACGCCGCCGGGTTTTGTCAAAACCAGCGTTTCGACGAAAAAGACCGAAGCACGTGGCTACAGTCGTAAAATTGTTACATGAAAAGAAAAAAGAGGCAAGAGTGTGGTATTACACGCTTTGCAAAATGTCTATCGCTGAAACGAATAAGGAAAGCTTGGCGAATTTAGGATAGGGAAAATAAGGTTAATTACCTCAAACCAAAACTAACTTTCCGATTTAGAACGTGACGTGAACACGTGAAGCGTTTTGTTCAGTGTAACGTCGCATGCATTACTTATCTCAGTATATTTTCTGCTTTATCACGGGTCGAATTTTTTTCATTAATGGCATAGATTCGCCTTACAGGCGCTCTGCGGGAAACCAAACGCATGGAGCTTTTTAAGACCTGATTGTTAGCACGCTCCGCAAACATGACCGAAAGGGAAAGCAAAAGTGCTAGATTTTCAACGTCCAGCAAGAAATTCGAGTGCGGGACGCTTATTGAACACGAGCTCTGCGCCAACGTTCGGCTGAGACTCGTGCTCTCACTCATTGGATACGAGTACAAGCCGAAGGCTGACACAGCGCTCGTGTCTCATCTCTGCCAATAGGGCGGCTCATTGTAGGTGATGTTGTAAACCCAGCGCTACGGCTTTCCGTCCACGGAGGCTCTGCCCGCGCTAGGTCCACAACGAGCGCCCAAATAAGTGACCGATCTTCTTCCGTATGCAGAGTTGTCGCATGGCGGAGTCAATGACACTTGCAGCTTGGACTCGAGTGCGCGTTGGCACTTTAAAAGGACCGCAAAAATCGGGTTCCACACAGATTTGGACGCAATTTGGCACATTGATGTAGCTAAATAATACATAGCACCAGCAAAAAAAAAAAAAAGAAAAGAAAAGAAAGATAATATTCTAGTAAAGAAGTTTTTTAGCAAAAAAACAAACAAAAGATATTTAAACATATATAGTGTTTTATGGGCCGTTTCTATCAGAAGTAGACATGAACGACCGTCATGGATGAGCGTCTTGGACGGGCGTCACGAATGAGGGTCATGAATGAGCGTCATAAACGAGCGTTATGGACAAGCGTCACGAACGAGCGTCACGAACGAGCGTCATGAATGAGCGTCGTGAACCAGCGTCATTGACCAGCGTCATGGTCGAGCTTCATGCGCGAGCGTTACATGACGTTAAAGTCATATGTAAAAAATAAAAGCAACAACAATAAATAAAAAAGTATTAACAAAAATAAGTGTGTGTGGTTTCTGCCGGACACATTTAGTGCTCCCTGGTTCTTTTCAGTATGTTCAAGACTGTGTTATTCTTTCGTAGTCGCCCGAGACTATTCTAGGGCTGATGCCCTACGAGACACTTAGTATGTTCAAGGCTGTGTTATTCTTTCGTAGTCGCCCGAGCCTATTCTAGGGCTGATACCCTACGAGACACTTAGTCCGACAATCTATTTTAACGTTGTTAGTTGATGAACACCTATTCTTTTAGGTGTTTTCTGGCGAACACCTTAAAACTACATTGTTGGCGATCTTAGCATCACACAGAGAAAGGTCGTACGGGTAACAAGCTTACAAGCAACACGCACCGCACACATAGAGTCGTCACGTAACCAGATATACAGACGCAGTGAATCCTGCACGAAACCGGAATCATGAACCTGGTGACTGCTCAATCGCCATAGATAATCGCCAATTGAAATAAATTCATGGCTCGTGAGAGCCTTTGAAATTATGAAGGTTACAATTACGTTGCTTTGTTCTCGTTCATATATCGTATTAAGCACGTTATGTCCTAGTTCAAGAAATAATTTCCAAATCAAATTGATTGATAAAGGCAATAATTATTTAGTATTCGCCTCGATATAGAACCGTGTCGCCACCGTGCGGCCGAAATTGGAAACATGCGAAAGCGGGGATACCGCCGTGCGCCGTCTGCTAAGGGCGCACGTTCAGAAGCATGTATCTCGGCGACGCAGGCCCGTTTCCGGCTGTGCTTGACCCTCCTTATTAAATCTTTGATGTTTCTTTTTTGTCGTTTCTTCTAACTAAAGATTGTGCTGTGTCGTTTTAAATGCGTGGAAATTCAGCGAAACAATTTTTTTTTTTTTTTAAGTTGGAAGCTTTTATAATCTTAGTGTATTGGTTTGTATAAAACCGCTGGTTTCTCGAATTTTTGTTATCTCGCACAAACCATAGCTTTTAATAAAACATTGAATGCTGATTAGAGCTGTGGTTTGATTAGTGAATTAACCCGTCTGATCGATACCCTTTAGTAGACTAATCAATCCATAAATCAGTTGGTTGATTTTTCGCCGGTATATTGCATGAAATATACGTTAAAACTACAGATTTTTTTACTGTTGTTACTATGTCATAAATGGCATATTGCATTCCCATTTCAAACTTCACGCTGTGGCACCTACAGAAATATAAACACGGGAAGCCTCTTAAAGTGAATTAATTTTTAAGTTTTTATTTGAACAGTATAATAACCCTCGGTGGCAATCACAAGCACGATGATGTGATTAACCGTACAAGCCTCTGTCATAAGAGAAATAAAGATGTGAGAAATATTAAAGCAGGCATTTTTACGTTTTTCTGACTTTCTCTAGCACAAAATTCCGATAAAACGACAAAAAACAAACAAACAAACATATAAAGCATAATTCGAATAATCTGAAGGTTAACAAGTAAATAAATAAATAAATGTATGGATGAACTGCCCGGTTCCAATTTGCGTTAAGTGAGGGCGGAGGGTGATCGGAAAGTTTGGTAAGAGTCGCTATAGCCCTCATAATTAAAAGAGTGTCGCTGCGGCCGATGCTGTCTGTGTCGTGGTGCAGGTTATTTGTTGGAGTTGCAGAGTCTACTGTGTTTGAATGGAAGATTATTTAGCCACAAATTTATATTATTAGTCTATTGACATCCGCGGCCCTCACAAAGAAGATTGAAGCGGGTGAACCCACAATACCGAGAAGAGCATTTAATAGCACGAACGTTGCTGCGTTTCTGGGTTACACTCGTTTATTACAATTGCGGCAGATATATTAGAACAGCTTGTTTCACTTGTTCCAGTTGTCCTGCCAACATGCAGTTTGCGCACCATAACTAGAAGAGGTACTCTCTCCTCATCGCAACGTAGCAGAATTGTTCAGACTACAAAAGACTTACCCACACCATGGCACAGTGAAGGGAAACATTGGCTGCAGAGGACGTCAATTGCACGTTAATTTCCTATACAGCACTAACTTCTCTTCATGCCAAATGTTTATATTACTGCAAAAGCTACAAGTAAAAAACAAATGCATCGAATTTGCGATTTTATAGCCCAGAGTGCCCGTATTATGTTATCCGGGTTGGAATTCACTGTTTCGTTGAATTGCCACGCAGGTGAACCGATACATCTATTTTAAAAGAAACAAATATTTAGCGTAAATCGTGCAGTTCACCCGGAGACAGGAATCCTTGGTGATTTATGCTTCCCAACGTCTGCCTGGAGCAGACGACGCATCCACACGAGCGATTATTTAAATTTAGACCGTACGCTGGAAACACATTTCGATCTTCACCGAAGCACCGAACAGTACCGCAGCATTATCCGCTAGAATTGTTTTCTCACCAATACTATGCGACAAAATAAACGCAAGAATCTACGCCGTCTCGCGCACAAACATGGAGAGGCCATGGGGCGGCCGTGCTTCCATCCCCTCTTTGAAGATGATGATAGCGGGACAGTAGCGCCACCTTTAGGTCGATCTCGAGGCCAATAGTCGCTAAGGAAGGTCCGTTTAAGAATGTCCCAGCAGAGTCAACTTTTGAGCCACTGGTTTGAAATAAACGAAATTAGAAGACTGGTAGCCCGAATAAAGTATTAAGTTTAAGAGTTTAGTTCTCCACATAAATTCCGAAAAAAAAAGTTATAGTACCTTTTATCAGGGACAGATCAGCATTGCTTAGTAAATTTATAGTCAGGAAAATTTAGCCTCCAAGATTTTATTTTCTAAATCAAAAGCTGGAGAATGCGACTGTACAAAAATGAAAGACGTCTACAATTCTCTGTAATGCCGAATTAGAGCGCAGCTCTTGAGGAGAAAGGGAGGGTACGTAGGGGAAAGTATGCCCCTCCTCCCTTCCCCTCCTCCTCTTCTGCTCTCCTCCTATTTAGCGGAAAACGTCCGCTAAATTTCCCGCGAATTTTAGCGGTAAAATATTTCCGCTAAATTTAGCGGGGAATTTTCGTGCTAAGTTTAGCGGGGAAAATTTTCCGCTAAATTTAGCAGCAAAATGTTTCCACTAATTTTAGTAGGGAAATTTTTCCTCTAAATTTAGTGGGGCAATTCTTCTGATAAATTTAAAAGGGAATTCCTTTCACTAAATTTAACGGGGAACTTTTCTTGCTAAGTTTAGGGGGGAAATATTTCGCTAAATTGAGCGGGGAACGTTTTCCACTAAATTTAGCGGGGACATTTTTTCGGTAAAGTTAGCGGAAAATGTTTTTCGCTAAATGTTCTTGTTAAACATAGTGGGGAATTTTTCCGGTAAATTTAGCGGGGAATTTTCCCGCTAAATTTAGCGTGAACATTTTTCCGCTAAGTTTAGTGTGGAATTTTTCCGCTAAATATAGCTGGGTAATTCTTCCGCCAAATTTAGCGGGGAAATATTTCTGCTCCGTGTGACGTCACTCGTGACCCTCGTAACGTCACGCGTGTGACGTTAATATGAAATTATCCCATAATGCAACGCGTGGTTACGCCGACGCCGTCGGCGACGGCGACGGCGACGTCGCTCAATCCGGGAACGGCCGTCTATTATTATTATTTAAGAATACTGTCAGCCTTCACTTGAAGGCTATTACAGGAAAGGTAACAGCAATATATATACAGTCATATCAAAAATTGTAACTCTATACATATGTACATAATGAAAGAAGACTGTTATAAATTTTTAATTGAGGATAACATGAACATATCGCTACACTTTGTAAAAAGAAGAGAAAAAGAAAAAAAAGGAAAAAGGAAAAACGCCGCTTTTTATTTATTGCTGGATAAATGTATTTTCTAAAGAAGACTCGAATTGGGACATATTTGCAGAGTTAATGACATAATCTGGGAGTTGGTTCCACTCTTCAATTGTTTGCACAAAGAATGAATATTTAAAAACGTCTATCCTACTATTATACGGTTGGATTGTTTTATTGCGATTTAACCTGCGCGATCGCTTATGTGTCTCTTTTAAATATAGTTCAGGTTCAATGTTTAAGTGCTTGTTATACAACGCAAATAAAAACTTTAGCCGCGCTATTCTCCGTCTAGTTTCTAATGATTGAAGTCCACACTGGCTAAGCATTTCATTCACAGAGTCTGTTCGTTTGTATTTATTAAGAATGAAACGTGCAGCCTGCCTTTGGATTTTTTCTAGTTTATTGATGTCTACTTTTTTGTTTGGACTCCATACAATGCTGGCGTACTCTAAAATAGGACGGATCATTGTCTTATAAGCTGTCATTTTGGCATTACTAGTTGCATTTTTTAACTTTCGTTTAAGGAAGCACACACTTCGATAGGCAGAGGAGTAGACATTATCTATATGGATGCGCCATTGCAACTCGTGTGAGATCACCACACCAAGGTACTTAAAACTGTTTACAATACTCAAATTAACATTGCCTATATTATAACAAAATTTCAAAACGCTTTTTTTGTTCGTTATATGGATATATGTCGACTTGCGTAAATTGATTTGCATTTGCCAGTCCTCACACCATTGCCTTAAATTTTCCAGGTTCCTATTCAGAGCTAATTGATCATTAGTATTTTTATCACAGAGTAAAGAAGGCAATCATCTGAAAAAAGTTTTAGTTTTACTGGTTCTTCAATGTGCGTAGCTATACCATTTATAAATATCAAAAACAATAATGGTCCCAAGACAGAGCCCTGCGGGACTCCTGAGGTTATAGATAGAGGTGCAGATATGTTTCCATTTATCTCAACTTTTTGACTCCGATTTGACAGGTATGCTTCTATCCAGTTACCGATTTTATTACACAACCCTATCTTTTTTAATTTGAATATTAATTTTTGTGAGGAATGCGGTCGAATGCTTTTGAAAAGTCTATACAAATTACATCGATCTGTTCCTTATTATTTACAGATAAAGAAAAATCATGAAACGTTTCCCCAAGCTGCGTTACGGTTGACAAACCACTTCGAAAGCCATGCTGATGAGAGTATAACGTCTTTCGCTCCTCTAAAGAAGTAAATATAAATTTTGAAATGACGTGCTCCATCACGTTACAGCAAACGCTGGTCAATGAAATAGGCCGGTAGTTTTATATCGTAAAGCGGCTTCCTCCTTTAAACACAGGGACGACGCGTGCGGATAACCATTCTTGCGGGAGCGACTCCGTTTGTAATGATTTGTCGAAGATAATTTTTAAATAAAAAGATAGCCACTCTGCATATCGCTTTAAGAATTCATTCGGTATTTTATCCGGGCCTGTTGATTTTTTTGCATCTAATGACAATAGCTTAGCAAATATTCCGGACTGGCTTATCTCTATTTCTGGCATACTCGTTTCAATATCAGAATGAAGGACCTCATCGAGGTTTTGTAACTCGTGGGCTGAAAAGACTGATTGGAAAAACACGTTAAACCGATCTGCCATTTCTTCATTGTCAGTAATAACCACATCGTTTTCAACAATCCGCTCAATCATTTCCCTCTTCCCTCTTAAGAAACGCCAAAATATTTGAGGGGCAGTTTTTATAAAGTTGTGAAGAGTCACTGAAAAGAATCTTTCTTTGGCTTGTTTGAGTGACGTTTTTAATTTAATTTTTTGAGCATTCATATGTTCTTTAAAACCTTTTCTGTGCCTTTTGATTTGACGTTTTAGGTGGACAACTTCACGCGTTATCCAGGGATTTGTGCGATATGTCTTTTTAGTTTTGTTGGGAACAAAGGTATTAATGCAAAAGGAAGTTGTAGTTTTAAAAAAATTCCACAGATCATCTACTGTACTTGTAATGCTTAGTTGGTCTAATGTTACTAAGGATGTCTCTAAGTAATCTATAATACTTGTGTCGTCTGCACGGGTAAAGTTTTAACAATTATGGGCTTAGCAACCCTGCAATGACCATGTCGTGGTAGTGGAATCGTAAACAAAATCATTTTATGGTCTGAAATCCCTTCTACAATTGAAATCTCGTCATCCGATATATTTTCTGTAATAAAGACAAGGTCTAATGTTGACTGAGACTGGTCGGTGATTCTAGTGAATTCCTTGACTATTTGGGTAAAGTTGTGATTAAACGTTATGTCGATTAATTTTTCTCCGTTAAGGATATCAATGCCACCAGCCGCCAAAAGAGCCCAATTTACATGAGGCAAATTAAAATCTCAAGTCATAATTACCTTGGTGGTATCATTTACATATTTGCACAAATATGTAAATATTCAAGCCCTCCAAAAATTCTACTGGTGCGTTTGGCGTTCTATAAACCACTCCGAAAAGGAACGTTCAATTGTAATAAGAAATTGGGCACCAAACAGTTTCATCACAGTCGCATTCAAGCACCACACAATCAATGTCATTTCTCAAACAATTAGCTACACCCCCGCCTCTGGTTGTTCTATCACACCTAACTAATTTATAATTAGGGGAAACAATGCAATCGCTTTCTATATTGAAGTTTAGCCACGTTTCTGTAATCGCTACCACATGGGGACTGTGATCAAGAAACAAAAATTCCAGAGCTTCAATTTTATTAACCACACTTCGGGCGTTTAGGCTAATAACTCTTAGTTCAGGGGGATCGTTTTCAGCCGCCCTTGCATCGCGTCAGTTGTACGCTGCCCCACTGGGTTGAACACGACGTCGCTGGTTTAGATCAAGATCCCACACAAATGTTTCGCCATTATTCTTCAGCTTGTCATGCACAAGTGATACCTTATCGCCCTTTGCTCTGTTCGATGCCGCGCTGCCCCATAACAGTTTTCTTACTTGCACTGTTTCTTTCGCGTAGTCACTACTGATACTGAGCTTAGTTCCTTTTAGTTTTCTACAGTTTTTTTAATATTTCCTCTTTCTCGTTGTAGTCGAAGAACTTTATGATTACTGGCCTATTCGTTTCATCGCGATTACGTCCAAGTCTGTGAATTCGTTCAATCGAAGTTACTGTGATGCCGAGAGTCTCTAGGAAGACATCTTTCGTCACGATTCGCTTCAGTTCCTCTGTGCTTTCGTTGTATTTTTCGGGTAAGCCAAATATCAGAAGATTATTTCGCCTTCCTCTATTTTCTAGGTCAATTAGCTTTTCACTTTGCTGTCTGACTGTCTGTTCTAAGTTTGCAACGACTTCCTTTATACTATCAACTTGCACCATTTCGCTCTGAATATTTGACATTGCATTTTCCAGTTTAGTAATTTTTCCGTTAATATTATGCATTTCTTGCCTAAGATTTGCTTGACCGCTTTTAACTTTTTGAAGATCCTTACTCATGAGGCCCTGATTTTCCAAAATCTTTTCTAACTTCTGTTCTATTGTTAATGGTCCTGGGTTCGATTCAACGTCCCCAGAAAGCAGCAACAACATTAACTGGCGCCAGCAATCACACAAAATGGCAAAACACTTTTGAGGGCACGGCACTATCACCACAAATTTGTAGCTATTTTTATAACTGTGCTGCCTGCTTGTATTGTAAACCAACCTGCAGAAGTAGTTGCGGAAATTTAGCCATGCTGGCCGTCGGGTGAGTGCCGAGCCCTCTGATGTTGGCCGGGTCTGGTCCTTGCTTTTGTAGTGGCGTGGTGGATGACGTTTCTCGCCCACGATGAAAATCCAGCCAATGGGGGCGGATGATGACTTGTTGTTGTCCGATGCTGTCCTCGGGTACCGTGAATGGCGTGTTGGATGGCGTTTGCAATAGTATCGGCATCACCTGCAGAAGTAGTTGCGGAAATTTAGCCATGCTGGCCGTCGGGTGAGTGCCGAGCCCTCTGATGTTGGCCGGGTCTGGTCCTTGCTTTTGTAGTGGCGTGGTGGATGACGTTTCTCGCCCACGATGAAAATCCAGCCAATGGGGGCGGATGATGACTTGTTGTTGTCCGATGCTGTCCTCGGGTACCGTGAATGGCGTGTTGGATGGCGTTTGCAATAGTATCGGCATCACCTGCAGAAGTAGTTGCGGAAATTTAGCCATGCTGGCCGTCGGGTGAGTGCCGAGCCCTCTGATGTTGGCCGGGTCTGGTCCTTGCTTTTGTAGTGGCGTGGTGGATGACGTTTCTCGCCCACGATGAAAATCCAGCCAATGGGGGCGGATGATGACTTGTTGTTGTCCGATGCTGTCCTCGGGTACCGTGAATGGCGTGTTGGATGGCGTTTGCAATAGTATCGGCATCACCTGCAGAAGTAGTTGCGGAAATTTAGCCATGCTGGCCGTCGGGTGAGTGCCGAGCCCTCTGATGTTGGCCGGGTCTGGTCCTTGCTTTTGTAGTGGCGTGGTGGATGACGTTTCTCGCCCACGATGAAAATCCAGCCAATGGGGGCGGATGATGACTTGTTGTTGTCCGATGCTGTCCTCGGGTACCGTGAATGGCGTGTTGGATGGCGTTTGCAATAGTATCGGCATCACCTGCAGAAGTAGTTGCGGAAATTTAGCCATGCTGGCCGTCGGGTGAGTGCCGAGCCCTTTTAAGAGCTACGCTCTTGAAAATAATGTGTAAATAGAAAGGTATTTGCATAATAACATTGTTCTGCAACATGAAACAACCTTTAGGCTCTCTGTGCCTTTGAAAGTCTTAACAATATTTCTTAAAATATTAGTAATGTAAAAATAAACAATTTCATATCTGCATTCTTATATCTATTAATGGTAGGAAAAGCAAAGTTACCTTTTTGTGTTTTCATTATAAAATGAAACATTAACTTGCACAAAATTTCCACAGAAAAACAAAAGTGCCTTTAAAGTGTCCTGATCTTTACTTTTTTGCACTTGGGAAGCACAAATAATGGATAATAAACTGGTAACCTGTGATCTGGATATGAATGAAACTATTCATAAATAACCTCTAGATGTCAGTTTACCAAAGTACGGAATTTTTCAACATCAACGATTTTTACAGTAGTTTTTCAAGGATTTGTTTTCCCATTAAGTCGTTTAAAGCCGGTTAGTGGTCGCTTTCCCAAACAGCAACTACAATACCCTTTTCAACACCCTTTTTAAACCCTTCAGAAAAAAACAAATTATTGTATGCAACATTACGCTTTTTGCGATTCGAAATGGTACACGTATCACTCAAAACAAGAGTGCTGAAAGTGTGTAAAAAAGGATGTAAATGTTTCTGGAAAAGCTCTTTTTCACCTTTTATGACCAAACATTTTTAATAGTGTACGGAAACGAAATGTTTGCACTAATTGTTTTGTTTGGATCTGGTCGATGTTGTGCCGGCAGCCCAGAAACACTAGCCTAGACTAGGGTTGCTATGCGGCCGGCAAGGAAGTCAATAAAACTAAATTTAGAACGAATTAACAAATTTCAAAATGGCGTCTGGTGGCGATCTGAAGCTCCGTTAGAATGCCACGAGGTCATGAGTTTCTAAGAAGCGGCGCCAGTTAGCGCCAGTGGGGTTCACTCGTGGAGTTACTTAGTCCTGAATGGGATTCGGCTGAGAACGCTAACGCGTTTACTAAGTTGTATATGTTAAAGGGATTCTACGGAGAAAACCGGAAGTTTTTAAGCTCTTGTGATGGTTACCTGCTGGGAGCCTAATGATTTGCATAGGCCATATTTATTCTATTAAACGACGCCTGAATTTAGTGTAATCAATCATGTATTATTATACAATACTCCGTGCCGAATTTGGCAAGTATCAATGGCTGCGCTCCCATGCCTGATGTGAAGTCACACCAGGCTTGATATTGTCAGATCCTATGCCTTATTTTTCCGTGGGTACACAGTGCTGTCGACGCACCGCAGCGTTACATTTTGCTCTCCACTGTAAATCTCGCGGAGAGGTTTGGAGTGGGACAACTGCACAACAAATCTCCCATTTCATTCACAAGGAAATATTTCTAGCGCTACAACGAGAGCGAACCACGTCGGAGCGCTCCCGCAGAGGACAAAGTTCGAAGGGCGCTTCAGTTGGGGGCGATATTTGCGCTATTCTACGTCAGAGCCTCCTCTGCTCTGAAGGTGGAAGAGGAAAACGCCGTTTATGCACGCTTGGTTTAAAATACAATTACCCAGCCAGTGAAGCAAACAAAATTCCGACTTGTCGTGGAAGATGCCCCTACAGCCATTGCCAATGAGGTTGCAGACTTTAGGTAGGAGCTTGATCTGAAGACCTCTGCGGGCAAACCATAACCCCCCCCCCCCCCCCCGGGATGCGCTGCGAATAACGGGCTAAATTACGGCGCCCAGTGAATACCTTATATACATAGCTTCCAGGCGTCGCTATCGCTGCGTACTGACGGTTATTTATACTTGCTGGCTCCCTCAATTTGCTACATATAAGGTGCGAAACTAAGACTGTGAACCGAACGCTTGTGGGACATAAACTACCGGCATGGCCGCGAACGCCGTTACGGGCAAGCTACGTTTCGGCCATGGGGCGTGCAGTCCTCGGATATTATTACTAGGCGAGATTGTCACGCGTTGACGCCATTAAGTGTCAAGGCTCGTAACTACAGTGACCTTGGCCGTGAATAAACTATTAACGCCATGAGCGCCGATAGGCATTGCGCTTCCAGCTGGCCGACTTTCAAGCGAGGGGTAGAAAGCTCGCGCTCACGTCATTTCGTTTCCGTATTCTTTTAAGGTTAGCGACATGATTAAAACTGAAGGAAGGAGTGTCAGTCTTGCCGTGTCCACCGCGAGTTTTATACCATAGCTTCCTCTATACTCACAAAGCCTGGCAGTTCGATGACGGAGTCATAAAGTGCCCTGTCACAGATTTGTAGCGCGAGGATCTGGTAGCAGAGAACATCAAAGAGCCATTTCTCGGGCAACCTGGACGTCAGTGCACAGCTTTTGCAGTGGCGAGGACCCGAAACACACTGGTTCGCTCGGGAGAAGTGCGTTTCGGCGTCTCGCCGGAGCGGGGCGCCAGTCACGTGGCTCTCCTCTCATCCGTTGTCTGCCGCTCCACCTTTTCCATTTCGGCGGCCGCTTCACGTGGCGATCTGCCAGGCTTTGTCTGTACATAGGAGGCTATGGTCGGAAGGCAACAAGCACGTGCTGGAGGCCGGTTGTTCGAAAGAAACGCCATGCCGCTCTCATCCTGTCGGTGACTGTACACAGGGAGTTCCCGAGAATAGAGTACTGTGTTTTTCGGAACAGGTAGATAAACTATGCACTGCAGAAAGATCAAACTTCATGACAATGTGACGCTAAGCTGTTAAGGATAGGACGCGAAAGTTTGAGAACATGACGTTACATGGATCGAAAGATTATCGAGAAAAACAAAATATCTCTACGAGCTGATGTCCACCTAAGCCTAATATCGTCAAAACAAGAAATGACACTGTGGGAGCCCCTAGCATCTGGTACAGTGAAAACGAACTTGATAGCAAGAAAGAAAACAATGTCCTCTTTTTTAATGGTTGAAAAGCGCAACAGGACAACGGACAGAAATTAAGAGACAGACACAGCGCTGTTAAGTTTTTTTCCCGCTGAAATAGACGCTACAGGTACCCACGGTGCCATGCATTGTCTTGACGATATTATTGTCAGGTGGACGTCGGAGAAATGTTGTTTTTCTCAATTATCTCTTCCCGTTCTTTTCGCGTTCCAACCTAACTTTCGCGTTCTAACCCAACTGCTAGCGTCACATCCTCACAAAAGTTGAGCTCTCTGCGGTGCATAGTTTTTTTACCCGGGCAGAAAAACACAATCTTCTTTTCTCGGGAACTCCCTGTACATCATTATAATGTTCAAAACTCCACAGCGCAGCGCGCGGTTCTCAAAGCCTAGCACGTCTATGCTCGTGTCTACAGAAAGCGGCCAAAACACGCCCCATACGCACGCGCTCAGAGATGGCGCCTGACAGAAGCTGTTTATTGGACTGGTCTATGCGTCTGCTTCTTGTGAAGGAGTTGCGGTGACGTGAGAACGACGCAGAGCTCCGATTGCCTTTGATTGAAAGGATAGTGGGTAAACCTCAATGCTAGATGCCTTGAGGTCTGCCCACTATTCTTTTCAATCAACCAATAAGAACTTGGCGATCTGACATCATCGCGACTCCTGTGCAAGAAGCAGACAAACTTGTGATCCGTATCGGAAAGGAACACGCCGGCAGCGTCGCCTTTGTCACCTATCGTTCGCAGAGAACTCAGATTGTAGAGAGGGTCCAGCTCAGACCGTGGGGAGCGCTTGAAGTTTAATGGCGGACGCCTTTATCGGATATTGGCCGGAAATGCGCATGCAGTGCTTTATCGCGTGCCTAGAGGGAAAGCAGGCGGAAAGGCGGAGACGCTCGCGGACGACCAACGCATTCGTCACCTATAGCTCGTATCGCTAACGAGGCCTCTAGACCACATGATACCGACCAAGCAGCTTGAAACTCCGCAATACAGGCTTTCAAATTATTCGCTGCCACCTAGTGCTTGTAGCCAACTACTCGTCGGAAAGCAAATGTGACGAATTGCGCGGGCCCTTTGCCCGTCATTATTACAACGGAATTTAAGGTTCTTACAAATTCTGTAAGCTTTTTTTGTGGCGAAAACTTAAATGAAATCAATCTGAGTGCAGCGGCTAAAAAGGACCTACCGATGAAAATTATCTCTTTGCCACTAGGGGCGCCCTGGTCGGGGCTTGAGTTATGTCCTCTCCATTCCTACAGCCATATTTTGTTTGCTCTCGTCCCCAGCCGCCTGGTAGGCATATCCGGTATGAGCGACATAAACAAAATTAAACACTTCATCCTGAAAAAAAAAAAAAAAATATATATAGAGAGAGAGAGAGAGGAGAAAAAACGAGATTGGGTGAGGGTTTAGCTTATATCTTGTATGTATTTTATTGGCGTAGTGACGGCAAAACAATGTCTTCGCTCATACTGGAAATGATGACATTTAAGATGGCGACGATCTTGTGGAAAAGGTATGTAGTGCGCATGATACCCCTGGCTGGAGCTTTCAATGAACTCCTGTAAAACACATATTATAGACTGATGCAACATAATAAATTCAAAGGAGGCTTCGTCCTCAATACAAACGTTCCACTTAAGGCCCAATGGCATGGGGTGCATCAACCATTATGCGAAGGTTTGTATTTGAAGGTGCCAGTGTTAGAAAAATTCATAGGCTTTTCACCACCATGTGCGGAAAAGTGACAGTGATAGCTGTTTCTGCTCGTAGCAACGCGCACGTTTATGCGTATTCCTTCTTTATACTCTCTTCCACACAGCACGGCCTTGCTGCCACAAATGCTTGTAGGAAAGAAAACACACTGCACATATGTGTCAACTTTTCTGTTTAAGACTAAATACTAGTACCGTTCAGATATCAATGGAACCATGGCTGTAATAACTGGGTGTTGCGCCTCGGCCCGATACAGGCTTCGGTCCCGCGCCATATTTTGGCCGAGGGGTAAACTAAGTTGGTTGGACGGGGTGACGTGATTCAAAGATGTCACCTTAAATCCGAGGCAGGTTACACGTAGCCGCCAGCCCGGGGCGGCTGCAGTGTAAAAGATCATGTATTCTTGTACACTGTCCCGCTGCAGCAGTGGTTGCGGGAGCGCGCCCACCATCTGTCGGCCGAGGGTTGAACTACTTTTGTGGCATGTGGTCACGTGATCTGATGACGTCGTGGAGATGGACGATGTCCCGCCCCACAAATTAGTCATTTTGCCAAATTACCCAAGAATCAAGGAACGTAGATACACGCACAGTAGGAGCTCGTCTTGTCTGTATAAATGTTTTAAAGAAATAACCAAAACAAGGTGTTGATGAACACGCATACATTATGCCATTTGTTTCGAGTTTTAGAGCGCAGCTCTTAGGTGCCCCTTTACGGGTTGAGCGTCGTCGTCGTCGGCGTTGGCGTTGGCGTTGGAGTAACCGCGCGTTGCATTATGGGACGTTTCTCCCTCTAAAGTGAGCTTTAAAATTTTTCCGCTAAATTTGGCGGGTTAAGTTTCCCCGCAAAATGTAGCGGGGAAATTGACGTCACGTGACCTCAACATCAATTCATTTTTGCCGCTAAATTTAGCTGGAATATTTTCCCTAAATTTCCCGCTAAATTTAGCGGGGAACGTTTCGCTAAATTCAACGGGAAATTTAGAGAAAATTTCCCGCTAAATGGGAGGGGAGCAGGAGAGGAGGGGGGCAGGGCGAGGAGGGGCATACCCTCCCCTCCGTACCCTTCCCTCCTCCTGCTCAACAGCTGCGCTCCAATTCGGCATTGCAGAGAATTCTGAACGTCTTTCATTCTTTAGACCGGTTACTGCTGCAGACGTCAGCCCGTGCAGCACGTGTAACCACACATGCGCACGCACCTATGTCAATTGAGTGCAGGAAATCAAGACGAACACCCGATTGCTGTCATGGCTTCCAGTCAACGTTATTGACTCCGTAAGTGTGACGTCAAGGGTCCAAACAAACCGTTGCTAGGGTCGTTCTTATGGACAAATACATGTGGCTAGGTTTCGCCACGAAAACCCGACCGTTCAAAAATCAGGAGTTGGATTTAAACTTCTAAAAATTACAGATATAGAAAGCTTGAATGTCATATACACTCTAAGAAAAAGGGGGTGTACACGGGTACTCCCCTTGTCCCATATGTAACTCCCCAAAACTACATTTCGTCGTTCAGTCCACTGACGTCGAGCTGGCGATACCAACTTTTACAAGCGGCTTCATAGCTGTTGGATAGAACGTACTAAATAGCTAATGTGCGTATCAAAGACTTGAAGACAAATTTACCGAGGTTTTGCTGCCGGGCCGAAAAAACCTTGATTGTATTAATTTAGCCTTTAATTAGTACATTAGCTATTTCAATAAGTTGCATCGGTCGACTATCAAGCCGCTCGTAAAAGCTGGTATCGCCAGCTCGACGTCAGTGGGCAGAATGACGAAATGTAGTTTCGGGGAGTTACATATGGGACAAGGGGAGTACCCGTGTACACCCCCTTTTTCTTAGAGTGTATGTTTCGACAGAAATGTGCCGGTAATCGCTTGTTTCTGAATATTTACGACTGCAACTTCCGGTCCTCAAGATGCCTGCAGCAGACGACAAATGCAAGAAGTATGCCGTCTGCCACACACCCGCCGGCCAAGCCGACGGGTGTGTGGAAGATTATATTCTGATACAGACTATATTCTGATATTGCATTTGTTTGAAATATAATGAGTTTCAGACACTTATGAAAATTCATAATGGGATGCGATGCTAAATATGGTTTATCGAAAATCCGGGCGTCGATCGAGATGATCGTCTGCTAAAAGATCGCATTGCACTTGTGAGAAAAGCACTTCAGGCGACCGGTTGAGATCCCAAATTTTATTTGCAGACTCGAGCTATGGGAGGGTGCTTCGTACATGGTTGTAACCATCGCGTGGAGAAAAATTCTTCCAGTTTCTTCAGATTTCTACAAGACCCCAAAGCGCGAAAGAACTGGATAAAAAACATAAGGTGACTTTATGACAGATTGTACTCGCATCGCGGGTTCGATGTAGATCTTCACTGAAAGAGCACGTCCACGGAATTTGATGTTTATCAAGGGAAAAAAAGCAAAATACTGCGAGATCGCGATATACATGCAATTTTTTAATAACCTGACAACCTCAATAATAGTAATAAAATATTGAGGTACACCTAAGCGCGTATTATGAGTAGTGAATGCGAAGACATGCAAGCCGCTCGTCCGCTCCCTTTTTTGTCTGCTGCATAGTTTTCGTCGCCGGTCAGCGCGTGTGCTCCCTTGGGCACGGTCACCTTGGACGCTCCGTGTCGAGGGGAGCAACGGCGCGCTGATGGACACGCAGCACCATGGGGTGAACGGTCGTGGAAACTGACGAGCGCAGCGGCCAATGAGAGCCCCGTCGGCGCGCGCCAGCGAATGGAACTGAAGGAAACTATCTGCCGTTTTCGCGCTTCAAACTGATGACGTCAGCTCGCTCCATGAGACAGTTAATGCTTTCGAATTAATAAACGACTTACCTTGATGGCGTACGATTTGTTTCTATTTATTTCTCATGCTGGCCTGCACTACGCCGGTAATGCACTTCAGGTCGTCGCCGTAACTGATCTGCATGACGTGGTTTGATTTTACGGCATTTTCACCCCTCTGAACTAAGCTGGGTTCTTCACAGAAAACAAAACGCACATTAAGGAGGCCTCTACGGTCATGGTGGTGCACTTACTTATGTCGCTCGTTTACCGACGCAATTCAATGAAGACGCCTGCTGCAACAGAGGCCAGCGAATCTATTGTGCTTTCTGCTACCACAAAGCAAAGCGGAGTGTAATGCTTCAGAAATATCTTTCATCGTTGCAATACGACGCTGAGACGAGAAGAACATCTTCATTATTAAATGTCAAGAAGTTAGGTTTTTTACAAAAAATATTTACTTACTTGTAAGCAAAATCTAGCCTCATGTGGAGTCTCCATGCATTAGTGCATCATAGCAACGTCCCTAGCGACGGTTTGTTTTGACCCAGACGCCATGTCTTACGGGGTCACTTAGATTAGCTCAGTAACGGAACTGCTGATAGACGCTGGTTGCACAAGCAGTCCCCCCCCCCTCACTCACCCCCTCCCCCCTCACTCACCCTGACTTGACTCCCGTCGTTTGACGCGCCTAACGGCTGTTATGGCAACTGCAGTGTATTCTATGAAGTACGCAAGTTTCGAAGCACAGCGTCTAGATGGCTTTCCACCGTACCCCATGAAACACAGTTATGAAACAAAAATCTAGATGGCGCTTCAAACGGGAGGCGTACTGAAGAGAGTGAGGGGGTACCCGCTTCTGCGGGAAGTCCACAACTGGTCTAGCCTAGTAACGTGGCTTCCAGCGTTCTGTTCTGTTCCACTCGTTCTTCTCACGGGCTCCCCAAGGCTCGAGCCTCGCCCTTTATATGTCTCATCATTCAGTCGACCGTCAAAGTCCTTGAGCGAAAGAACGTCGGCGACACGGAAAGTACGAAAACATGCAGGCGACATGAAAGGTAGCAAAAACGAAAGGTACCAATGAAACGGCGCCAAAAGTGCGTCGTCAGAGAGCGCGCTGTCATCGGAGGTTCGCTATCACGTTCACATCGGCGCTTGGGTTTTCACCATCATGTCGTCTTAGGAATAACATAAGAGACCCTGTGAATATTTTCTTTTGTTTTTGCATGATCAAGACATTTGTGGATGCGCAGGTCGCTACAACGTCATAGAGGTATCTGTCTAGCTCAACGCCGCCGGGAATCTGGCTGGGACGTTCAAATAGCAGCTATCGGTGTAAAAGTGTGCTGGAAAATGGTTCTCAATTTTACAGCGATAGCTGTCACATGTTCTTCCCACTACTAAATCTGGTAGCTGTTACAGGCGCTTCCCACCACCCAATTGTTAAAAAAATCGCACGCCGCCCACGGGAATCGAATATGGCTCCTTTGTGTGAGGAGTGGAAGTGTTACCATTAAGCTACGCCAGAGTTTTTTTTTTCTGAGCTGCGCTAGAGCGTTAACAAGGCGTCCTATATATAAGGTGTTTGTAGTACGATGCCCACTGCCATAGCTTTCTCTATACTCACGAAGCCTGGCAGTTCGACGACGGAGCCCTAGAGCGGCGGGTCGCAGTTTTGGAGCGCGAGGATCTGGTAGCACAGAGCATTTCTCGGGGAATCTGGTAGTGAGCGCACAACTTTTGCAGCAGCGAGGACGCGGGAGGAACGCGAGGGGCACGAGCGGATATTCTATCGCTCGGCAGAAGTGTGTTTCGGCGTCTCGCAGAAGCGGGGCGCCAGTCACGTGGCTCTCCTCTCAGCCGTTGTCTGCCGCTCTACCTTTTCACTTTCGGCTGCAGCGTCTCATGGCGATCTGCCAGGCTTTGTCAGTATTAGCGGCGAGATGTTTTGGTGGCGCCCTCCTGTGGTTCCCCCTTGTGACCTTAGAAACAACAAGTTTGATGGTGTTTGTTATTAGCATGGTGGAAGCTTGAAATCATTGCGCTCTCAAAGGAACACTGCCAACACCGTCAAAATTAAAGTTCTTTCATTCCTCTTATTTCCGTCGATGATAAATCCCCTTTCCGACGTCATAGTCAGCGTTCGGCCTATCGTAGAAGGCCGACCACAGCGACGCTTTCGGTCGCGCACGGGGCTAATAGAGGAGGCTATGCCACTGCACGTGCTGTCTGGGAAATTACAAAGAAATAGCCGATAACAAGATGCCGGAGTAGAGCTGTCAATACCAAGAGCTCGAGCCGGGAGATGCGCTTTCGTGCGTTTAGGAACAAAGAATAAACAAAGGAGTTCGAAACCAAATGGTCAGATGTCCATTTCATTCCGAACGCGTTTGTTCAGGCACCTGACGGCGTTGCCCGATGGTGCGTGAACGCGACACTGATGCTCAAGGACTTCGGCGTGACGGTTACCTGCTCTCGCAGTGACTATACTGTAGATAAAAACAACACTGCTAATTTTTGTTTGTTATGTCATAAAAACTGTGCGCGCCTACTCGGTGGTACAGACGTTTCCACTGTTTACAAATAGCACAGTCCACACGCGCTAAATTACAGTCCAGCCAACTCTCGCGCACAATTGCGGCCAGCCAGAAATTGCGCGAGCATAACATACAAACACAGCAATGAACGCACCCTCAAACAATTTTATGGACAGGTGTAAAATCGCGTAATTTGTCCCTCGAGACTTAGGGTGCAACCTCCCATGTAGTTTTTAGTAATGCTACCACATCATAACACCAAGTGACTTCGTCTCTAAAAAAAAAAAAAGAAACCTTTTGACATTTATTTTTTAAACTACGTACGCACGTATACTAAAAATATACATTTTATTAGATCTACTTTGTTTTCACGACATTCACCTTTCATATTCACAGTTTTCAAAAACGCCTGAAACAAATTTTGAAAGAAAGCCTGACTGATGTGCAATGGACGGCCACACAATTTATCTTGAAAACAAACGGGCGAGCTACAAGAAGCTTGATTTTTATGTTGGCGCATCTGCGTTCTCGAACGCCGCCGCCAAGAACTCTGCCTCTTTCTACAAAATCTAGATTGAAATGATTTCAAACGTCTTGCACGTGCGCTCAGCTCGTGACCAGCACGCGTTTCTCACCTACTTGGTTAGCTGGCGGGTTTTGCTTCTCTAAGCGAAGAATTCCCCTCTGCTCTGCCCAGGCGTGACGAAGCAATTGCCGAGCGCTGCACCCAGTGTGACTTGACAGTCGACGGTAGCAATGGTACATACAATGGTTTACGAACGATAGTAGATGGTAGTTGTCATATATAGTGACGAGGAAGAGTCAAAAAGTAACCGCAATTCAGTAATAAAAAAATGGATTCCCCGTACAAACTGATGGGCTTCAAATATTGTTTGGCCCTCAAAGCAGGTAGCTGTGCCCACCGGTCTAGCGGCTTGACGGAAAATGTCAAGCGTCCACCACACCAGAAAATGCCACACTCTTGAAAGCGTGCACCAGAAAGCAGCAGAGCGCAGTAAATCTGTCTTTAGCTGCGCAGGGCGAAAATGCTGCGGATGTCCATCGCAGGATTTGGGAGCGCCATGTTGCGCCTGTGTGTGACTGAAAGATGTACAAACGGTACCAAAAGTTTCAAAGTGGAGAGTTAATTTTGGTTAACGCACTTGCTCCGACCGGTTTTATGCATCGTCAATGCCGGATTCCCCATTAAAGCTGAACTCAATGGAGCGAAATAGGCGTCGAATAACTCACGAAATTCGCCCGACGGCACGATCGCTTTGCGCGCGACGTAGCAGCCAGTGCGCTGATGCCACGCGCAGAGCGAAAACAGTTGGGCAAAATTCGTCGATTTGTCGCGGAATATTCGCCAATGTAGTTCAGCCTTTAGGCGTTGAACGACTCGTACATGAAACCCGGGCTGACGACCTTAATTAGTGACTGGAGAATTAAACTTGAGCCATGACTTGGTGCACCAACCACATATTTCCCAATATTCTGCAGCACCAAAAATGTCCGCCCGGTGGGCACTAAGACAACTTGCTCCGCACATTAAGAAGCGCCACGTGAATGTGTGCGAGACACTGTTACGACATTATAAGGATGAAAAACATTCTTTTCTTGAGCACATTATTATCAGTAACGAATGTTGAATCTCCATGCCCAGCCAGAGACCAAACAGACAAGCAAAGACTGGAGACAGAATACGTCTCCCAGACCAAAGAAGTTCCGTGCAGCTCCAACACGGGGCAAGCTTACGCTCACATTCTACTGATACTATAAAGAAACAATATTCGAACCTTACATGACCAGGGCACTCAGTGTCGACAGTGGGTCGTACTGTGACCTGCTCGAGAACCCTGTCATCAGTTCATGAGGTCGCGGTTTGCTGCCTTATGACGTGTGTTGCTCCAGCATAACAATCTGCACCCTCCAAACGACATGTGAAAAAAAAAAGAAAAGAAAAATGTTGATGGCAACTTATGATTTCTCTAGAATTGCACAAATTCACACTCAACCGAGATAACCCCAAATAATATGTTAGGAATAGCAGAGAGAAGGTCAAGCTTTTAGTGAGAACTACGCATCTCCGAGGTTCCTCAACGAATTAAGTAGTGTTTGTTTAAAAGTAGTTTCGCCTAATTGGCCCTACCCAAGCGTGGAAATGAACAACCTCTCGCTCTTCCAACTTTCTGGGAAAGAAATGCTTGCTTATTTGTCCTCGCTGATTTTTTTAATGATGTTGGTAAGGGTATTAAAATAGTAAAAGTAAAACTGAGCGTGAGGGTGCATTAGTAATGTACTTATTTCTAAGCATATTAGATTAGATATAGTCTTCGACAGATTTATTTTGTATTCTTATTTGTGACTTGGTGGGTATGCACCAAACAGCTCGAGAAACGCAGAGCGTGGCGAGTTTCGAACATCGTATAATCGCTTCACAGTCAATGAGGCAGCGTAATTAGTCAATAAGAATATCGAACAGTTATTCAGGAATCCAAAAACTTTTGGCCATTAAAAAGGTACATCCGTATGTTTCCTAAACAATCAGGGTCTACGGAAGTAATCGGGCTATTTTACGATAATGTTATTACTCTCAACTGCTGAAAGCTTGCTTCTTTGCTAAAGTTGGAATAGACGACGTAAAACGCGCCCTCTTATTCAAATGTCAGTGAAATGTCTAGCACTTAATGTTAACTCACCATATCATTCAAAACACCTGTTACAACAAAGCTGCGCATGCCGGTCACAAGCAACTTCTACTTTTTTCTTCGTGAGTGTCGTGAACCTTGAACACGTGACGCAAGACAAGGAACGGAACATCTTAAGTTGCCTCAGATTCCTCAAACAAGCACCTTCGAGCCCAAAAAACGGTTTCCATGGAGAAAATGAGGCGGACTTTGATGTGGGCATGGCAACTACTTTTTGTCCTCCTGCGGCTCACTGCATCTCGTATGTTACTTCAATTTTTAACATATTTATTGAATTGGACCTTAGGTTTTAGAAACCTCATAAAATTACAGCTTTGACTTGAATAGATTGTGAGTAGAAATCACCTCTATTTGCTAGGCTGGAAACTGGCAATTTGATAGTCTATAATTAACTTATTATGCACCTAGGATCAATATTTTCCGTTGATTAGTTTGACTACTATAAACTTGCATCATACATTATGCTTTCTTCAACCAATTTGGGTTGTGTTTTTCACTTTCAAGAAGGTGGCGTTTAAAATGTTTACATTATTGCATGGTGAAGAAAGCTCCCTTTCTGCTTGGAGGGTCATTGATTTTGTCAATATTTATTATTGTGTGCGTTCAAATGTTATTTTGGTTTTGAGCAAACCATGGTTTGTTTAATTTCTAGTGATTGGCTTGGAAATCGTATTTGTTTGTTTATTTGAAGGATACTGCCATCTAACATTTGTAGGCATAACGTAACAACCCTAATCACTTCTTATATTTGCCTCTCTTTACGTTATATTGAAATGAAGCTTAAACTAATTTCTCATTTATTGACGTTGAATAATGTCTCAGCATCCTATTCAACATTTTAAAAGAACTAAACGTATTTGTAAAATGTATGCAAATATAGATCGACCTTATTTCAAAGCTACTCGGCTAATAATACTTTTCTCTATTTCTGGCAGTGGCATCCGAGCATACCATCGTTTTCCCCCGGTTGTTGGAAAACAGAGCTGCTAACGGACAAAAAACTCTAGTTGTGACTGATCACATCACTCTACAGCTGGCACCAAGCTCTGTATTCGCTGACGAATTCACTGTTGACACAGTGGAGGAGGGTTCACCCGTTAAATATTACGTAATGCACACTCAAATGTTACGTTTTTTAATTCCGCTTATAACTATAAATATTGACAGCCAGTCTAACAAAATCTTTATTGAATTCTCATCTCCAGTTTCGAGGAGAAGAATATGAAAGAAACTTATACCACGATCGTCACCACAAGGCTTCGGTAACTGTGAAAACAGACAACGGCATTCAGGTGGTAAGTAGATATGCTTTGACACAGCATTCTTGTTTCGATCAGCCGAAATAGCCGTGTACTATGCTAAGTGTGATATTGCAGGAAGGGCTAATTGGAAGACATTTACGCATTAAGCCAGCGATTGGAGTCGAACGTTCATTGGATGGTCATGTTGCTCATATGCTTTACGAAGTACAGCCAGGCGTCACTCGTATACCTGATGGAAAAGGCAAGTATACTCCTTAGTAGTTTACAGCTCGGTAAAACTTTAGGACAATCAGGTGGTTTCAACCAAGGATATTTATGTAGCACCTAGAGAATTTCTCCACATTAACATTTTTGAGCATAAACTGTAAAATATATTTTTATAGTTTTATATTTAACAATTATTTTGGGTGGCAAGTCAGAATCAATTAATTAATCAGTCCAGGCTGATGGAGGTTTAGTAGTAGTGTGCATTTATGCACCGTTTCTTGGCAGAAGTTATCCTGAGTTTGCACTGGAACTTCTCCTATACGGGAATCTTCCTGATAGTCCCTGTAGCAAGATGCCTTGTACAAACACACACTTGTGTAGTCAGAGCTGCTTGGTGAATGCTGATTCTGGATCTCTGCATATCCGCGGATTACCTGCGGATTGTCCATGGATATCCGCCGTCAAATGGCGAATGCGGAGAAAAATTAATCAGATTTGGCGGATGGCGGATCGGATGCTGCCAGGGGCAGCGGATACGAATCGGATGCGCATATCCGCGGTCTGGGGCTGCGTGTTTGCCGAGACGGCAAGAATAAATCCGGTGAATAACTAAGTCATAACGTGCAGTGCAGCATCGAAGGTCCTGCGGGAAGAAATTTCACTCTTGGAAAAAGGTAACAATCGGGGAGAAATTTGTTCTTTACGCCGAGAAAACACGATTCTCACCAAAGATCGCTTTAAAGCGTGTATATCTCGCCAAAAATGGTGTCCCTAGAAAAAGTAAAGAATGCATAGACATCAATTGTCACATGAAAGGGGTTCCTGTTTCGCAGAGAGCGAGCGGAAAGCGTTCTTTGGCCGGAGAAAGCCGAAAACATACAAGCCACAAGAAATTAGAAGCCTCTTTGACAAATAAAAGATGGCGTATGCGCGCGTTTTTTTTTTTTCTCTTTTGACAATTGGCAAGTTGTTGCTAAGGATGGGGTTTGTAGCACGCAGTTGAGGGTTCATTTTTAAAACTGAAACTGATAGCAGGTGTTGCCATTATTAAATACTGTGATATTTCCTTAGTATTGTACTCGCGTCTTACCGCGTACGTTCCAGCACTTCGCTGCGGTGATTCACCGCCTTTCCTCTCCCGATTTATAATGTGTTGACCTAAATAAAAGGACAGAAAGTTATTTGGTTTTATTTTCATTTGGGAAAATATACGTCAACTTAAAGCAAAAAAAAAGGAGAAACTTTCTTTTTGGCGTTTTTCTTCGGGCAGAGCGTTGCAAATTCCTAGGACGATCTCACAACTGGGATCATCCCTCCAGCGATGCAAAGAGTCTCTGAAAGGCTGATCCCTTTAGAGTAACTATATATGCTTCGCCTGCGGAGCAGGGTATCGCGACGGTCTCAAACTTTTTACTTTAAGTTTTGCGGGAAAAGCGAACGACGCTCTTGCGGGGACACGACGGGCACGACATGAGCCGCAGTTCACCGCGCATGCGCCGGCAGCGCCGCACAAGCGCCGTCGTGCGTCTCAAAAATCCCTTGGTAGCGCGCGCATGCTACGTTGTCGGCCGTTCTGTTGTCTGTTCGAACACGGCTACTTTAAAGCAGCGCTTGCGTTATAAAAAGAACAAAATTACACATATCTAAGTGGCACATGATGGTAAAATGTTCAAGACTCCAGACTTGTGACACTTAGGTGTAAGATATATTTTGCCAACGCAGAATGAAAAATATGTTGCAGAGCTCATATGACCCTTCGTCCACCAATGAGTAATTGGCAGTAAAATGAAAAGGAATGCTGTACTCTGGCTCCGCCATTTATTTACTCTAGATGGCTTATAATATGAACACAACAAGATAGAATTCGATGAAACGACTTTCAGCTTATACTGACTAAAAGAGTTATCTGTGCAAAGATAAGCAAACAGCTTATAAAGTACCATCCAATTTTTTTTTCTTTTATTAACGCTTGATTTTATGGTATGACCTGAATAATCGGATTGCAGGTGGGATGTGCTTCCGAATATTTCGGTTGCGGTTAAGATTAGGTAACAAAATGCCTATGCGGATCAGATGCGGTTGATCAAGCTATTATCCGCACAGGGCTGTACTTGTTAGAAAAAGTTACCAGTTATGATGCATTCATAGAACGAATTTTATTTTGCTCCTTACGCAACATTAATCAAAGATTTTCACATCTATGTTGTGCGTGATGGGTCTTTGTCGTTATTAATGTTATGTTCCATATGTCCCAGCATTAGGTAAATTATACGAAGGCATAACAACCTAGCTAATTGAATGTTTCGGCATTGATAAGCAGCCTATGCAATCATGCGCTAACTCTGTGCGCTCCGAAGAAAACAATGTGTAATGTTAATATATTCAATGTAATACACTGGCAATGTCTTTGATTCCCAGTACAATGCCATGATCCTCAAAATAAACTGTTCAGTTCAATTGCTTTTCTTACAGAGACGGAGGCATTAAAGAGAAACCAGGGAGACATTTCCGACCCTGATGAAGATCGTAACACGTCTTATCCAGGTAATTACTTTAATACAACCAAAATGCATTTAATTTTTATCTTAGTTTTGTTCATGCCTAAATTTATATTTTTCATTTCCAGTGGAACGGAGTGATGGAACGTATGTAGCAGAGGTTTATTTAGTGTTGGATAAGTACTATTCCAAGGTATTCAAATACAAGAAAGAAATCATTTTAGACTACATATCAAGGTTTATAAACTCGGTGAGTAAAACAAGAATCAAATATTTTAGATACAAAATAAACATTATAGGAGAAAAGCACAAAAGACGCCTTTATATTACGCAATAACCTTTTTTTTAATTCACATGAAATATAAGAGTCCCCTTCGTTAATTAAAGCAAATCAAATACTGATCACACATCATGATTGATAATAGCCACAGTGTTCCTACCACGAATGTTCTATAAATCAAATTTATTTTTAAGCCGACTGCTGTTTTTTGTAAATAATTTAATAATTCAATTTATTTTTGTTATAATGACTTCCCTAGTGACCATTAGGGCTCGTTCTTTAATTGACATTGATATTACACATCTTCGCTCAGCAGACTTGTAATTATCCTGTCGCATAATGAAGTTCAGGTTATGGACTTGATATTTTTCAGTGCTTTATTTTACTATCTGAAGTGCGACTAATAACCGAAGCGATAAAGTGCTCTGCGCAAACCATGGCATTGGGAAAATATTCGCAGAAATGGTGTACACTTGAATCGGTACAAAAACCTAATACATCTAGCTGGAGTTTTCCTTGTTACGGTGTTCTAATTATTGCGCACGTATTTTATGCGCATTATTTGGTTGCTTTCTGAATGCTAAACAGAAACTTTTTGAATATCTGACTACTCTCTTTCAGGCTAACATGTATCTTAATTCAATCGGTTCCAACTCAGTCACTGTAAAGATCGTCGGACTGGAAATCAGAAAGGTAAATGTTAATTTCTAACTCTTACCTTAATCTACATAGTTAGATATATGTTCAAAATAATAAAATGGTTACATACGATTTATACGAACATTTATGACAGAAAAAGGATAAGTTTTTGATGAGAATGAAGGGGAGAAAAGATAAACTCTTGGCTGACGAAACCTTGGAAGCAATTTCGCAATTCATATGGCAACTCGAGAGAATACAAGGAATCTGACCTTTTCATGTTGATGACCAGGTAAAAATACACCCAACCTTTCAATTATATGGGTTGCTTAACTTTTATAAGAATACATGCACCATTCATAATATTTCAGACTTGACATTGCTGAAGGAGATGACAAGACTTATGATGAAAGTGTTACAGGTGAGTACCTTCTAATATCGAAGTGCCTTTTAAGTATTTATATATCTTAAGATGCCATACATATATTTTGCATAGTAAGGCCCTCTTTATTTTATTTAAAAAAGCGTTCCACACGAAACTCGATAAAACAATGAACTCAATTACTGAAAAACGTATTTGGCAACGATAAGTAGGGTGGAAGCCGATGCTTTACTTTCTTCAGCATTGGTTACATAAACAACTAAGTCATTGCAACCAATGATAATCCGTTACACCTTTATTTGATTACCTATAATCGAAAAATATGACACGCCTCTCGATAGAATAATTCAATCTTTCTATTAAGGTTTCTCAATGATTGGCGGAGCTTGCACAATCTATAAAGCTGGCTCTTTCGAAGACGAGCCTCACACGTACTACGGGGTGTACGCATTTGTACGAGAAGTTTCCCACCTGTACGTATAAAGTTTTCTCAGTACAAATTAAAGCGAATTATATATAATGTAATGGGAATGTTGTAGAGTTTATACAGTGACTTGCGATATATTGCAGGCTTGGTATTGTGGACGATGGAAAGGATCCTTATGATTGGATTCCTGGCAACACAGGGGCAAAAGGTTGTTCTCCAAAGGACGGCTACATTATGGGCACTCCGGATGCCGCGAATCCAAATGTTCAGTACAATCATTATCATTATTCTTCGTGCAGCTCAAGACAATTTGAAACGTTCGTGAGGTATGCGGGACAAATTTACGATTTGAACTGTATTTTTGTGTTATTTTATACCTGTAATTGCATGTAGGCCACTTGATCTGGTTCATCTGAAAATGCAAACTTTATTTAGCCGTCTTTAATTCTGATGCAAATCTGCATCTGGGGAAAGAAATGAACTCTTCAAAGAACATGTCCCAATATGGTATACGTTCTCCACTATAAAGAAATCACTCCCTGTAGTATACAGAATCAAATAAGACAACTGGAAAGGAGTCAATGTATTGTGAGGGTGTTGAAAGAGATGATTTAATGAGGGTTCATCACTGAAATCGCTGGTGTTCGAGCGACGAAATAATTTTCCACTGGCTGAGAGCGCGCGCTGCTTCGCCCTAGAGCCTCCGTTTCGTTGTCTGCTCCCTAGCAATATATTGAGCGTGCTTGATTTTAATTCGAACCTATTTTAAAAAAAGAGGAGATGAGAGTTAGACGAGTGCTGTGCCGAGAGGATGATCGTCGCGGCAAGTTAGCTAATTAACTAAAGTTTTTTAATTCACTTTCTAATTATTGATTTTAGCGGTCATGTTGTAATTGCAGTATTGACGGCAATTACAGTTCAATGCCAGACCAATTTAAAAATTTGCAAAAAGGAATGGTTTAATTGATATACATAAATAAATTCTGGCGATTTTTCGACTGAATAAACATTGCGCCGAAAAAGAGTGCCCAAAAAGAGCGCCGCAAGTCCTTATTCAAAGTGACACTTCAAAAAGAGACGTTGACGTTTCTATCACGTCGTCATTTGTGTCGTGTTGCACTCACCAAGGACAGGCTGCCCAGATAGTGACGACATGATTAAAACTACTATGTCACCCTCCCAAGCGTCATTGTGGGCAGTGCTTGCGGCGCACTTTTTGAGCGCAAATTTTAAATCGGGCGAAAAACGTGAGATTGAATTCAGTAATATTTAAAAAAACATTACCGTTTGTAAATTTTGTACATTCTTCTGGGCTTTAACAGTAATTTTCGTCAATACTGCATTTACAAGATAACCCCAAAACAAATAATTAATCATATAAATAATTAATGAATTTTTAAAGATTTAAAATATTATATTATTTGATTTTGGTTAATTAGCCAACTTACGATGACGATTATCCCCTCATCTGATGTCCGCCAAGCCTGATTAATACGTGGTGAAGACGGCACTCGTCTAGCTCTCATAACATTTTATTAAGAATAAACCTGTTTTGTAAAATTTCAAACACCCTGTATAATGCGAAATAAACCTTGCCCTTATTCCTTGGTGATAAGTTTAGGGTATTCAGCCATATATCACACAGATAATGCATGGCATTTATAGATAAAACAAAATAAACGGTGTAACACGTCATCAATTAAAAAATGGTTGCCCTTTAGTACTGAACAAGAACGAACTCCATAGCTGACCCTGGAGGGTTAGAGTATCGTCTTGTGTTGTTCTAGTTTTAGCTCAAAAGAAAAATACATAGCCGGTTGAAGTATGGGCCTCCAGTATGGTGAATGCGCCGCTGTACGGTTATGTTTGCTAGGTAGTTTCATTTCAATCGTAGTTACAACCCCGGCAGCACGCTAGAGTCACGCACGACTTCACCCAAGTTTCGGAATCCTAGGAGCCTAACTCGTGTCTATTAAAGTATCGCTCCAAGGCGTCAATTAGTGTCAAAGTACTTTTTCACTGGCAGTATCATGACTTTACTCTGTTCAGCCACATAATTTTCAAAGTGCCAGACATTAGTCAAAGATGCCATTTATCAGTCGAAAAATGAAGAGTGAAGCCTAATGCTGGTCCTTGCTTGGCAATTTAGACCCAACGTTGTCAGTTAAAAAAAAGAAACATACTGAAGCTCAATTTTGGGATTTCCTCGGGAACTGAGGACCAAAGATGTTAGGTGCCAACAGAGCAATCAGGCTCTGCAGTATAATTCTGGGGATTGTTTCGAAATGTTGAGGGCAAAATATCCAAACTCTGGCCAAGGCATGTTAAGCTTAGTTACGCCTTGCTATTTTCTGGCTTCCAGGACTCTAAAAGATAAGACAAAATAAAATTTTGTTCCAAAGCACTCTACTTAGAAAGCACCTCCTGTAAATATATAATGTAGAGAACAAAATCATATGCATCGCTGACTCTGAAGGCCCTGAGCAGTATATGTAATCATTGGCTCGCTATCTTTTGTGAGGACCCCACATGCAGAATGAAGCCCTCTTTCTGCCTCGAGAAAACCAACCGCGGTATGTTGCAACGGTTGTAACATAAGACCAGCAGGAGAAGCAATGCCTCCAGAACAGGCTTGTTGCCTCCACGTCATGCTTTGGCTACGCTTGCTCTTGAGAGGCTAAAATGATATCGAAGACAAAAATCACGCGCTGAAAGCGAAACTTTTACCGTAACTTTTGGGTTCTGACAGGATATAGAATATTTTCTGCTGTATGCTCAGATGTTTTATGGCAATGACCTTCGAACTCTGGTTTTCAGTGGGTGGTGCACGATGAAATTTGAGCTCCTCTATAGGTTTGCGCTATGAACAACATTTACCGCTCTGCAATATAAATGCACACTATTGTAGCTTATATTTTACTGGAACCTGTTATTATAAATATCCTTTCAGTCTCGAAACGCTTAGTTAATTTGCACTGCTATTCAGTACACGCAGCCAGGAAAATTAATTTTAATAGAACCACTATTTCATCAGCAACTTGTTTTGTTTTCCTAAAAAAAAAATTAAAGATATCAAGCTTGCCTCACCAAGTTGAACTACAAATCGCCGAAGACGAATATTACACGCGGAGTACTTCCTAATAAGTACGACATGAAACATATCTGCAAGATTATGCACGACGACTACGAGAAGGTGGAATATATTTTCAGCGTAAGTACAAAAATTGCCCAACAATCCGATTTGCGCCAATAATTCCCATTTCATTATTTAATTAACAATATTTTTTTTAATAACCCAAGAATTTCGATGTAACTTACCGGTTATATTTATCATCTTACAGGCTGAAAGACTACAACGCTGCAGGTTTCGATGCGCATCTCCCAAAGATTTTAGGAAACGGTTTGTTCAGTTCGAACATTTCATAGAGGAAGGAGCTCCGTGTGATCAAAGTGGCCGCGGGGATAAGGTACATGAATACTTCATTGTAATTTCACCCGTAGTGATAATATTGGTGATATTTAAGTATACAAATAATATCCTACTTGTATGCGCGGGGACCCGATCCTTGCAATAGTAAGATGGACTGCATCATGCGCGTCGTCAAAGCAAACCATGAAATATGTTTTCCCGCTTGCGCATCAAAATTCTCGTTCTCTTTCCTACGTCATGGATACAAATGTTAATTCGCCTTAAATAGTTTCACTTTATATAACGAGATTTTATAAATACCACGCAGTTGGGGCAGAGTCAAAACAAGGAACTTATTTATTGTCTGAATAATTTTGGGAGAATATTCGCTAAGAAGGTGCGTGTGCAGTGCGCTTTTAACCAAACTTCCGTATTCTGCTATTCTGGAATGAACCTATCATCCGGCCATATTTTCTGTTTTATTTTACCCTAATTTAGAGCAAAACTGTATATTTCCAGTTTACATCAAGTTAGTGAGAGTTTGGCAAGCAATTACGTCTGGGGTAATCCATTATTTCCTGCAAAACAGACAAAAATATATAAAAAACGTTGCCAACAATGAAGAGGTTGCTTGAATAGAAATGTGTATATAGAGGATAGATGGGTGTTTAATGTTCATATACCATCCTAATAAAGTCTACAACGTGCCTGTTTTTATTTCAATTCGTTGATTCCCACACAGGTATGCCGCAAGGGCGTTTGTCAACGTAGAAGATAAGCGCTGTGCCACCACAGTCAACGGCCTCTGTTTCACATAAAGAAGACGTAAACCTTCAAATAAATATTGGGGTTCTGAAATAAAACCCATTCAAACTCACTTTCTGCTTAAAGTTTACTTGTTGCTCCATTGAATATATTGCCACGTTTGAAGCCGATGGAATTCTGGCATTTGTCAAACTTTTTCTAATATGCTCTTTATAAGAAAGCGGTTGAAAAATTTGACATGAAGTACCTGGTAAACACATGCATAGGTTTTTACAGAACCAAAAGTGTATTTAAAAAGAATATAAAATGATGTAATACAAAACACCCACGGAATTAAGTCACTTTCATACCACCATAATGTACCCTACTTGTATGTTGAAGAAGTCAATGGTTCACAGAGACTTATACCCAGGGCTTAAAGTCGAGGGGTCTCAGGGGGTCTCAGATCCCCCACTGATCTTAACGGATAGTCTGAGACCCTCCTCCACTGCCCAGCATCAGTGAGGTCAAAATCATATCTTGCAATAAAATATATTGTTTTCATGGATGTGACATTTGGGGATTAATAATTTGAGGCTTGCAGGTAAGCGTGGGCAGAGTCAGCAGTGGCGTTTATTTTATGTGCATCTAGTACATCTCGTCAGAAACCACCGCCCCCCCCCCACACACACACATTCTTGTAGGGATCCCCCTCATCTTACGGGAGACTTTAAGTACTGCAGTTATACCCATTGTATATACGCCCATCCTTCCTCAGGTCAAATACAAAATGTTTTTGTAGAACTTCCGTTGGTGATAGAAAAAAAGAGGAATTTTTACAAGACAAGGCTAGCTCCTTCGTCTTCTGAAGCACAGAACAGAATAATCATGTCTAATGGAAGTGCACAATATTTACTTATATTATTTTAAAGAAATGCATACTTTACGTCCGTTTCTCAGATCTTCCTTCGTGAGTCAGTCAGGTAAAAGTCAACTGGTTACATCGAGAAATAATCGATTACAGTTTTAACTCATATTTTACTGTCTCGGACTAGTTAAAGCATTCCCAAGCATACTGTTAACACCCAAGAAATATTTGTCTTAGGTGTGTCATGTCCACTCTCTTGGCCAAATTAACATTGCCTCTCTGTGTTAGAAAATCTAATATTAAAGCTGAACGGTTCAGTTTGGATTCCCAATTTCGCCTCCTATGTGGGTAGTTGCGAAAAAATAAAGAAAATAAAATATGTTGAAGGTACGTTATACAATAGGAACACATGCTGTGCTGCAGGGGAGTGACTATATTTTTTGCCACATGACTAAGATTCCATGTTTTCGGAGTTTATTTTTCGTCAAATTCGGGGGGTGTTATTCGAAGTTTATATTTTTGCCGAACATGTTTAGTTTATTTTTGTTTGATTCCCCATTCTTCAAAATTCGGAGCTCAATTTCGCAGTGTTTTTATTAAAAATAAATAAATATATGTAATATCCAAGTGTGGACGTATTTTAGATAAAAACTAAAACGCGCTTGTGTTATATTTTTATAGCTGGATTGACCGTTTGTGCCATTGTCATTGGCAATAATAATTTGTCACACGACAAATGTTGCACACAACTGTTGCTTCGATAAAAATCGATACCTTCAAGTAAAAAAAAAAAAAAAAAACTCCTGAAGGTAGTCGCTGGGAAAGTCGTCGTCGTCCCATCTTATTCTATCAACCTTCCCCGCTTCCGCGTGAGGTGGAGTGATAAGAATGTAATAGAGAGGCTTCAACTGCCTCTCTCCCCTTTTGTTTGCAATATCTATAGTCCATAGCTTTCACTGTTACAAAAAACAACCTATCCTTTCTCTAAAGTACAAATAGCATGGCCCAAACTGGAAACAAAAACAGTAACGTTAGTCGTGTTCCAAAACTACGAAGACCTGTGATCCTGAATGAGCCTTGACAAGATAAGCGGTAAGACCCCTATTTATTTATTTATTTATTTATTATACCCTCAGGGCCGAAGCATTACAGAGGGGGTGGGCAACGGAAGTACAAAAACACTGAAAATGGTTAGTCCGGCACAGATCATGAATAGTAACTTGTTAGTGCTTCTTTAAAGAGAACAAAATCGCCGATGGTTGCAATGGGTGAGGGAAGGCCGTTCCATTCACGAGATGTTTTTGGGATGAAAGATTTGAAAAAAGAATTTGAGATGGAAGTGGGTATACCAACTTTGCAGCAGTGATCGAGGCGAGAGGATACGTAGATGGGGGCACTGATTAGTTGCTCTTTCAAGAGTGAATTGGCATTATAAATTTTATGAAATAAACAGAGACGGGAGATAGTGCGACGAGTGGAAAGAAGAGGCAGTGAGAGAATAGCTTTCATGGATGTGACGCTTGATGTACGATGGTAGTTTGATAATATAAAACGTGCTGACCGGTTTTGGATGGCTTCAAGCGCTGATATGAGGCTTTCTGCACCGGGATTTCAGACCGAGCATGCATATTCAAGTTTTGGTCGCACCAGTGTTTTATAAAGTAGTAATTTTAATGATGATGGAGCTAGAGAAAAATTACGTCTTAAATATCCAAGCATGCGGTTACTGTTATTAACGATATATTCGGTGTGAGTTTTCCATGATAGGTCAGAAGAGATATGAACACCTAGATATTTTTAAGTTGATACGTTTTCAAGGAGGTTATTTGATAGGAAGTAGTTAGGACAGAGCGCTGCTTTGCGGGAAATCCTCATTGTCTTACATTTCATAATGTTTAGTTTCATGTGCCAAGCATCACACCAGGAAGAAATTGCAATATTCAGATAGCATCTCACAGGAAATGTCAGCCTTTACTATTAGGGCAACGCCCCCGCCACGACATTCTGTGCGGTTTAAAAAGTAACTGTTGTACATTGGTAAGTTTAAAACGTTAGTATTATCCGTGAACCACGTCTCTGAAAGCATAATTATATCAAACGAAAATTCGAACTGATCAAGAAATAATTCAAGCTCGTCTGTTTTATTTCGCGCCGATCGAGCGTTCAGATGAAAGCATTTAAGAGAATCGATATACTCGTTTCCTAAAAAAATTTTCACATTCGAAGGAAGAAAATACTCACTGGACATAAAGTTCCGTTTGTTCAATAAACTATCTGTGCCATCCATTTAAAGGAAAAAAAAACAACAACTAAGATCTTAAAACTGAGTGCGTGTCACATGAGGCATCACACCAGCTTCTCTAAGTCATCCACAGACCTGATCACGTGCACTTGCTCGCGATCCTTCTTGCGCACAAGGACGTGGCCGTTTTTGTACCAGACGTACCGATAATTCGTTGCTTTGGCCCATTCTTTTGCCTCCCAAAGAAGGGCTCGGTCTTGTTTGGTGAGATTTTCTTGAATGTAAGCATCGTCTTTTGATTTCCTTAAAACCTGCCGTTTACTGAGCCATTCATCTCTGATTGTCTGATGAGCGAAGCGAACAATGATGCCTGGTATTTTATCTGCTCGGGATGATAAGCGATGAATAGCGGCCACTTCGTTGAGATCCAAGTCAGGCACTTCAAGTTTTTTTGCAACCTCATTCACTTTGGCAAGCAAATCCTCGTTGTCAGTCTTAGGAATTCCGTGAATTTCTAGATTTTGTTTTCGGCTTCGCCGTTCCAGTTCATTCACTTCCTGTCTAAGCCTTTTTATTTCCCCACCGGAGTCGGTTTGTTCCAGAGTTTCTACTCGTTTCTTCAGATGTTTTGTCTCTCTTTTCTGCTCAGCAAGGTCCTTGAGCACTTCGTCGTACTTGTCCGACATTACCTGCATTGATTTTTCTATTCCACTCACGGTTTCCTTTAGGCTCATTAAGCTATCTAGTTTTCCGTTGATGGTGGCCAACATGACAGCTAAGTTCAGTTCGCTTTCCTCCTTAGCACCCTGACTTTCACCCCGGGATTTTACAACTTTACACGTTGGGCACCGCCATGTCTTACGCAAGGCACTGCCTTTTGCCTTAAAAGTCGCTTCGGAGATGCCGGAGCAGGGACTTAGGTGATAGGCATATCCACACTCCAAGCATGTTAACCCTGAATCAATATCCGACACTTCTCTATTACACTTTGGACAAACATCAACCATAGTTCAGCTATTGAAAGTAGACGGTGTCAGCAGCGGCAGCAGCGGCATGCACCAACAAGGTATGAACGTAATAAAAATTTTAACCAACCTGCAACGATAGCAGTCGCGATAAGTCTTGCTGTTCGGTGCGCTGCCGCCACTGCTGTGAGCCGCACAAGGGGGAAGCAGTTCTTTTTCACTTCGGCGGCTGATGACGCAGTCTTGCGACGTGGACCAACCGCAGCCTGTCGACGAGAGCACTTGCAGTGGTGATCGCTGCACTTTTTTGGCGTCGATGAACGGCCCGTGCTCCCTGTATGACGAGGCCTGCAACGATAGCAGTCGCGATAAGTCTTGCTGTTCGGTGCGCTGCCGCCACTGCTGTAAGCTACGCTTCAGAGTAACGACACTTACCTATTTTGTGGCTTAAAATAATGGTTACCAGTTATCTGCAGCTTTATCTGAAATCACAGGAAATGCTTTTTTTGTCCTTCAGAAATGTTTGAACAGTTCGCGACAGAGGAAAACAATATTATATGAGCTTCCGAACATCGAATATAACGCCGAGGAAGTCGCTCTTTTGAATCATGACGATCGGCAGTTGCGTCTGCCCTGCACAAGCACCAAGATGGCGGCGCCCACAACAATATCGGGGAACAGAGTGCCGATACTCTAAGCGTAGCTCATTTAGTGGCTCTGGGGACCACTGAAGAAAATGATGTGTTTACCTCTAGGGGCGTCCTGGTCGGTGCTTGAGGTATGTCCGCTCCTTTCCGTGTTGGGTAGAGTTGTGTCTAACCGCGGTTAGTGGCCGCAAACTACGGTGATCTTAATTGAGGTTAAGGCTGCCCGTGTAAATAAAGCATTACACTTGTGCAGAAAGCCGAGCTGATTTCATTTTTAATTTTATTTCAGTGGCGAGCACGATACCGGTGCACCCCACTCGGGGGCAGCTTTTCATGGCATATCAGTCGAAGTAAAAAGGGCAGCGCGCAGTTTTTATCGGTGCTCAGGGTGCGCGAGCTCAAGTACGCTTATAGCTTTGACTGCATTGTCAAGAAACGCTGTCCCTGAGTATCAGGAACCTGGTTATGTCGACCCTTAGTTTAATTATTATTCTACTTTATTGGGCCATCATTTTTAGAATTGTATTTATTGCCGTCAACTTTGTCACCAGGGTGTGCTCCAGACGAGCTCCGGTACGACGGTACGAGTTTCCGGTATGCTAAAACTAGATTTTGCAGGATTTGGACGGTGCCTGGTCGCGCAGCGCAGTTGGGCCCACGGTAACGGCAGTACGGTAGCGGCAGTAAGGTAACGGTTGGCTAAAATCTCTATTGAAAAGCCACATTTTGTAGGCAGCCAGGTTAAGGTTAAGAAATATCAGGTTGAGAAATATTGTTTCTTTTTTTTTTTCTACTCGAAAGAAGAGAGAGGAAGGAGAAATGCTTCAGACTTTTACAAACTTAGCCGTCTCCCCACAGCGCAGTGGAGCAAACCAAACATGTTGCACTATTGCATCAGGCACAGTAGCGCGTCTTCTACCCAGACGTAGACTGAATTCTCAAAAGGCTCCTTTGGTGTCCATGGTGAGAATCCCTAGGCACCCAAGTTCGTAAAGATATGAAGTCCGTAGCTTCACCGCTAAACAATTGACTACGTTCCAGTCGTCGCCCACCCCAAGAACGGGCAACACAATAAGAAATAGCGTAAACCGGAATGGGGGACACTCATATTCTACACAAAGAAAATGAGACGGGCAGGGTATTGGTAAGAACCTTAGATATTGGGGCTCTGGTTTGAAACTCCCAGTGTTCTGACTGCTTTGCTTCTGTATTCTGTTCTTTTACTGTATGATCATATCTCCCGGGCTTCACAATGAAGCTGTCTGTGTGTGTTTTGCACTTCTTAAAACCTACGAAGGAAGAGTCAGTGTTGTACGGATTTTTGTCCTTCCAAAGATTTTATGCTGTTGAAACATTTACAAGTGACATTAGCTACACAAAATGTGGCGCATCTGAGGGTTCAAAAAGACAATGTAACGTGCTTTGTTTGTGTGTTTTAAATTGTTAATAAACGGCTTAAAAATCAAGGTATTTAGTCTTGGCTATTTTGGCTACATTGTTCTTACGGCTTTGGCTATATTTGGGCTTTACCTCCCAGCTTCTCGGCGGTTGTTTGGTGGGACCATCTGGCAACACTCTATATGTCCAGGACACACACCCTCAGGAAGCCCTACTCCCCGACCCGTAGTTTCATCAGTTTACAGTGGACTTCAGGAAACGCAGCATGTGTAGACGGCCATGCGCTCTGCTGTTCGCATTTCATTCGAACCCGCTAGTGCTATAACATTTATTGCGTATGCGAACAAACATTCCTTCACAAAATAATTTATTTCAGTTATGACTTTGTTTACTAATTTAATGATAATCCGTTTTGCAGGAATGAGAAAAGTTCTGTATTTTTACAGTAATCTGACTTGATTTACCCTGTCTATTCGCCAAAATGTTTGGTATGTGGGGATTACAGAAAACCAGTTTTCTTACAGATAATGGACGTTTCGTAGTGTGTTCATTGAAAAAATCAACGACGTTTTTTAGCGTAATAGAACTCTGTATTTTTTATCGGCAATACAAGTACCTTTGGAGTGTTCACTTAGCAAAACCTTGCGTTCTTGACGAATAACATAAGCCTTTTTTTTTAACCGGTAAGCTTGTCTGTATTTTATTTTAACAGAACCATTTCTTGATTTTGACCGAAATGTTCCGGATATTTTCGGAAAATTTTGGTCAATCATTTCGGCAGACAATTTAATAGACAATGTCTCTACGGAACTACTGCCGTAGATATAGGAGGTGATAGTGCTCGCAACTTGACGCTGAATAAATGTTTTAAAAGGAAGGCGTTAAAAACGTGTATTTTTTTGTTCTTATAAAAACAAAAATGAACCGGTTTTAAAATTATGAACGTCCTCATATATCGCCTAATGTTTTTTTTTTGTTTTTCTCGTGCTACTTGGACATGTTTTAGATCTATGCCCACTAAAGCTATCACGACCTAAAGAGATACAAGCAACAAGTTCGTTCTACGCCATTTTATAGCTTCAAAAATATATGTTATAAATCGTAGTTTGCATGGACAGAGTTGCTTGAAGCTTTATTCAGTTATGTAGAATGTTATTTTCTATACAAGTGCAAAACATTTTTATTGTACCAGGAGCAACCAACGGAACGCGAACCGGAGTGTCAAAAAACGCGCATCGGATGGGGCGTTGTAAGTGTGATAAGCCTTTCGGACCGAGACTGAAACGGACCGCCCAGAGTTCATGAAAGGGAAGAGGAGGGGGGGGGGGGTTGTTAGTAGAATTGATAAATCGTACATCCCTGTTGAAATTCAAACATCAATCTGCTTGACGAGCCGGTGGCTAGCGTTTCGTTTGATTAGCTCTGAGTGTCGTAGCACTGTAAAAAAATATTTTTCACTTGATATTCAAGATTAACGGAATTTATTTTTTTGTGTTTTTGATTTAGGAATTTGCAAGTTCTTGCGCAAAGAGTATAAAATAGTTCTAAGTTCCAAGATGTTGGTTCTATCAAACGAAGGGTAGAACGGGTGTTACCATATCCTTAATATTCTGACCATCATCTAACGTACGTCTCTCAGGAAAGTTGCGATTAGTACTGAATGAAATATATTAACCTTGCTGGTTACTAGAAAAGTACTTATTTCCACGTTAGTGAAAATATGCAAATGTTATGAGAGACGGTGCTGATGTGAAGAAACACTTGCTTCGTGTGCACTTTGTGTGTACCTGGTAAACGTCGGCGTTATGTTAAGCTAATGTCAGACAAGACATCATTTTTTGCTGAAGACGTATTGTTCTCACACCCCTTGTGAGAACAATACCATGCGCGTTGAGCCACCGTTCTAAGGTATCACCGGTGTTGTAAAGGTCAAACCAGACATTTTCGTATTTCAGAAAGAAACAAAAACAATAAATACTGCGTCAGTGGAAGTGAAAGATAAATTTTATTTGGAAAAGTCAACAGCCATGGAACCCTATAGATTGCTATGAACTCAAAAAATTAAAGCTACGTGAAAAAAAATATCTGAAGGCTCTATTTGTGCAGTGTGTACGAATATATCTGTTGTAGCGTCTTGTATGGAATAGCTGGAATGATATGTCTGGGACCTGCTTTAATATTGACATAGCAGAAACAATTTCAAGACATGTTCTTTCTTAAATGGCAAAAACCCGTGTTGCAGAGCAACATGCATTTTAAGAAACCGAATGAAAATTTGTAATGTGAAAGCTTCAGCACTATCTGAACTCTTTCTTATCAATAGCTACTCATCAAATATTGAAAAAACTAGGGATCGTGGGCATTGTCGTTACGCTATGCATTAAAGGCGTGCTTTGTCTTCAAGCATGCACTACACTCCCATCCTAACTAATATTTATTATGTAGAATACAGTTGCTGACTGACGGCCAGGCAATCCTTGAAAAAGTAATCCAAAGGTGATCGGTGGGTTTTATATGCAATTATATTCAATACCCGACTGATTTAAGAAAAACCTATATTATACACTTTTTTACTTAAAACTTTGTTATGGAATTCTTGTCTGCGGAACAACAATGACAAAGTATAATAAATTACCATACATTTCAAAAAAAGGGTCCTGCACGTTTTCGAAAACTATCAGGGTACGCTTTATATGTCAGTAGTAGGTCACATTTTAAAAAGAACGTAGTACTTAAAGCAAACCAAATTTATTACTTCAAACTCATGAAAAAAATTTACAAGCAAGAGCTTTATCGAATAGATGAAGTCGACTAGATTTCAAAAACCCCTTGGCACTAGGTTCTTCCATAGATTTTATATGAGATATTGAACCGTTTCATGGTAAAATTTGCACGATTTTGTTTTTTTCTTGGACATCAAGGATTTGTATTATTTGCTCCAACCAGCCATTTTGCTTTCTAGGGTCCGCTCGTTTCTAGAGGAGAATTTAGTTCGGTTTCAGGCCTAGTCTGGTATAGAGATCAATGATTTTCTAAGGATACTTGAACTGTATCTAAAATCAACATTGGTAAATTATGGTGCGCAAAAATACATTCAAAGTCAAGGCGTGTTTATTGGATCGGCTGTGGCCTCGGCCCTTTCAGAAATATACCTCCGGAGCTTAGACCTAAAAGTGCATAAAATGATCAAGGATTATCACACGAGCTCAGCATTTATGAGAAGATACGTCGATGACTTATTGGTTTATGTCCTTGAATCAGCCCTTGCTGGTTCCGTCGAGAATACCGTGTACAGGGAAGCACCGGAGTTGCAGTTTTCTATAGAAAAGCCAGCCAAAAACGCACTTGAGTATTTAGACCTCCAGCTCAGATTGGTCCCGGGGCTATGTTGGTCATATGGCAAAGTAAAGGCTAAACCAATACTTCCCTTCGATAGTGGCCATTCAAAGCATGTCAAGCATGTCAAGGCAGGATTGGTTCGGAACATGATTAACAACGCGGTTCAAAAGTCCTGTTGGCACTCCACTATGAAGTCTATTCAGGTTGTGTTTTCCCGGCTTAATGAAACAAAATATCCTGAAGAATTTGATTCCAAGCAGCTTTCGTACATTGTTGCAAAAGACAAACAATTAGGAAAGTTCCCGAGCACAAAGCGTTTGTAGTCATACCGTTCTTCCATAAGATTTCACACAACTTAAAATCAATCGCTGATAAGTTTGGTTTACGCATGGCGTTTCGTTTAACACCGAAAGTAGTTTAAAACGGTTGACTCCTTTCGCTTCCGCCCAAAGCGCTTGCCTAAAAAAAAAAAAAATAGGGAAAAAGGGTGTTACATGTGTTTCAGGTGTAGTCTACAAGATCTCATTTGATTGTGGTTTGTGCTATATAGGTCAAACGAAGCGTTGTCTTAATGACAGACTAGGCGAACATAAATGATGTGTCAAAAACAAGCATCCATATTCCGAGGTATCTAAGCATATTCAGGAATGTAAGAAGTGCGTGCCTTTATGGAATCCGACAACCATACATGTGTGGTTGTCGGGTTCCGGGAAAGAAACAACCACATGCGCCTGCTGAAAGAGTCAATAGGAATAACCAAGCATGGGAACGCAGTGAACAAGCCCTCTTTGTCTCTAGACGCGGAAGGGAAACGGTTTCTAAATCTCTAGTGATATTTTAGGCGTAGAAAAAATGTATTTTTTTTACTGATACATATGAAACATGCCAATGAGCTGTAACTGTTGTAGATTTTTTTTTGACCGGTGACTATCCCGCCAAAGCAATGTCGGTAAGTTCCAAATATAAATTAACTATGACTGCAGTAAAAAAAAAAATTGTCGGCCAGTGGCCGGCACTTTTACGGCGAGACTGGCCACGAAGTGCGGCGAAGAACAGATTATAATGCAGTTAAATGCAGAGGTACAAGCGAGCTGAACAAGAATGACGAAAATAATCCCTGAAGAGGGGGAACAAGAGGGACAAAGGACAAGCACAAATATCCAACCACAGCTAGGTGAATGGTGCAAAGGTGCTTGTCAATTGCATTAACATCACAACCTTAAAATGTTGGCCGTTCAACCTTGTTGGTGTTAAACAGGTGGCAGCTGATAAAATTCGTTTTCTCTACGAACGTCTAACTCCTGGTTAGCTCAGTTGGTAGAGCACTCCACTAGAAATGGAGGGGTCCCTGGCTTGATGCTAGGACCATGCGGATTTTTTCGGTCGTGCACCAGTAACCGAACTGTGTTAGGAGATTTCTGTTTTTTCTTTGTCCCCCTTCTCGAGGGCTTATTTTCGTCATTTTTGCCGAGCTCGCTTGCACCTTTGAGTCAATTGCATTATCATCAGAGGGGGGGGGGGGGGGGGGGAGTAAGGCCTCAATCAGGGAGAAATGCCTTTTGTCTCTACCTTCCTAGTGAGCTTGGCCTTTGAGAATCAAAATAAACTTGGATTCAGTACACACCATGACAAGTATAGTTGCTTTGACAGGTTGAAAACTCAATACAAAAATTATTAACTTAATTTTGTTGTGATATACAGCGCCTGTATAAAACGCCTGTGCATTTAAAACGAGATCGAAAAACATACTACAAGGATGCAAGAACCCCCTGCTAAAAATGCGGAATTATGTAGATGGTAATTAGTCTTTCTGAAACTTGGGTCCTATCAAAAGCTAGAAGATGGGTGAGGCACGTATTAAGTACTGAATTCACTAATTGCAACAATAACTAATTAAACGATATGCCACAGCCAAAGCACAATAAATACAAAGTATCAGATAGCTGATCGTGCTACCATGCTAAGTACTCTCAATTCCAATGACAAATCATAGGTTTACTGTTGTTTGTAGACAGTGGACACATAAAAAAATTTAATTAGTTTTAACAGTATTTTGAAGCAAAGATTTATAATCATCAACTCCTATTTAAGCTGCCAATAAATTAGGTAATCACCGTTCTTAAAGGGCCCCTGAAAACAAGTTTTTTGGAACAGTCTGGGTAGGACACGCGTAATAAAATATTAACTTTAGGCGAAAAAAAAAAGTTTTTAGAGCAATATAGACGGCGCGAGACGCAATTTAGTCGGTAGTCACGTCCTTTCCACTTTTTTTTCTCTCGCATTTCGGGCGCGCGGAGGAGATGTGGATCGGCTTGGCCATCACGTTGGGGTGGAGAAGCGTATGACCTATCTCGTTGAGGTGGAAAGAGCGTATGACCATTTCGTGATTTCATGGACTTTGCGAGCAAAATTTAAAATAAATCTTGCGCCATCAATATTGCTCTATTTTTTTTTGCGTAGAATTAATTTTTTGACAAACGTGGCCCGACCAGACTTTAAAAAAAAATATTTTCTTTTTAGGAGTTCTTTAAACGTCCCCGATAATTTTTGCTTTCTTAAAATACACATACCATATTAATAAAACAATACAGGCTACGGCTAACGTGCCGTATTGTTCAAAACATCTAAAAACGAATGTTTTACATCACCACTTTAAGAACTCCTAGCGGTTTATCTTTCTATTTCTATAATGTATCTCGTCCTCAAAATATATTGATGGCGTCTGTTAGTTTCTCAGAAAAATTATTTATGCCAGTTTTATTATTTTTACCCGCTCTATTTTCTTCGAGGCAGTGTAAAAACGTACGTGTGTCTGCAGTGTTTTTCAATTTATAGTATACAGTGTTCTCTGATAGTAATTCTAATAAAAAAAAACGCCAATTCTCAATATGTTATATGTAATTCGGAAGGAGTCGCCTACGTTTAAAGGTGCGATATGAACTATTTGTATCCGAGAAGGGGAAGGAATGCGAAGGGTTCGAGTTCAGTTTTTCAGAGGACGAGGATACGTTACAGACACTGCTCAATGTGATTTCTTTTGAATAAAGATATATGTCCTTTTTTTTATTGGGGACTAAAGTCACACAGGTTGCACAGCAACTTGAGTGTTTTTGTAATTGCGCGCTGTGTACGGTGGAGTACCGTTGCTGCTTTTAATTATTGTTTGCCTGTAGCCAAATGCAAGATCAGAAATGTTTAAATTCGAATGGTTGTATAGTCGCACACATTCGGTTAAGTTTTGCTTAGTCGATGAACGAAGAGGTGGGGTGACGTACTCATCTGGAATATACCTTTCAACGCTCGGCGTGCTCATGCGTACCTCATCAAAAGATTGCTTACTTACAAGAGGCCTGTAACTTAAAATAGACTCATTGAAAAAGGTTTTTAACAGCAAATATGCCGTGTGCACCACAAGTTCAATAAATAAGTAATAACGAGGAAGTGCAGTCGCAATGAACAAAATAATATTCATTCAACATATAATTCAATTATTTTACTTGATTTCTTGTTTTTTCTGTAATCAATTTCCGATATCTAAAAAAAGATGTTTTTGTTTATTGCTTTTTTATAATATAATTTGAGCTTCATACGTTTGCTTACAAAATGGAAAAACCATTGAAAGTGTTATGAGGGAGTTCTACCAACCCAGAAAAAGGCCAAATTTCACCTTTTTCTTGATTTATTTCGCAGTTTAACTGCTTTTTTATTCAAAGTGATGGTTTGCATTTTAAAACCGCAATTCGTACCTTTACGTGTTATGAAGTAAACGTACATCACTTTGTCGTGTAAAGATCAACCAGCAGTCTTAATCTTTCTTAACAAAAGAGTCACAAGAGATAATGTCAACGCCACAAAACAGATTGTTCAGGCGATCTTTGAAAATGACGAGATAAGGTTAGGGGCCACGTTTCACAAAAGTCAGAATTCTTTTTTGTTTATGACGTGATGCCGGAGAGCGAAATTCACCTTACGCGAGAATGACATCATGCTGGCTTGAAGACATTTCTTTAAACTGAACATTCTACAAAACACAAAAAGAAAACCTTTACGTCATGAAGAGGCAAACGAAGAATACAAGGCACGTGAAAGTTAAAGGAAAGACTTAACTTCAGTGCAAAAATCAGCGAACAATACAGCATAATGACTACCATCTTGCGGCTCCTTGGCTTCGCCGCAGTGGCACAATGGAGCTCCGCATTTACCGGTACGTTTATGTGGATATTTATTTTAAATTATATTTGTCCTAAAGTTACGGTAACGTACGCAACATGTTCGAACTAGCGTATATGTTTAAAGAATTAATTCACTCCGTGACGTGTCACAAATTCACCAATAGTTGCCCTCACACCGAGTACGGTGGCGGTCTGATGACGTTCTCTCGAATGAATTATTTTTTAACTCGGCAAGTGGTCAATACTTTATGATATTAATAAATATGTTACGTATAAAACTGTGATAGTGCTGCTAGAATGAAAGACCATTCATATTGCCTCACTGATATAACACGGATTAACTTAAGAACAGGTTTTGTTAAATGTCTCGCGAATAGAGCTGTCTATCAACAAATGTTGTAAATAATGCAGATTTGGGTGTTTCTTATATTTTTATATTTGAAAGTGCTTTTTTAACTTACTTACGGACTCAATTGCTTTGGCCTCAGGGCTGAAAAATATGTTCAAAATAAATAAATTAATAAAAGAAAATAAATATATAACAGTAATATCGCACCAACGGATCTTGATAGGCTCACACCTTACAGACAGTTCATGTGGATATTTTAACCCTCGTAAGAAAATAATTTTGCGAGTTCACAGTGGAAACATATGTAAATTCTCCGTATAAACACTCCTTTAATTTTCAGACGAAGGGGCTCTTGTATACCCCCGACTCCTGGAAAGCCGGGGATTAAATGGAGAACGCATTCTGAAAATTAACGAGGATATTATCCTAAAGCTTGAAAGGACGTCAGTGTTCCCTGAAAAACTGCTGATAAGGACACATGAAGAGGGATCGTTGGTCAACAATTATGTAAGCAATGTTAAATCTGCTAATAGAACCATTTGTTTAGATTGTAGTTTGAACACTACATATTGGTAAATGAATACACGTAAAACTACTAAAAACTTATTTTTTTTTTTATATTTTGACTCAGGTCAATGGCTCCGAGCATAATGAACACCTATACCACGATACAGAAAAAATGGCGGCAGTCATTCTAAAAGACGACGATGGAGTCAATGTGGTATGTGAGCCTAAAACTACAGCAAAATAAGAGTTAACAGGAAAATATGTTTTTATAATATCCGCATTCCTATATTCCTATGGGTATTAAATTTACAATTAGGCGTACGCATTTACTACCATGCTAAAACATCAAGTAATAAACGTCAAATGCCCTCGTGACACCTCAAATCAAAACACTTCTATAAACAATTTTAACATAATATTTCTTACGTGATGTCATCAAGCCCGCTGTTTTTTATATTGTGTGAGAACCATTGGCCATTAAAGCGTTTGCCGAATGTAATAAATAGGCATCTGGAAAGCTCTGCCTGGTCGCATCAAAGAAATAAAATAATGAGTCCAGAAGTGGCAAGAAATATCAATATTATTTTTGCATATATAACATACCATATTCATTTTCTTCCCAGAGTAGTCATTGCTGACGAAATTGGATGAGCTGGATAATAAACAGTGTATGAAATACTCTAACGATAATTTTGGCAAATACGCGGGTAGATGTGTTTACCGTATTCACGTAACAGCGGTGGTTTAATTTTTTAAGGATAATGAAACTTCCACTACACGCGCCGCAAAAGAAAATCTATCTTTAAAAAACAATTCCCTTCCGCTTTTTTATTGTTTCCAAGAGCCGGCATTTGACAATAGAGTCAAATTCAGACAAATATCAGTGATAAATGAAATGATCAAATATATGTAGCGAAGCTTGACATAAATGTTATTAGCGTTCCAGAATGCTGAAGTGAGAAAGAAAGATAATGTATTTTAAATTAATTAAGGGTTCTTAACGATTACAACAGGAAGGCCTGCTACGCCACGACTGGCGAATCCAGCCTATGCCAGATTTGGAGCGTTCATTGGAAGGTCACGTGGCCCATATGCTGTTCCCTGTGAAGCAAAGAACGCCCTACCGCGGAGATCACGGTATTATTAATGATAAATCTTCGTTCACCTGGAAGGGAATCAGTGTTAAACATTAACTACCCCATTTTAGTTGCCACGCTATTGTAGCAACATGATTAATACACTTATGATGCGCTGTGATAAGTTAATAAAGCTTGAGGTTCTTAAGCAAAATACTTTTTGTACACATATCATTAGCCGATATTGGAGGAAGGTGGGAAACACTGACAGCGCATGTGCGGAAAAGGAAACGAATTACTGAGCTATTTAAGCCGATCGTATCCTACCCTTTTATTTCATAAAGAAATAGGACCAGGGAAACATTCCGCTGCACCGTTATTCTTACAATTAGTAGAGATGAGAAGTAAGTCTTTAGATACTTGTTACAAGTGCTTCAGCCGTCGTCGATACAATATTAACGTCGTGCATTTGAGAAGCTTCATTGAATTGCAAAATATGTATGAATAAGCTAATTGTTTTTTGTTTCCACTGGACAGTAGCACATATCTATCGTAGAAAATAACTCTACCGTTGCTTCATTAATATTATACCTGGCACGTTTATTGGTATACTATAAGCCTGAATATTCTTAAAACACTGCTAATATATAATTTTGCTTCGAACTGTCATTGACAGTGAAGACTCTATTTTGTGTCGAATAAACATTTTGCCAAAATTATGTTCTTTTTAATCTACTTGTTTCTATCTTTAATTTTATTCTTTATTTCCGGCGCACACTGCCAACTGATGCTACTCGGCCATTTAGCTTTCACATATTTATGCCGGAGTGTCTTGAAAAAATATCCTGATGGGGCATAACTGTGAATTGTTGCTTACCTGGGCTGTAATATTTTTGCGATATAAATTGCCTTGCTTTTGAACTACACTCTCTTTTTCTTATTACAGGGCATCCACCCCAGGAACTCCACGAACTTAGTTATGCTCCTGAAGGCAATTCAACCTATAACGAGTTTGGTAAGACTAGGGCGAGCTGTCCTTTAATAATAGAAGTACATCAAAAACGACATAGCTGTATTGACATGTTTATTTCGAAAAGTTGCTCGGTCTTATGCTGATACAAACATTCGCAAGCAACGATTTTAAAAACAGGAACTTTAATATATTGTTTAGGATTTCTTCCCGTCAAGGCACTCGCAAAGCAGCGATTACTACAATGTGCTTTTATAGTTAAAAGGAAGTAATTCCTCAGCTTTTTCGATTACGTAAACTTTTGCTGTCAGCTACTTAAATCTGAAAATAAAGGAAAACAAAACTTGAGTGCCATTAGTGTTGCAAGCCTCAAGCAGCACAATTTCTACAGCCCGTTAATGTGTACGTTTGCATAGAGCAGTAGTTCTCAACCATTGATGTTTCGCGGACCCCTAGTGAAATTGACAGCTATGGTGGACGACCCCGTTCGAGGTGAGGGGGAAGGGAAGTTTATAGGGTAATTAGGATAATGATTTAATAAATGAACACAACAAAGGGCTAGTATGAAGCCGACTTCTCTCATTGACATACACACGAGAAAATGCACCCGAACGTTTGAACGTTTCTTTTCATTCTGAAAAAAGACAACTTTTTCATGCCGGGCTTGACTGATGAGGCAGGATTTCGCGGACCCCAAAGGGTTCGCGGACCCCCATTTGAGAACCACTGACATAGAGGTATGCACCATAGCGTGGTTCATTAGACTAATTTATGCTGGATTTGTAATAGTGTCAGACTAAAAATAAAAATCAGTTTAATAAAACTCAGTTTTATATGAGCGCATTCCAGTGTTGTACAAGATAGTCGACGAAATTATTTAGGTTAAGTTAGTAAATACCTGCTTCATAAAGTATATAGAGTACTACTCAAGTTTCTCTTTTTGCAAAATATCTTGAGTAGAGTACAAGTACTTCGAAATGTAATTCAATTGCTTTCAAAGATACTTCTGCATTGCTTAATTTGCATCGACATCAGTTATACTAGAGTGCTTCGTTTGCAAGCAACAAAAGCAAACAAAACAAAATTGCAGTACAAATCTATGCAGCCCCAGTACAAGGAGTATACATCACTACTGCATATTACAACATATTTTTAGACAAATGAGGAAACTCTACCTATGGTCACTTCGCTGATAATCACATCTTCTGGTCGTTTTAGAATGCACACCTGGACGCATCGTTTCACTAAGCGCTGCGAGTCACTATATCCGGAGTTGACTTTAAACAAATTTTATATTATACGAAAATAATAACTGAATAACAAGGAGGGCTGACATATAGTGGGCATGGCACTTGGCGCACCTTCTTCAAGTCGGGTACCTCAAGCGCTGCATCTAAACTGCAAAAAGAAAGGCACAGATGGACGCGAAGAAGCTCCGGTCTTTCTCACAGTTGTCGAATATTTTAATACTTCTTCAAGCTAAGCTGCCGAAACCCCTTCAAAAAAGCGTACAACTTTGGAAGGACTCAGTGTTGGTGTTTTGAGAGGTCACTCGGCTCGTAGCTTGTTACCAGTCTTGTTGCAATCGCTATGCTCATGAGAGGGTCGTTCCACAGCGGTCTTCGCCGTAGCAAAGTACAACATAAAGAACAAAATTTTTTTTTTTATATTTTAGTTTGATTTTCTTCTTTTTTTCTTCTTTTGTTGTCATTTTGAGTCTGCATCTTTGGTTCTACACTTAATTGTTTCCTGTTCATTGTTTGGTCGTTTCGGTTTCAAGTTTGCGATCGGTTCAACTTAGTGCCTGGGTTTGAAAATTTGGAGCCCCGTAAGATGTTCCAGCGACAGTGTTTTGAAAAAATTTAAAAGTGTATTTGATATAATGTGTACAAAATACTGAGAAATGTAATTAGGACAGAGTTGCAAATGCCTACGATCAAATGTATCTACAAGATACCATATTACTTACAAAAGTAAATAAAATACAGCATCTTGAGTAAAGTATTTGAGATAGGCACAAGTCTGGCTCATCCCAAACGTATATTCAACAGCCTCGCTTGTTTGATTACGTTGTTACGTAAGGCGTTGCAATTTTCAATTATACTTTTTTTGTTAATAGATTTGCTGAATCAATTTTTCAGTCGTGGACAGGGCACAAAAAGTAATTGAAAGCGTTTAATAGCAATACACAATAAGCTCCTTGTTTATGTTTTAAGACACGACTCAGAAGGCAAATAATAGCAATGGGCTCAACATAGTACGCTATCTAAAAAAATCCCCCATTCATTCATTAATTTTCACTGCCCCATAAGCTGTCTGAAGTTTCTTTAGTGGTGCAATTCGTGTTAATTTATACACAGGTTCCTTATTTTGTGTTACTTAACTCTTGCTTTGAACATGCAGCCCTTAACACGATCAGTTATTCACACCATGGATGCAGGAAAAATCCACAAATATTTATTTAATGAATTGTTGCCTTTTGGTCAACTCGAGAACTCCAGATGCTGATATATATTCGGTTGCGTTTCTAGCAGAGGAAAGAGGCGATCAAACCATATCGCCTGAAGTGCATGTGGTGCTTGATGCAACAACATGTGCGGCTTACAACTATAACAGGAAAGAAATTATCAACTATTTATCTGTAATGGCAATGTCGGTGAGTGATGTTTCCTTATAACTGTTCAAAGATGTAACATGAGAACACTATTCCTAATGAAAAATTGAAAAAAAGTTATATGAAAATCTTATGATATTTTTTAATTATCGACTGCGAAGATGTATACATTTTTACTCAAAATCACGCAATATAAATGAATGCAGATGAAATGCAGAGTGCGCTTTACTGTACAATATAATTGGCTAACTTACGTGATCAATGTTATTTGGCTGTTTATGACGAAATATAAAATCCCGCGGTTGAGGCATGAGAGCTCGAGCTTGGATTCTGATGATCACAAAAAATAAAATTAAAAAATGATGGAGCACGCTCCCCCTATATAAGTTTGAGCTAAATGCCCAGTTCATACTGTGACTAGTGATGTCAGTTGAGCTAACATTTTAACCTTTATTTTTTTATATTTCTAGACCTAGAGAGGTCCAACAGACCACATTTTCGTTTATTGTTTACAAAATGAACATTGCATATGAGCAGCCTAGGGGAAGAGAAAACACAACTGACGTGCAGTTCATTCGAGTTCATTTTCTATTCCAAAGCAATCATTACCGCAGCTAACTGAAGGTTTCTTACATGCGCCTTTTCTTATTTCTAGGCAAACTTGAGATATAAAAGTGTCACTCATCCATCCGTGAGATTAACCATCGTGGCTGTTACACTCCTTAAGGTGAGTACATTTATTAAACGTCTAGGCCCATGCGCATCAATCAATCCACCAGTTCATCAAACGTTATTTTATTGTAGTTCCCAAACAGCTGGTGGACCTAGGATGACATGAATCTAAGAGCTTGTTTTCTTCTAGTCAGTATTGGAATGGCCTCTAAATTCGATCACCACAAAAACGCCGCTTCGGCCTATTAATTATACTAGAAAGAGCTGCCCAAAAGCATTGAGCAGAGTGATATATTGTAAATAATTTCAAACGGCTTTGGTAATGACTGCACGCTTCCTCTAAAAAAAAAGTCGTAGCAGAAAATATTTGGAGGAGATCTAATAATCGAACATTACCAATAACGTTTCAAATATATATCTACATATGCAGTATATTATCCGTTTAGTTTTTAAGATATCTACCACAGGCTATAAGCGCGAGGTCCTTACTCTATGGCCCAGCTCGGTTGCATTTATCTCGCATACACTTTTAAACAATACGGGCGTTTTCTCCAAACCACTTGGGAGAGCTAATTGGCGCAGCTTAGGGTGGGTGGTCGGCCAACGACGAGGTTTAATACATGTTTGGTCTTAAAGAAGCAATCTACATGGTTATACTGATCATGGCGTTTTATGTGCTCATGTTGTTCTCAGTGTTATTGCGCAGCCTGTTTTACAGGGATCGCTCTTATAGGAATTCGGCTTTGCTGGCTAGTTGGTTCATACGGAAGAGGCGGGGACAAAATGGCCAGAAAAATTTTAGCGGCGTACACGATACAAAAATAAAGGGAACTGAGCATTGCGCACGCCAAAGTTCGGTTCATCCGCATGGCAGGGATATTTGTTATCTGGAAACTTGCTGATTGGCCATAATGGCGTTGTTTGCGGTTGCTCATTTCAGTGTGTATTTTCCCATTATATACTTCAGTTGAGAGTCAACGCAATCGTCTCGTGTACACCCTTCAGCTTCGTCTTCGTTTTTTTTTTGTGCGCTTGTCTCCGTTTTACTGGGACTGTTAGAGACCCTTCCCACCACTGAAAAAAAAATGACGCCCGTGCTTGTAGTTGTAGTTGTCGTAGGCAGGGCGTAGGGCGTAGGGCTCCCGTCGTCGATGTCGCCAAAGGCTTGAAAAAAGATCGCCCGCCGCCACGGCGTTCCCAGGTTTCGATCCTGTGACCAAATCATGTGAAGCAAGCGTGTTACCACACATGTACGCCACAGCCTTGACAATACTCTTTATTGGCGTTTAAAAAGCACACGTGTGCGCATGGGTCTCGTGTAGCGCCCGCTAGATGTTCACGGCTGCTCTGACGTCGCCAAAGAAAAAAATTTGGTCGTTCCTAATTATTTCACAGTTTGATCGGAGTAAATTGTTGAAATTGATAGAGCTTCGGCAATGCGTCGCATTCAATACCACAGAGAAGACGACGTTTGCGCATTACGCCATCGTTAGGGAATCTCCGAGCCTCCGCAAGCGACCAAACAGCTGAAACTTGAACGAGAGTACGGCGCAAAGTGTTACAGACACGTGCGTCGTGGCGTCACCGCGTGCTAACGCCACGAGGTGCGCGCTTTTTGTGAAACGCTGAAAGAGGCGCTGGCAGCGACGCTGACGCGCAGAGCTATACACGGCTCTGCTGACGCTTCTCGCCGTTCGTCGCAGGGAGAACAGTGAGATGCATGCTCGTGAGAACGAAGCCAAGAGACTTGGCCGTCCATATCTCACGCGGTGTGTGAACACGACCCGGATGCCCAACCGACTACGCCGTGAAGTGTCGCAATTATCGTTGTGACTGTACTTCGGATGAACACGGGACACTTCTTTTTTTACGTCTAAAATTATTTTCCGACTCGTAGTCCGCCAAGTTCTTTCCGTAGATGGTGGCGAGTGACCTTCCGAAGTGCCAGCTATTGTCTCAAGAAGATATCAATAAGCCAGAACAAGCGGAAAGAGTTCTTACTGCGTAGCGTCACATATATACAAAGAAACAAAAACACGTAGGTGAGCCTAAGCACTGAAAATGAGCAATTAATATTGGAACTTTTGTGCCTGAAACTGAAACAAAAAAGAAGCGTACATCCTGCGACAGTGAGGAAAGGGCAACTGACCCCATTACTTGCCGCTGATTTTATACACTTGCTATGTGCAAGAAGGTGCTGAAGCCAAACAAACGACATTAGAAAAATGTACTGCAACTTTTTAGAAAGCAATCATCCGTAAAAATAAAATTAAACTGAGCCGGGAGGCTTAATGTTTGTCCTGCGTGATAGCCCCATGCAATCCCAACTCAGCAACGCACGCGGCAATATTGATGATGGCCATGTAAATTTTAATATTTTGACCACCTGAAAACATGTATCTCCATAATAATGCCATAGTACCGTGCCGCGGACTTGACGGTAATATTATCATTTTCTTTTTTTTTTTTTTTTCAAGGAAAATACGCAGCCCTTTTTGAAATTTTACAAGGGAAACAAAGATATGGTCACATTTCATGATACATTAATGGAATTTGACTCCTATTACCAAAAGGATCCTGAGTTCAACAATGCCGACATTTATTTTCTACTCACAGGGTACGTAGTGAGTGCGTGTCTCACACACCTTGCTTGAGAAACCATGAATCAATAAACCTTGACAAAGAGTGCGAATAATAAAAAGGCTAGCTTCCTAAGAATACATTTTAGCTGTACTCCCGTGATCTTGAGCAATGATGCAAAATGAAAAAAAAAATACTTCACAAACTAGACGATAAAAGTAGGAATGTATATTTCTCATAAAAAGATTACTGCCAAAATTGTTTTCTACAGAAAAAGTAACTTACCGATCTTGGGCACATTGTTCCTTGTGATTTGTTCCGTGCTTTTCGTACAACATAGACGCAATACCTTTTCAGTGCGTTAAAATACATATGTTACGCAGTTAAATAATATCATAACATTTTCCAAAGCTAACATACAATTTATATCCTTAGTGGGCATGTAATAGTCTTGTTATTAACCCTTTTTACTGTAGAATTTCTGAAAGAATAGTAGATGTTTTAAAATGTACTCAGTTGCTACCTTCAATCTATTATTAACTTTCTGGGTAGCAGATGAAACAGCTTAATTATAAACAAAAAAAAATATCGAGATACCTAATATTTTAGCTGAGCTCTTGAAAAAAATATATAAAAATGAAACGAACAATTAATTACGAATCAGGATACATGATCAACGTATAGTAACAATGAATGTGTTGCCAATAGGAACCAAATTCTGGATCGTCTGTCAGAAGCTTAGGAAAACGACTCCTCAGCTCAAATCTCACAAATCTGTAGTACTATCTTCACCGGTAGCTTAAAGAGGGCGCTAAGGTGTTTTTATATTGTCGTTTTATGCTTATAGCTCAATCTAAGAGCTATACGAATTCAAAATAAACCCGAAATTACATTCATGCGCGGTCGATTTGCATATTTAAAAAAATGTGATCAAAGATCCCGACATCTACCGTTGGTGCAGAACGACAGGGGGCGCAACCGATCCTTGCAGAATATGATCGAACGACGGACAGCGCTTGTCAGCCACTCACGAGCGATATAGGTTCCCGCTCGGACGAGCGGCCGACTAGTCCCGCTCGTCAACGTGGAAACCCATATCGCGCACGAGTGGCTGACTAGCCCCGCACCGTCGTTTGACCATGTTCAGCAAGGTTGGATAGCGCAATTTCTCGTTCTGCCCTAGCGGTTAGTGTCAGGATCTTTGATCACTTTTTAATATGCAAATCGGCCGCACATGAGTGTAATATCTTTTTTTTATGATGCTTAGAGCTCGTAGATTGAGTTATGACAATAAAACATGGATCTGAAAAAGCACTTTAGTGCCCCTTCAGGAGATGCAGGGCTGGCTTATTATGATTAGGATCTTTGCTTCGTGATTTCTTCCTCGTTGTTTGTAACCTCTTATTTTGCTACCTCAGTAGGTACGGAGCGATCATAAGATTTTGGAGGTACTTCCGAAATAGAACAAAATAGAAATAGAATAAGACTCTCCATACCTTGCGTTTCCTAGCTGCCAGCAACCACAGTTTCGGGCGAAGCAAATTCGGTTTCCGCCATTTTTGCATTTTCATTTAGTGCAGCGTTTATACCTTGATTTTTATCTGTCGACGTTTAAAGTCCCTAAACGTATAACTCCAATATTATCTATGCCTTTAGGCTTGACATAGTTGGGGTAGCGACTGATGGGACCTTGATGCCACATTTCAGTGGTAAGTGACATCGGCTATTCGTGATTTCAGCAGTAGCTTGACTGTTTAAATGAACCTGTGAATTGTGCCTCACACAGGGTACGCATATTTAAGCAAAGTCTGCACCGTATTCAAAGTAGGAATGGCCGAAGATGAACCGAAATCTTATGATGGTGTCCACCTCTTCAGCCACGAAATTGCCCATTTGTGAGTGAACTTTGAAAATTGCCAAATTGGGTTTTGTTCGGAAATTGAAAAAATATATTTCAATTGCAGTTGTCAACAAAACGTTATGCCTGTGCTGTGCGACCGTTTGAAAAGGACGTGCCGTAATAGGCTTCATTAAATAACCAACGCTCTTTATTAAAGTAAAGTACAACCGATTAATCTTGATATCTAGTGGGAGTCACCTGTGAACTCTGAAATATTATCCCGGAAACGCAAACGTGCGTAGAACCTTAGTAGTTTAGTGTCAGATAAAATACATTATTTCTGGTTCGAAAGAAAATATGAAGTTCAATTTTTTTACGTAATAAAATCAGAACGTATCCTTAATTATGTTATTCTATAGCCTTGGTTGTTATCATTCAACTGATTTTCGGAAGTGTGGTTCGAAGTTGAAAGGAAAAGAATAAATGACAGAAGGTAAAAAAAACATCTCTCGCCACCTTGTGTACAGCAACAAACTATTATGAGAAATACAATAATTGATCGTTAATACTCAGAGGAAATTAAGGTGTATTAGTTTGCCTGTGTATTCATACGCCTAAGGTATGAATATACAAAGGTATGAATATAAAGTCGTCACAACTCATTGCAACCTGAACTGCATATTCGCATCTTAACATCGAAAAAGGTTTTTCATTCATTGTATTATGAGCTTATATAATAAAATATCTTAATGAACAAATTCTTTTTCACCCTAATTCTAAATATTTATAAGAAAACAAAAATTGATAGAGTCTTTAGTTCTGAAGGTGCAAAGTTAATCAAACACAGGCTTCGACTGGAAGGTAAAAATGAATGTATCTAATTCAGTTGAGGCAGTATACCATATAGTGACAAAAATACAAAATTATAGAGCTCAAGTACTTGCTAAATCGCTTTGTTCGACAATTTGAGCTAAGTTGTTCCAAATTAGTTTTTTTCACTGCTAGTTTAATTAAACAATGTTTTTTAAACACTCCTCTAGTGTTATTTGTATTAAAAATCAACAAATGTTTAACTTCACCCACCAAAAGTGTATGAAACAAATTATATCCACTTGAATTAAATATAGAGGCACAAGCTGAAGTTGAGCTAGTTCGTACATAATTCAAAAGTAAACGGTCAGCTAGACAATATGGAGAAAACTCTTCCTGTCTGTGTTTTGTCCCTATCGTCTAGCTGACCGTTTACTTTTCAATAGAGGCACAATTGGTAATATTAGCGTCACACAATGTGTCTTATATATCAGCGCGTAGATCAAAGGCTTTGCATGTGTGTTAGCCATCACATAAGTCAAAGTGATGCCTGCTTCTGAAAAATAAGAGTCCGGATGAAGATACCAGTGATTTTGGATTTTTAGGAAGAGAAGAGCAATGAGTGATTTTCGACTCCCAGCAACTCCTAGCGTACACCCCCCCCTTTCCCATAAAACGGCTGTCTCTTTTTATGACGGACTGCAGTCAATGTTATTAACTACGCATATTTCTGAGACATTTACTAAAACACTGCAAAGCACATAAAGGAAGAAAAAAAAAACGGATGTTCGTAGCTTCCTTTATGTATTATATGATTTTGCTTCTACTATTACCTTCCCCAACATGCTCCTCATTTTCTATTGCAATTCAAGTTATTTTATACAGTCATCAAGCTGACTCACAAGATGCTACAATGTTCGAAAAAGATTCAGTAATCAATATAATTTTCACATATTGCTCTCTCAAATATACCGGGCTTTTCAACTGATTTAAAGAAAAATTCCTAAAATGGGGTGGGTGAGAATTAAGAAAGTTTATTTTGGGAACAAACTATCAGCTACAGCGTTCATGAGGAACCGCAAAACACAAATTAACTAACTGATAAATAACATTCATCAATTAATTTTATATTTAGGAAGAATAAACAAATGGTTTCAACGAAAAAAAACAAACTTGCTGAGTATCCTTCAAAACAACTAATTATTTAGAAAAACTAGGAGCACGTGGGAAGCGCATTGGTGTGCCAAGTTTACCACTTGTGCTACGGGCGTAAGGCTGGTGGTGGAACAGCGTGGATAATAACCGGAAAAACAATGTGGTCGTGTTGAAGTTGGGTATATTTTCGGCGCCCGGAAAAGTAAAGCACTCGCCTCAAATTTTTCATTAACTAATGTATACGTTTTCGGTTATGTCCTTCAAGTTTCAAATGTAAATTATCTGTTTATTTCAGCTAACTAAAAGTAAATGAGGGAGTGTTACGTGATTGGTTATCTAATTAGTTGTTTTTTTAGCAATTCCCGACTTCCACCTCGGCTGGCAGTATGTTCCAATAAAGTTCTGTATAATTTATCAACCACACTATTTTTTTTTAAGATTTTGTGAGTATCCTCGTTGAAACACCGTTATATCTAGGTTTTACGAATTCATGTTCAAGTTCCTGCGTCGAAGTTTACTCAATTTACTTTACTTTTGTTACCCAGGCTAGGGTGCGCTCACGACGAAGACCCGCCGGATGGCACAATGCCAGGACATCCGGGATCCCAGAACTGCCCCTGGAACGACGGTTACATCATGAGCTACGTCATAAACTTCAAAAACCACTTCAAATTTTCCCCCTGCTGTGTCAATTCAATTCGATTCGTTGCGAAGTGAGTAAAAACCATTCGTACAATGTGTTTTAATTTTATAATTAATGGAGTTTGTTTGAATTACTCATAAATGACATTATGTGATCTCGGAATGTATACCGATAAACACCAAAAGGTAACCCCTCGTGTGTTTTTTTTTTTTAAATAACAACCGGGGAAAATTAATAAGCCCCGAACTGAAATTGCACTTGTCTATATTATGTTCACCTCTAAGCCGGCAGTGCGATGGAAGCTAGGCGCTCGTTGGACTGGTTATCCGTCTCTCTTCTGCCGTTTGATAACCTCCCGCCCATGCCTGCGCGCAGAGATCGGGGTCAGGTGGTTAGTGGAAAGCGCCTGATTGGTCCGGTGAGCGCTTAACTCGCACCGCACTGCAAGCGGAGCGGTGAACGAAGTATGGAAAAACCGAGGCGTCACGGAGATAAAGTTTTATGCTAGTCTGGGCATAGCCTTGCCTACGTCCTCTTTTCTTCGACATAAGTACCTATAAACATCGTGTTTTTGCCCGAAACAGAACGTTACACCTAAAAACGCAATTTGTAGAGAAAATATCCTGCTTCGGGGATCAGGGCATTTTCTGCAAAACCCCCTAAAATTTGAAAAAAAAAAAAAGAAATTAAACAGAGAATCTTACTTATAAAAAGGCACTTCGTCATATTACTTTGACACTTTCATGCAATTCTTGGATTAAAGGTAATCATTCGCGAAGGGCTCGGATCTTGTCACTGATAGAAAAAAAAAAAAAAAAAGATTCCCTTCTGCGCACCTTTGAGCGCAAGCTCGGTTGACATTGAATTATAGACTCCATCAAAATCCTGCGAGTAACTTGGTTGAAAAGATAATTAATTAACTTATGTTATCATATTGTGTTTCAGAGAGCGGAAGTGCCTCTATGAAGTCAATGCCAAAAATCCTGTGGAAAACCTGAAATCTCTACCCGGATTCAGGATATCGCCAACCAGTTTCTGTCAATTTATGCATCCGCTTTACCGCGGTGTCCATAGCGATAAGGTATGACAATAATCTGCAGCATGGTGTATCAGTCAACATTATTAAAAACGCCTTAAATGACTGTTCGTTCTTCAGAGAAAAACAAGTTTCCACCTAACAATGGCGAATTTTGCATTAATACTACATTTGTGACAAAAAGTTCGCTACCGGCGCAAACGGAAGGGTGGGATAACCATCATAAATAGTCGTCAATGAAATGTTGCTAAATGTGATTTATTTACACATTTGGTCAAGTTAACTATCATAATTAGCTTGCTGAGTAAAGATTTGTAGTTAGGCCCTCACTTGCTCTCGTCAGGGGCCGTACATTAATTTCGTTAAAGGTTTGAAGATACATTTGATTGATTTCCGGGCGTCTACTTCACCGCAGAGCACCCAGACTGCCAATCTCTACCATAGACGGAGAAAGCACGACGAATGTTGAGGCTAGAACTATGTTACGAGTTATAAACAAAGCCTGTAACGTGACATTGAACATCAAGGGGCGCGTAAAGCGCCGTTTTGGTTGTCACATCTCAGATTGAGTTTTTAGTTTTAGCGTATTCCGGCCTTCCCGTTTGAGCACTGCAGTGATTGGCTCTTTACGTTCTCTGCTGGAAACCAAACATATGGGCTAAATTGGAAAAAAATCGTTAAAAGAATCCACAGCGATTTCTGAAAGTTACGAAAATGGCGACTTCACGCTAAGAAATGCCTGCGCGTCTACTTACCCGCAAAACACTTGAAAAACCAATCCCTGCGATCTACGAAATCAGCTGAGCAAATGATGAGGCGGAACATCTGTTTAGACCTGAAAATTAAAGGGATTGTCCGGTGAAAACCGGAAGTTCTTAAGATTTCGTGATGGTTACCTGGTGGGAGCCTAATGATTAACATAGGCCATTTTTATTCCATTAAACGACACCCCAATTTAGTGTAATCAACGACGGATAATTGAACGAAACTCCATGCCGAATTGCGCAAGTATCAACGGCTGCACTCCCATGCCTGACGTGACGTCACACCAGTCTTGCAATTGTCATATCCTATGCCTCATTCCTCCATGGGAACACAGTGCTCCCGACGCACCGCAGCATTCCATATTACTCGCCACTGTAAATGTCGCGGAGAAGTGTGGAGCGTGACAACCGTACAACAAAAATACCCTTTCATTCTAAAAAAAAAAAAAAATCTAGCGCAGCAGCGATGGTGAACCACGTCGTACCGCTCACGCGGAGGACAAAATTCGAAGTGCACTTCAGTTCGGCGCGTTCTTTGCCTGATGTTACCTCAGAAACTCCGCTTCCCTGAAGGTGGAAGAGGAAAACGCCGTTTATGCACGCTTGGGTTAAACTACAATTACTCCTCCAGGGAAGCACACAAAATTCAGATTTGTCGTGGAAGATGCTCCTACAGCCTTTGACAATGAGGTCTAAATGTTTTCATGAATACTAAATTTGACTGAATAATCCCTTTAAGTCTGAGCTGTGGCATTACGCAATGCAAGCATGACGTTTCGCATTGCGTAATGCCACAGCGCAGATTTCGTTTTTACGTCTAAACGGATGTTCCGCCTCATCATTCCCTGAGCTGGTTTCGTAGATCGCAGAGATTGGCTCTTTGAGTGTTTTTCGGGTAAGTAGACGCGCAGGCACTTCTAGAGTGTTGGCCCCAGAATGTAGTATTGCTTACTATCATGCGCCTGTTTCCAGGACTGGTAATAAAAGGAGCGCTTCACATATATTCCATACATGGTGACATGATTGCGGCCGGGAGGAACCAAATATTTTAGCTGTGTGACAAGTCAAGCCTCAAGCATTCCGTAAAAACGCGGTGTCCGTTGTTGTTTCTCACGTTTGACACATTTGATCAATTTATGAGGGTATCGCAAGTAACAAAAAAAAAAGAAACGAAAACATTTTAGGAAGTACGTTGATTATGGAAACTTCGCTCTACTTCCGAGAAATCATTCTGAAAATTTCATTGAGCCTAATTTCCCAAAGCTCAGGAAAGGTCAACCGTTTTGACACGGGCGAATCATAAGGCCCGGAAATGACGCTTATGATGTGACACTGAGCCTGTTATTTTAGTTCACATGCCTACGTCAAACCGATTGCCCACTGCATATCCTATTTTTATGCCAAAACAAGTCTAAACATATGTTTGGCCTTGTCTCTTAGTAAAAAAATAATTAGGTGACGGTCTCTAATACAGAACCTAAAGAGCTTATACGATTGCAGGTATACTTTTATACAGTTATTTACGCATTACTTATTCTTTATAAATATAGTACGTTTATTTGTGAATTATATAGGAAACGCTATCTTTTTGAATAGAGTCATCCATAAATTAAAGTTATCGGCCCTCCCGTTTCACAGTGGTATGGTAAATATTGGCGTATCGTTATGTGTGTTTTATTATATTTTACTCGGTATACATTTTATAATGATCATTATAAAACTTTTCTGCCTGTTTGTATTTATTTATTCTTTACAGAAAGCAGGTCTGTCCGATTGCATACAGACGTGTAGAACGGCAAAAAATCGACGAGGAGGCTACAAGTCATGGACTCACGCGGCAATTGACGGGGTTCCTTGCGACAACAAAAACAGAAAGAAGGTAATTAAATCAAAATATTAAAATGAGGAAAACCAAAGAGCCTAGCCTCTCGCGCTGGACTAAAATTAATTTAAGAAGCTTTCTCGCTTCAACTGTTTTCTCGGTGCTAACGAACTTAAACGTTTATTTCAAGTTGAAATTATATAAAAACGGGTAGTTCGAGACTTGCTCTTATATTTAACACTCTTGTCATGAATCGTTTTGTCGTAGGTTTGGACCGAATTTTCTAGCAATTCATGCTGCACTAAAGCTAAAATTTCTTATTAAAGTATTGGCACCATTTAAATTTTATAAGCTTATTTATCCCAATTTGAAAGACGTTGCGTTGTGCCTATCACTTCTGCAAAAAGTTAACTGTTGAACATAAAGGCGCTCGCGAGCTAATATGTATATATTTTATGTATATTTTTATTTTAAATTGCAGCAGCCCCGCTGGGGTTGTTGCAGTAGTGGGAAAAATAATTATACAATGCACAAGACGTCATCGCACAACGTACAAGCGTAGCATGAAATACAATACTATACAATACAATGCAACACACTACAAAATGAACGAGCACTGACGATGGACAGTGAGATCGTCGAGATTGCCGCATGGATTGCAGAGATGTGCCAAGCTCGCGAGAAGAATGTTCGCGAGAGTGCTATAAAGCTGCCACTTTCGTCTAAATATATTACGGGCGAGAGCTACGGTCATCAAATTTGTTTTATTATTTTTGCTGTACCGCATGGTTATGGAGCCTCTCCATCTAATTGATAAAATACCTCAAGTTGGGCCTCTGCACATACTAGACATACAAAAAAAAGGACAATGCTTACATTATAACGTCGATTAAAAGACATCAAGGTATGGCAGTCAGTGTTGCACAAAAGTTCTAATTATAATGCCTTTTTTTTTTAAATGATAAAATAGCTGATTAGGTTTTAAAACAGGGAGTGTTTTTTAATGTGACCCCCGAATTCCAGATGTTTGTCCGTCCGTTCGTACATTTCCTTGCTAAATTTAGCACGGAAATAGAAATCGCTTGTATTATACACGAATTCTTTTTTCCCATCTAAATTTAGTAGGGTTATTGATGGCACCTGACCCATACGCCAATTTAGTTTTTTCCTCCAAGTGTAGCGATGAACATTATGTCGCGTGACCCGACTACAAGTGACGTGAAGTTTGCAGCTGAATTTAGCAAGGAAAGTAATAAGCAATAGCTTTGTCTTCACTAGTCGAAGCAAGTAATTAACCGCATCGCAAGAAATGTAGATAATCGCTCCTTAGATACAGCATTTGATGAATTATAGGACTTTGAACATAAAGGCTGCAGCCATGTTTTTACAGAACGTTTCTACTTTTGTTTTCCACAGGCCTGCATAAACGGGAAATGTACCCTCCTGAACAGCATGCCGGAGAGAACTTACCGGGAATGATCGGTCCCAGTGTAGACTAACTATGAATATCAATAAATGTGTCCCATAAATCTTAATGTATAAAAAAGAACACATTTGTATTATTATAGTTTGTCGCTCACTGTATGAATGAGCCTGGATCTTCTCTCTTTATATGGGGCGGTTTCACGTGACGTATCTCCGGCTCAAACGCTCGCTCGACAAACTCTTGCTCGCCGTGCGTCCTCCTAAGCGTGGAGGCCGTGTTTTCAAGTTCGGTTGAGCTTTGTTTTGGGTGTAGGACTGTTTTTCATGAGCGGATTCGACATAGGCCGAATGGTAATAGACCTGTTCGTCACAGCGGAACATTTGTCATAGGGGTATTTGTCACTACGAAGATTTGTCACTGGGTGAATTGGATATTCGGATTCGCCCATCTCATTCACTTGGTTTTGCATGCAATGCAAATATTTCACTTTAACTGTCTATACTGAGGGAAGGGAACATCCAAAGAAGTCATCGTTGTACTTAGAGAACAACGGGTTTATTGAGCGAAATAAAAACAAATTAAAAATCTATATTTTGAACTGTCGCATTCAAGGTTTTAAGACGATTGCGACCATCGTAGCGGCTGGCAATCATATGAAGACGCCGACTGCAGTCGGCGTGCTTCTTCGACACTTTCGAAGATGTGCCACCCTCTGCTTGAACCAGCTTCATTTCTGTTAAGGACTGATCTCTCCTGATGCAGCCCAGGGACAACCAGATATTCTAAGTACATCTGGTCGGTCATCTAATCTATTCTGGTAAGCGCAAATCCAGTATATAACAAGTAAAGGTAATCGGATGCTAGGTTTTCTTAAACGTAATATTCCGTCCGTTCCCGTATCTCTTGAACTACCTCTGAGCATAACCTTCGTTCGTGCTAAATCGGAATATGTGTCTTCCACTTGGAACCCGGCACTGACGCACTAGCTTTTGCAGTTTAAGCTGTTCAAAATAGATCTGTTCGCCACATCCTTACAATCGTCACACTGGCAGTGTAACGTCCATGAAATTAACTTTTGACCTGCCTAACCTTGCACTGCGCCGTGATTTATTCCGTGTTTGTTTGTTCCATAAAATATACTACCATAATGAAGCACTCCATGAGCGGAGAACGGGTTCTTTGCTAAGTTACCTTGCGCAGTCCGGGTTATCAGGTCCGGATATGGTGACGATCTTCGTTGTGGGAACCTGGGTGGTCCTTGTCGAAGACGAAGTAGCTTCCCTTTGCCTTTGACCACTAATTCAGTTGAACTTTGTAGTTACTTTTCAATAAACAATTTAATACTTTTGTAGCGAATGAAAATACCCAAACGAAACAATACTGCAAAAAGCTAACTTCCCCTGTACGGTGCTGGAAAAAAGGTGCTCGGGTGTTAGCTTATCCAAGCTCGGGAGTTGGCTGACTCTTGGGATTAGGTCCCGATTTTGGGGGCAAACATCCCTCTTAATCCCACGAGCTGACTCGATTCGGAGCGTTAGCTCTCGAGCTTTGGCGCAAACTGAACTCACTTCATGCGTATTCATTGAGAGTCACGTGTTGTTCCATCCCCATTAAGTTGAGCGGCGAATCCTCAATGCTTCGTCAGACAGGCGTTTCCCACTGGCCGAAAGGCCGCACCCAATCGTCTTACTTTCTCACCATGTGGCATTTGCCTACATTCCCGCGTGAGAACCCGCTGTCTGCGTATTCCTCACGACCAAAGTTCAGGCGGGTTCGAGAGCAAGCAAACTGTAGCTAGAACTCGCAAGTCGAGTCAGACAGCTGACCCCGGTGTGGATAGCACCGACTGAGCCATCCCGTTATTCATTCTGCCAGACGCAGTCTGTCGTTACCGTTCTACACTGCCCCTCAACACGCGTGAGAGAGAGACTACACCGATGTAAACGGTGCCAGCCAGAACCGCCGCGGTCTCTCGGCCCGAAACGCGCACGCTCCAATTCTCTAGGCAGAAAACGCGCGTTCCGAACCTCGCGTCGTAAAGTGCGCCTGTCTCTCGAGGTCGCCCACCACGGTAAGTGTTTACGCCAACGTTTTCCCACCAGCCACGTCCCTCTGGTGCTAACCACAGACTTATTATAATGTACGATAGAGGTTCAACTGGCACTAGTGTCTATGCGACTTCCGTGACGCAAATTGAAGCACACAGCAACCATGCAGTCTACTTTTGCGGTGCTCCTGTGCATTCCTATGGGAAAACGCATGCGCATTTTGTCTCTTCGCCGGATAATAACACGGAACGCTTTGGTTATTTGGGTCGTACCGTATACTATGTACCTTGATTAACATTGTAAAAGTGTAATTGCTTTAGTTAGCGCATTTTTCTTCATCAGTGAACGATATTTAACTTCGCTACATTTCAGTCCCAAACATGTGCTCCGCGGCAGGTGTGTCAAAACAAAGCGACGATTCAAATTAAAATAACAATCGAAAGGAATATAGAGTGAGTTCAAGGCTCGCCAGCATTCCGGTGACGCTTATATATTGATAATAGGCCAGTCCTGTCACTATATGAAAATGACCCCGTCGTGCATGAGCGGATAAAAACATTCAAATAAAGAACGTGGGCTATGAAAGGTGGCTCTTCGTACTGTTTTCTCTGCCGAGCAGCTTTTATCGGGCACTTGTTCTCAAAGATTTCGAGCGTGCGGGTGATGTTTTCAACGCAGAACAAACATCTTCGCATATCTTCAGGAGCAGAAAGAATAAAGCGATAATTACTTATTTAAAATCGGAATATATTACGTGGCCTTCAATTTATCTGATCGTACATGCACGGGTAGTTACTGATCCAGTGTTACTGCGTAGTTCTTGCCGTCTCTCTTAATTTCCAGATGTCCTTCGTTCGTTTGGCACGTATCCCTCATGCTGAAAAGCGCCGACGTCGTGTTCGCGCTAACAGTGTCCGACATTGCACATAAATACACGTACGGAGCCGTTAAAGCGCCGTTTGTAATGCGATGAATTTGAAAGATAAACGCGGTAACTGAACAATTATTTCATCGGCCTGACTGAGAAATGTTACAAGCTACCTAGTACGTACGAATTATTCGGGATATTTGCTCTTATGGTCGAGCGCAGGGAGAAAATGCCCTTACTCTTTCCCATAGAAATGCATTACCGGAAGTCAGTTTTGGACTGGTTGCTGTCTGCTTCCATTTGCGTCAGCACACTAGCGCCACTTGAACCTCTAGCGCACATTATAATAACTATATGGTGCTAACGACCCACCCGCTTAGCTCTCGTCAATCCTTACAAGCGGTTACTAACACCTCCCTCCTACATCTCGTCACGTCTCGATCACGAACACAAAATGAAAGTACCTGTCGTTAAAACCACAATATTTTATAATTTTTATATTCCTAGAACAGCAATTTTGCGGAACCAAATTCCATCGTCCTTGGTGCGTGTAACCGGTTGAATTATGTTCCAGCGTTGCCTTCACCATGTTCTTTTAGAGCGCAGCTCGTAGGCGCCCGTTTCCGTGTATAGCGGCGCCGGCGCCGCCGTCGGCGTTGGCGTAACCGCCCCGCTAAGTTTAGCAGGAAATTGAATTGGTGTTGAGGTCACGTGACGTGAATTTTCCCGCTATATCTCGCAGAGAAACTCCCCGCTAAATTTAGCGGGAAAAATTTTGCTAAATTCAGTGGAAACTTTAGCGAGGAAATCTAACGGGAGAAGGAGAGGAGGAGTAAAGGAGGAGGAAGAGGGATGGAGGAGGAGGCGAGGATGGGAGAGGAGAAGGAAAGGAGGAGGAGGACAGGACAAGAAGGACGAGAGGAGGAGGGGAGGAGGAGAGGAGGAGGGGGAAAGGAGAGGAGGAGGGGATGCAATAGTCAACTGAGAAGTCAATAGCCCACGAAGCCTTCTGAAGTAGAGTATAACATGGCCTGTTTTTGCCAACGGACTCATTAAGTCAGTACATATAATGATCTCGATCAAATATAAAATACACTGGACACAAATATAAATTTCAATACAGTTAAAACGTGCAAAACAGAGTCATTTAAAACATATTGATATATTGATTCCCCACACGATCAGATTTTAAGAAAAGTGGCGCGACACCAACCGAACGGAACAAATGACCCATGACAGCAGTGTGCTCCAGCACCGTATGTGGAACGCGTCTCCGACTGGTGTGTTTTGCCGTGTCCAGAATTGTGGTCTATCGATTTCCGTCTGATGGCGTGAAAAATGTATTGTTATCGCCTGCCGCGATCCAGGCCGTGTCAGAGCGGCGGTGGTTGATGTGAAAAACGCCTGGTTTGCGACAGGTCTCTTTGCAGCCTGACATTACGCGAAAGCTCCGATAGCCGGGAGTCGGGAAGCCCCGACGACAACGGTATATTTGCGTTCTCTCGGGCTCTGTTTTCTGGAACCTGTGTGCGTAACCACCAGGGTCGTGACATCGAACAGCATTACACTCTGGCCTTTGTGACGTCATTTGTTTCTTGTACTTCGGAACCACTTTTGGATGCTTCAGGCACGGTGACGACAAGCACCATCCGGGAAAGATGTATGGCGTCCAGGTATGCAGGTACAAAGCCAGACTCTAGTTCTGTACCTGCATACCTCCGACTCTTACGTAACGAGGCCGTAGTGCTGTATGTCTTTCTTCAACTAAAATGCCAAAACTGGGCACGGATTGGGCACGATTGCCACATCAACGCAGTGGCGTCACGAGGGTCAGCGGCACCTGGGGCGGTAGTCCGCCGCGACACCCCCCCCCCCCCCCCTCTCTCGTGGCCCGCCGCGACACCCCCCTGAGCGCTGCACCCGGGGCGGTCCGCCCCCCCCGCCCCCCCCCCCCCCCTTGTGACGCCACTGCATCAACGTTCGGCAGAATATCGCGCTCAAACGAAGGTAGCTGCTTACCGATTAAACAGGAGTTTCTGCTGAACACTGACGCAGTACTCTTGCCCAAACCGTGCCCACAGTGTCGAACCGGAAGCGAACCGAAAACCGGAACCAAACCGTTATTTTTCGCCAAATCAGAACTGAACCGAACCGATATCTTCGCCGCCATCTTGGAAGTGAAACGGGACTGAACCTGAAAAAGATATGACGGTAACCGGTTCAAAATGGTTCATGGTAATTATTTTTATTTTCTGTTAGAGTCACAAAATGAATATTTGGGAATAAAAAATTCGCAGCTGTATTTCTAGGTATTGAACAAATCTTCATTTACATAATTGCAATGTAGGAGAAATTGTGGGTTTTCGTGGCGCGTTTGTATTGGCGATGTGATTAGTCATGTGTCATGTGGTCGCGTGACCTCATCATGCTTCATGCTGTGAAGTAATTTGCAACTAATGTCACGTCACGTGACGCTCTGATGTCACGTGACTGATCACTGCATCAAGCCGATTTAAATTAAGGACATCACTAGATTTATTTCCATAGTTGACACCGTGACGTAACATGACATCACAACTTCGCACTGCGAGTCACGTGACACCGTGACGTACGCGATATTTATAACCCCGATTCGAGTGCTCGGGTTCATGACAATCAGCGTCGCCAAACATTTGGGTAACGGCTGGTGTTAAATTAGATGTGTTAATAGCCCAGCTCTAACAATATCTAAAGGTCATCCAATGCTCTATACTTTGCCAACCCCAGCACATGACTATGATAAACACAGAGAGTCAACGTTACTAAAACCACTCAGTTGGGAAACTGCCATGGAGCCTGCACCGAAAAAGTGGCACCGATCCGTACTCCAGAACCGAGCGAATGGCGATCGCAGCGCCGCCATTTCTACCGCAGCGGCCCCTCGGGGGACTTAACGTGACTCCAGTCTCCCAAGCGGACGCGCCGCGAAATATTAGTGAAGTTAGGATGCGCCCAGAACGGGACGCGCAACCTGAAATCACCACTGAGATATGGTTATATATATATATAAAATAATAATTGGGCCGCAAAACCTAGCAAACTAAAGATTTTATAAAACATCTCGCGCCTGTAAGTTTGTACTAAACTCCGATAAACGTTACTACAAAACTTTTTTTTGTTTGTTTTTACGCAAAAACATGCTTTCTAAAAGCTCAAGGTGACCACAGTAAAGACAGAAGATTAAGAGTGGCGCTGTTGTCGTATTTAGCTGGGTCTCGGTGGACGCCTGCGGCCTAGGTCTCAACGGTGAGTTTTCCAACTGAGGGTTCTAGTAACGTTGCTGACAGTATATAATTAGCGTCGGATCACGTGGCCTCTTGTTCCAATCGCGAGTAGAGGAGGGGAAAGCTGTTTATTTCCTTATTTCCTGTATCTTCGGCACATCTCAGAAAGCGTGGTCCCGAAAACTAATTTGTTTGCAAACAAAACAAAAACAAAACATTCTTCCAAGAAAGCGCGTGTTTGCGGTGTCAGACGCCCGCGCCGTTCCTCACGACGCTGTGCCAAAAATAAGAATTTGTGCCTCTCAAATACATGGCTTGCACTGATCGCGAACCTTCTGCAGCGTGCATTTTTCACCCCCGGATTTTGTTTTCTCAGCAAGAACAAATCGCATTGACCCCTAGCATAGAGTGCGATGACGTCACGTGTACACCATATTAAACAGTTCAGCCTTCAGCTTTCTGGTAAAATGAGATGTTCACAATAGCAGTCACGCGATTACATACGGCAGCCGAATGAAAGGTTGGAGCGTACGACTGACAAAGCAGAGTTTTAAAGTGAGGGCCCAAAACAAGTGCACGTAAAACCGAATATAACAGTAGCCTCACGAGGCAGTATTTCGCATAGTTTCATGCTCACGCAAGCTGATCCCCAAATGTGATTAATTTTAGAAGTCTAAGAATCTTCGTCTCTCCTTCCCGCTATTTATATTTCTTTTTGCACTAAGGCGTTATGTATGGGAGTATTTAGAAGAAAATTACTATTTATCATCTCTCTCTTTCTGCACATTTCGTGTATTTACCTTCCGATCTTTTATGTGAGCACAAGTAAAGTCGTTTTTGGCATACCCTGCACCCAGTGTTTCACACTGAAAAATAGCCAACAAAAACACGTTTCCGCGGACTGAACAGCTGGCGTATTTTCGAGGATCGTCCTCCCGCGTTGGCCTGAAGCGGTTATGTAAACTTCATAATTGAAAAAAAAAACAAAAAAACATTTAGTTACCGACTGAAGATTTGAAAACATAAATAAAGAAAGGTCCGATTCATTTAAAAAAATACATAATTAGCGAATGCACCCCCAAATTATCTGTTAAGATGCTCTGGAAATCATTTTCTTGCGTTTTTATCCTCGATAGGCACGTGCACTTGTATAAGTGATTTGGTAGAGCCACAAATGACTGATTTTAAAACTAATTTAGATAACTCTGTGTTCTTGACAAATGTATAACTTCTCAAACTAATACAAATCTGTTACTGCCTCTTTTACGTGATGAGCAGAAACTTCATTTGTCTGTGGGCTGGACAAAAACGAAGTACACAAGGGCGCGTAGCGAAATTATGAGGGTTACGCACGCCAACAGTCAGAAAGTGACCAATTATCTAGCTGCCATGTCGAGCAGAACATGAAATACTACATTATTCTATTTAACAACAAATATCAATTAGCAAAGGTGATGCTTATTAGCAAATTTAATTGACCGGCATCTTGTCAAGAAGCGATTTCAACAGCCAGTCTATGCCAGCTTATCCTGTATAAGGAAATGTTCACTTAAAGACCGACGACCAGTTCGCGCTTCACACTTTTCCCTTGCTCCCTCCTGTCGCATTTTCTACCCCGTCCACCGTTGCCTGTTTGCTCCTCCCCGATGGTGAAGAGGATCTTCTGCCTTGCAGAATCTCGAGTCTGGTCGTCGGCCTTTAAGTAAGCGCTATTTTAGGCCAGATTCGATCCAAATACGAAGGTGCTTATTGATCGGAGTGAACAATTTAGACCACTTCTTCCTGTATGATCCTTCGCCTGCATCGCAATGCTGAGTGTAAACCATGTTGGTTAGGAAAACAAGCGTTGTGATTGCCGCTTAGTGTGTCTATAAAAGGTAGACTGAAGGGGCAAAAATCCTAAACCTTTCGTGACATTTTGAAAATGTTATTGCTTTTAGTGATTCATCATAAATATATATATTGTGAAACGTATTTCGCAAACCATAGTTCACAATATATATTGCGACGAGCTGCCCATTCCATGATTTTATGAACTGTAATTAATTCCTTTTTTCGAAGTCACGCCTGGCCGTTTTCAGATACGATCGAACCACCATGTTCGTAGACCATTTTTAATTTTGATGAAAAAAAAATATTTTGCTGGATTTATGCCCAGAAGATTAAAACCAATCCTTGTTTTGGGAAAAACATTTTTGTCTTTGCAACAAAAATGTGTAAGCACCCTCTCATTCACGTGCGTGTTTTGTGTATCGCGCGATGTTGACATTTCGGGCGGCTTTCCCCAAAACACGGTTCAGTCTTCGGGTCTAGAAATATTCACTGACAAATTAGGCATAGGAAGGATCAACAAAAAGTATTAATCACCGAGTATTAGGGTAAATATTTTCAGAAAAAAAAAATCAAATCGCAAACACGGCACATTGCGCAGTAACGCTCTGGATTAAAGAATATTTTTCTGCGTATCTATAAAAGCTAAGGTCTTCACATTTTGCCAGTGTGTTTCCCTGTATATAGTTCATCTTTGCGTGAAATATTGTTGTCCTGGTTAGCGGGAGAAATTTAAAAGAATTGCTCACACATGGGCATTTAACTTAAAATGCATTATTTTAAAAATCAGTTTGGAAAAAAGGCCATCTTTAGTATTTCTTAAACGCTCTGAAATTAACGTTTATAGTATGTACTGACAGAGTATGAAAAAACATGATGCAATATTTGCGTGGCTTTTAAGTTATAAAGCGAGAAATATGGCCAAATTGACGCTAACGTGGTTGCCATAAATGGGGCGCGCCATACCCGTTCTTCACAATTTAATTATTATTAAAAAGCGTAAAAATGCTACGGGGTGGTCAGGAAAAAACCAAATTGACAGCAAAGAGGTGGATGGTAGTTTTTAAGGGAAAATTCCTAGTACATTTTTGTACAACCGACCCAAAAATGCTCATGGGCCGGAGCGATCGAGGTGCGCCCCCTTGTAACATGCTGCGCGGTACCTCTTTCAACAGCCGGAGTGTAGTGTCTCCGTCTACGCCGCGTAAAGGAAGCAACCGGAGCGACTTCGCAAATAGATCAGCCTACAACCTTGGTGGTAACATGATGTAGGAGGTAGGGCGCGGCAGAACCTGAACCTCCGCCGGCTGTGAACGCCAATAGATCCGCCACCGTGGAGGGCCGCACAACGCGTAGAAAAAAAGAAAGATACATAAAAAAAGGAAAACAAATTGCGATTGAATGAGATTCTCTGTAACTTAATTTATAAGACAACGGTTTGGAAATTTGTGAAATCCAATTGGGGTATGCTCATGCGACCTACGTAAATGATGGTGCAGCAAGCCACTTTAAGAACAAGAACCAATTACATGAGCTGCAGAGCCACAAGTACACGTCAGCGAGGTGTATTTTTTCCGCAGCTTGACATAGCAAGAGTGCTTGTGATTGAATCGGGGGTCGTGTCAAGCACCAGGCAACGTGATACAGCCTCCGATGGCCCACCAAGTCGGTGATCAAGTCGGCGTCAGAGATGGTTACCCCACTAAACACAAAACTGCTGAACGTGAAACTAATCCACCTCCCGAAAGCTGATGTCAAAGTGTTCAGGGACATGAAAGCAGAGGACTGGGAATTAGTTTTCGTTGTGCGTGGAATTCAGTCCTGTCATTTGTGGCAGTGTACGCAGTCCGACACTTCGCAACAACAGCTGTTTTAGCAAGAACAGTAGCCGAAGAAAAGAGATATCCTTAAAAGTAAAGTCTCCTATGGCTGCGAAAAGCAGATCGAGGTCGCGAGCTTGCGGTGCCACTGAGAAGAAACGAACAGTGATCGCTACTATCAAAACGGGGAAAAATATATTCCTCCTCTCCTCAGAGTGCCAGGAGAGCGCCGTGACCAACTCAGGTCAGCGTCCGGCAGAAAGAATTCACGCGATAAGCTCCGAATGTGCGCACAAGATCTTGACTCATTAAACTCGTTTCAATTGTACCACTTTAAACATGTGTTATTTCTTAACACTATTTAAACCTGGTCATCAGCAGCCCAGCCTCTCCACGAAGGGTAGGTTCCGAAATTCACTGATCCAAGAAATCTGTATTTTAATTGTTGACTTGTGCTTCAAACTCACCTGTAATCTTTTGTATGAATTCTTATTTTTCACGGACTCCTGTCACAGTGCTTTCTCTTCACAGACTTCCTACATTTTTCGACCCCATGCTTGCCCTTGTTTGAAATTGGCAGCGTCCTACCTTTCTCTACTCCCGTTACGGCAATTCTGTATACTGTAAACGACTTCATTTTCACGAGGACCCAAAATTTCGGGAATTTCGCGAATCGGCTACAATTCGCAAAAAATAGGTCTCGCGAACAATTCCCGTAAAATGTAAGCACATTGGAATCTATATTGAGACCCCCACCGCGTCGCGAAAATTATAATTTGCGAATTATTCCAGAACTTCAGCTTTCACCTAAATCGCGAAATATTGAGCCCGCGAAAATTAAGTCGTTTACAAAATTAAAACCCTGTAAAAAAAAAAAAAATTGCAAGGCATTTTTGAGCGGCCTGGTAGGACAGATTAGGAGCCTTTGATCTGTGAAAAGTAGAAGAAAAATTACGATGGCCTTCATTTTAAACTGATTTGCCAATTATTGCAAAATCGGTAACCTGTCTACATTTCTGTGTATTTTTTAGAAAGGTTATCGTTTTAAATTTCAATGGCAATTTATGCGTATATAGAACAGACGCGTCCAAATCATTTTAAAAAGTTGGAATTTCCAGTCTTTTAAGATCCGGATTCATAAAGCTCTGAATTGCTTCGTAATCGATAATACATGTTTATCTCCTTTTATTTTATGTAGAGTCTCTGCAAATAAAATATTGAACCTAAGACGACAACAGTTTTTCTTTTATAAATATCCAAAAGGACGGTTTCGCGCAAGTCGCAAGTACGTGCGCGTATACCGACAGCGAATTTGTGCTTTTTTTTTCCTCAAGGGAAATTTTATTTTCTACAAAAAATGTTGAATATGTTTTTGCGGTTGCAGAACAAGTAAAATATATCTTTTGGTAAAAATAAAAAAATGTAGACCTGACATGGTCGTTCGATCCTATCTGAAAACGCCCGATACAAACAACCTCGGACAATTGGATATATTTTTTTAAAGTAACTTTTTTTCTCTGCGCGTCGTGCGGCCCTCCGCGGCGGCGGTTCTATTGGAGCTCACAGGCGGCGCAGGTTCAGGTTCTGCCGCGCCCTACCTCCTATATCATGTTACCGCCAAGGGTGTGGCCTGATCTGTTTGCAAAGTCGCTCCGGTTGCTTCCTTTACGTCGCGTAGACGGAGACACTAGACTCCGGCTGTTGAAACAGGCACCGCGAAGCATGTTACAGGGTGGCGCACCTCGATCGCTCCGGCCAATTGGCATTTTTGGGTCGGTTGTACGAACATGTATTAGGAATTTTACTTTCAAACCTACCGTCCAGCTTTGTGCTGTCAATTTGTCTTTTCCTAACCACCCCGCAGCATTTTTACGCTTTTTAATAATAATTAAATTGTGAAGAACGGGTATGGCGCGCCCTATTTATGGCAACCACGTTAACGTCAATTTGGCCATATTTCTCTCTTTATAACTTAAAAGCCAAACAAATATTGCATTATGTTTCTGCAGACTCTGTTAGTACATATTATAAACGTTAATTTCAGAGAGTTTAAAGAGTATTAATGATGGCCTTTTTTAAGTGATTTTCAAAATAATGCATTTTTAGTTAAATGGCCCTGTGTGAGCAATTCTTGTAACTTTCTTCCGCTAACCAGGACAACAATATTTCACGCAAAGATCAACTATATACAGGGCAGCACACTTGCAAAGTATGAACACCTTGGGTTTTATAGATACTGAGAAAAATAATCATTATTCCAGAGCTTATTGCACCATGCGATTGCGATGTTTTTTCTCAAAATAACTACCCTAATACTCGGTGATTAACACTTTTTGTCAATCGTTCCTATGCCTAATTTGTCAGCGAATATTTCTAGACATGTAGCCAGAACTGTTTTTTGGGGGAAGCCGCCCGAAATGTCAACATTGCGCGATACGCAAAACGCGCACGTGACTGAGAGGGTGCTTACAAATTTTTTTTTTTTTGCAAAGACAAATTTTTTGTCTGAAAACAAGGATTAGTTTTATTCTTCCGGGCATAAAGCCAGCAAAATATATTTTTTTCAACAAAATTAAAAATGGTCTACGGGCATGGTTGTTCGATCTTATTTGAAAACGCCCACCTACGATTTAAATTCAATAACACGACGCAAAGTTGTGCCAATCACGGGAAGTTTAGGCGACCCACCACACTTCGCGACAACCTTCCGACACAGGTAAAATATATGTGACTGGTAAACAAAGGGATGTTGAGTCGTGTAAACACGACGTTTTGCAAATTAGTCTATAGATTTTCTTTGCGGTTGTGTCAAACGTAAGTAACGAAATTTTATATTTTTGGTACCTGAAATAAAAGTAGATTGCATGACCTATAGAAAAAGCTCTATGGTTAATGGTTTCGCGCCGGAAATAGTGCATATTGGCAGAACAACGTGAAAAATATATTCTCAATTTAGCAGTTCAAACTGGTTTGAACCGTTATTTGGCTCCCTGGAACTGAACCGGAACTGAACCGAAACCTGTGAACCCGAACCCGAACCGAACCGATAAAAATGTTGGTTCGACACTCTGACCGTGCCACTCGTTAGCCTATTTAGGTGACGTAGAATATTCAGCAACAACACTTTGTTATCGGAAAGCGTTGGGTGGACCTACTGTGAGGACGACCGCAAACTCGATAGACAACACACAGAAAAAAATAGTTCTAGCAACGAACACTCGACAACTATTTTTATGAGACAGGATCGGCTACAGAAAGCCATACAGGTAACAAGAAACTTGTTTATGAAATATACTAAGGAATTTGTGCCAAACTAGGCTGCCTGTTTTATCTTGAAATCTTGTTTTTCATGTACTTTAATAATGCTTGAATAATATATTGAACTTCCAAAGGAGAATGCTTATTATGGATACAAAAGCAACTGGCTGAAGCTTAACATTCTAAAGACAGATGAGTCACGGATTTAAGGATTGAATCGATGTTAGAATCGTACAACGTTTCTGGGTCTTATCGGAAATCCCAAAAATAGTAAAAAATATATGCCCATGTAACCTTTCGCGAGACACGCACATTTTTTGCAAGCACGAAGTTCAAACAAAAAGGTGTACTCACAAAAGTTTTTTTTTTTTTTTTTTCTCTTTCTCAAAGGATTGCTTTTTCTCGTTACGCAGTTTTACTCAAAAACCAAGCCTCTCTTGTTATATGTAAAAAAAAAAACAAAAAATAACGTGAACCGGCGACTTAAAATGAAGGCAACTAGGGGTCGCAAATAAGAGGCATTTTCCAGCCACATATGGCAAACCAGGAAAGTAAAGGAGGTCTTGTTTTTAAGTTCCTAACAGGTTTAGGTGTCCCATGTAGACCGCAGTTGAAAGCGCCGGGTGTACAATTAGCACAATATCTAATTGCTAACTTTAGTGTATAATGCGAAATTATAATACGATTGAGATCACTATTACATTAAAACAATTGTTCTTATTTTAAATATATAAGTTATTAAGACTCGCTATTTTCAGGTGTATGTATGACACTTTCTTCAGTGCCACTTTGGGATCTAGCTTATACAATATTATATATAGTCGGACCAATCAAACGGAAGAAATATTTCTTCATCAAGTGAACACTCTACTCTGACTAAATAAGCAGAAAATATAGTACCAAAGGTATGGCAAATTGAGTCAAGACAAAAAAAAAATTAACAGAAACTTTACACGTGCTTAGAAAGAAAAGGCTACAAATTCAGAATGAAAAGGAGGCTCAGCGGGCAGACGCCTGCCTGCAAAGCCCCCTTTTCATCTTTTCACTAATCTTTTTCTATAATTTCTCGCGTGTAAACTCGTTTTACTCTTTTAAACAGGGTATTTTTTAATATTTACAGATGCGCGTCAAAAACGCCGGGAAAGTTATACTTAAACCGTTTGTGGAGGTGAGTTACACGGCCAGAGAGACATTGTATGTGGGTGGCTAATCTTTGCGATAAGTCGTCTAATTAAGGAAATTTCGTTAATTAACTTTTTAATTAGTAAGAAGAGACATATGGTTTCAATTAGAAACTTAGAGAGCGTCATGGACAACCAGTAAATCAACTCTTTTTCGAACGAATTGAAGCTCGTGGGAAACACGAGGGCGCACCAAAGTTACCACTCGCGCAGCGGGCCCAAAGCTAGCAGGGGTGGAACGCGAGGATAATCGAATCATCCGCGTCTTGCCACTGCTAGCTGACACAAGCTCAACCTGATGCCACGGGGCCCGAGAACACGTGCCGTTTATGTCGAAACAATTTCCCCCGAAATATTGCAGCAAAAATGACGCCAGGTGAACTACACGCCAATTTAATTTTCTCGCTAAATTCAGCCGGAAAACTGACGCAACGTGACCTGGTTTTAAGTGACCTACACAACATTTCACTTCCCCGATAAATTTGACTGGAAGTTTGAAGTCACGTGACATGACGTCGCGGAACCTATGCACATATTTAGTTCACCCGCTAAATTTAGTTGAAAAATTAATGTAACCTAGTTTGGCCTCAACGTGACCAATGCAATTCACTTTCCCCGCTGAATTTTGCTGGAACATTGATGTCATGCCACCTGACGTCACTTGAGCCACACACCAAGTTACTTTGCGCTCTACATTTAGCGTAAACAATTGATGTCACGTGACCCGATATCACGTGACCTATACCAGATAATTTTCCCCGCTAAACGTTTCGGGGAGATCTATGTCACGTGGCATAAACGCCTACAGTTTACCCGGTAAATTAAGTGGGGAAATAGTCATCACGTGACCTAAATGCACATGCAACATACATGAACTCCATTTCCACTTAAAATACAACAGAGAAATCTCTTTCACGTAGCCTATGCACCCATTTAGTTTCCCCGATACATTTAGCGGGAAGATTAAAGTCACATGACCTATGCACCCCGCTTCAACGGTCAATGTACCGAGAAAATGAATAAAAATACTGGTTTTTGTTTTACTCCCCGCAACAATGGTTTAATGTTATTTTAATAATTTGAAACGATCGCACTTTAAGTACGAATTTCATGTATTTGAAAGACTTTGGAGATAAGGGTCGCTGCCAATATTTTACATGCGGAACCGAGACTTGCGCAATATTCTAATATTGGGCGCACTAACCTCTTGTATGCAATCAGCCTAGTTTTCTGTTAAGCAAGTTCGAGCGTGCGTTGCTCAAACATTACGTGAACATAATTTACCTGTTCAAGCATTAGAATAAACAATGCCATAGAAGCATGCCAGGAAAGAGAGACTTTTAATGGGGCGTGATTCTGTCCCAAACAAAGGGTGAAAAGAACTGGTGTCGTAAGCGAGCGACGATGTCGTCGAAGAGGCAAAATCCGGCGCTAGCGTAAGACTGACCGCGGCTTGCCACACGAAGCCCCTTTTGTACACGCGTGAACTCCTGGAACAATCGGCCTAAAAGGTTCGACACGTAGAACATTCTAACCTCGAATCAGCAACAGGTTCTCGAATTTACCAGGACATCACATTACAGAGTCAAGAACAATGTGTACCCGCGGCCAGGCATCGAACCTTGGCTTTTTGCGTGAAAGGCAAGCGCGATAACCGATAGGCCACAAGCGCACTGCCTAGTTGGTCAGCTGGGCGGGCGGCAATATCACGTCCGTGCACTTTCACACTGAGATGCTGTTCACCAAAGGATAGAAAGAAATACCAATGCTCAATGCCGCTGAGAGAAAATTATGATCGCCAAACTTATGCGAAGGTTGCATCTTAGACCGCAGCGAGCAAATCAACAAATGACGGCACTGAGGCAGCCTCCCGATGTGCGCGGACTGTTGATGGCTGTGTGAAGGAGTTTAATAAAAAAAAAAAAGACCCGAGGTACACGTAAGCACTTCTTATGAGTTGTGAATGCGAAAGCATGCACGTCGCTCTTCTGCTCCCTACTTTCGTCTGCAGCGTACTTGCGTCGACGTTCGAGCGCGCGCGCTGTCCCAACACCTTCTACACAACTAAGCCTGCGCGTTACGTCACATGACGTCACGTCCGGGGGTCCGGCACGGGCGCTGATTGGATGCGAGTGCCGCGTCACCATTCGCGTGAGGCTCGTTTCCTATCATAGTCCCACGCGAACACTGACGCGGCACTCGCGTCCCATGACGTCACGACCCCCGGACGTGACGTCATGTGACGTAACGCGCAGGCTTTAAAGCTGTCTAGGAGGTGTTGGCTGTCCTCGGCGCGCTGACCATGGGCGTGGAGCGGTGTAGCCGCTGCCTCGCGGACACAAAGCGCCATGGAGTGGCGGTCGTTGAAACTGACGCGCAGCGGCCATTGAGAGCCTCTTTGACGCGCGCCAGCCAATGGGACCGAAGCCGAAATCCATCAGCTTCAATCCGCTCCTTTGGGATCGGGGAAACTAGGTGCCGTTTGGCTATAGGCTTTCCGAGTGGTTTCAAAGCTGGGAACCGGCTTCACTTTGAGAAAGTAGTTTAGTTGCCGTTTGGCGCGGCTTCAAAGCTGATGACGTCGGCTCGCTCCATTGGACCGGTAATGCTTTCACACTAAAAAGAAAATGCATGCACATACCTTTTGACGCATGCACATACCTCTTTCTCCGCTCTTCGAAGGGGGTGCAAAGTTGCGAATCGATCTCACGAAAGCTTGGTCACGGAAGTGTCGTCTCTCTCGAGTATAAATCAGGTGACGCCGGGTCACGTGTGACGTCAATTGATATGACGTGACCTCCCGCCACGTGATATATGCATTAATTCAGTTTTCCCGCTAAATTTGGCGAGGAAATTGATGTCACGTGTCTTGACGTCCCGTGAACTATACACAAATTTGGTTTCACCTAAATTTAGTAGAAAAATTGACGTCACGTGACCTACACACCAGTTATGTTTCTCCGCTAAATTTGGCCGTAAAATTAATGATATGTGACCTGACGTCACGTGATATGCATATACCAATTCAGTTTTATCGCTAAATTCAGCGAGGAAATTGATGTCACGTGACCTGACATCAAGTGAACTATGCACTAATTTAGTTTCACCGCTAAATCTAGCGGGAAAAATTACCTCATGTGAAATAGACACCAGCTATGTTTCCCCGCTAGATTTTGCTTGAAAATTAATGTCACGTGACTTGACGCCATGTGACCTATACACAAATTCGTTATCCCCGCTAAATTGTACGGGAAAATATATGTCATATGACCTGACGTCACGTGACGTGACCTATGCACCAATTCAGTTTCCCCGCTAAATTTGGCGGAAAAATTCGATGTCAAGTGACCTGACGTCGCGGGATATATACACCAATTCAGCTTGCCCGATAAATTTGGCGATGTAATTCACGTTCCGTTGACCTGACGTCACGTGAACAATACACAAATTTAGTTCCCCCGCTAAATTTAGCGGGTCACGTGACACAAATATTTTGGCCAAACTTAACGGGGAAACTGAATTCGTGTATAGGTAACGTGACGTCATGTGACATATGACATCAATTTTCACGCCATATTTAGCAGAGAAAACGAAAGTTGTATATTTAACGTTAATATTTAAGCCAAATTTGGTGGGGAAACATAACCGGTCTCTATGCTACGTGACGTAAATTTCCCAGCTGACTTTAGCGGGGAAACTCAATTGGTATGTGGGTCCCGTGACTTTAGGCCATGTGACTTCACTTATACCTGAACCACGGGCATTCACTTTTTGCGCACCCACCATCGTCATGCGGCACGAGCCTGTAGACGTATGTGACAATGTCCGTGGGACAGTATGCCAATTAGTTGAAATAACGTGATAAAGACAATGGCCGCAGCTCACGTGCAAACAAAAGAAGAAGAAAAAAATTGTTCGACCGGTTGACAGGCGCTAGGCCACGCCTGGTGTAAAAGTGAGCAGGGGAGGCGACCACAGGGTAGAGGATAAAATCACAAGATATTTACTACTTTCTCCAAAGAACAACAACAACAAAAAAGCTCTCGCCCAAAACCGTAGACTCTCAATACATAGCAGCAGACTCAAAGCACACGGGTGCAACAAAGCACAAGTGATAATGAGAGTCCTATCTGCCGGATCGTCGCTGGTCCACGGGGGGCCTTTTGCTCCGTGGTTTTGGTACAGCCCGTCATACGATTTTCTTGGGCGCACTTCTCCACGCACTCACACTGCAACACTAGCACCACGCGGTACTACGCAGGAAACCAACATAGCTCGAGGAGGAACAATGACGTTCCAATGGCGGGCTCAAATCTCCTGTCGTCTTCACGACCGCAGGACGGGGGAGCAGCGTCTCCGACTGCTCTCGGGATTCCGTGCCCTTTTCCCCGCCAGTTCCCCTCTATATATAAGAACTGGCAGCATTTTGAAGCCACTCACTTTGACAAATCAGAGCCTAGCTTTTTGGCTCCAATCAGAACTCTCAATTTCGCGGGGTTTTGTTTCTTTTCCCTTATTGTTTCCAGAAAAAACAAACAAACAAACTAACAGAAGATTACTTTTGCACTTTCTCCAGCTTCAACAGCGTCGCTGTGAGGTGGGGAACGTGGTCACCCCTACACCCTCGGTTGAAACCGTAAAGAAAGTGGCCTTTCCGCTAAGGAGTCGGACCCCGACCGTTTGCCTTCGGCATACCCGCATGGCACGACCGAACACAAGCCAAACACAAAACAAACCTTCGGTACAGGGTGCGACGCGTACACAAGGCGGCTTTGAAGAGTAACTGCAAAGAAAAAAAATGTTTTTTTTTTAAACAGCCTCATTGGGACAAGCATGTCATAAAACAAATGTTCCACGAAAAAAATATATTTTTTTTAGCAATATTTACGCCACAGGACGCAATTTAGTCGGAGTCAGAACTTCTCCACATTTGAAACTCCCGCTCTTTCGACCCCCGCGGAGGAGAAGTACGCCCGCCCCTCACTCTCCTGGCGTTGCGGAGTTGAACGACGCAGCGTCTCGACTTCCGGTAAGATCTGGCAACAACGCACGTTAAACCAGAAGCTGCGCGGTTTGCAAGCTCATAGCGAAGACGTGACCGGAGAAGTGCCCCTGTGATATTCCCGGAAGGCGGAAAGTATCATTTGTAATCGTCGTGTGTGCTTGGAAAGCGAAGGGAGCCACAGGGTCCACGAGTGCGCAACCACAAGCCAAGGTTCACGACAGCGCTGCGTTGACTTCGGCGATCTCGTTCTGTTTGGTGCAACACGGCGATGCGACAAAGAACTGAAACTTTCGTGGTGTGTGGTGCGGTGCTTGGAAGGAGACACCCACACTAAAACGGAGCGCTAATTGGTTGTTGTGGGGTTGAGGTTCAACGAGTTCAGTCCCGTCGTCGTCAGCTGATCCAGTCAAACTGGTCCGGGAGGACGCAGCGAGCGTTTTTATAAGTAAATCTTACTTCGTTCCGTTTCAAAACGTGGAAGTATCCCGACGCATACCGTGAGTAAAAAGCTCCGGGCGTTTTCAACAAAATTACGTCGTTTTAATTGAACAATGAACTCCGAATTGTTGTCCTAAATCTGCCGTTTTTATGCTTCGTGTTGTTGGACTGCGTTTGCACAGCGACGTGTTGCGCTCATCGTGCGGTGTAAATAACTTTGGGCAAGAATTCGTACCTGCCCACAGATGCATGAACTGAGACCATTTTTTACGTAGTGAACATAGTGATTTTTTATTTGTGTGTCTAGTCGCGGACATTCGATGCACCCAGTGCGAATCTCGACGGCCTCCGGAGCGATATGACGAGAACGTAACTGGACACGGTTGTCGCTACGCGAACGCCCGATTGCCTCCAGCCAAATATCACTCCTTTCGGGGCGACATGGCTGCTGGAAGGCTCGCTGTCGGGATCACTCATCTGACATCTCCGAAAGGGCGGCATTTGCACGCGCAAGCAAGAACAAAAAAAAAAACACTCTAAGCAAGCAAAGAGGAAAACGAAAGAACCGCGCTATGAAAGCCAAAACACCGCGTCGCTTCCTATCACTAACACCTGCGACAGCTGCTAAACACATGCTACTTCACTTCAAGAAGTCTCACTCAATCACCTGGGTCAACACGAAACACTGATCACTTCGGCGAAACGACTAGTCGATGTAGGCGAGACAGGCGGGAGCAGAGTCTTTGGCGGCCATAAAAGAATGGCGAAGCTTTTGTTTGTTATGGTATGAATCCAAACGGAAGTGCCCGTCTTGTAAACCTTTTGTAAAGATTAGTAACTTTCATCCCATGGGTTATTCTTTAAACGTAAAAATATGCCGCTCAAAAGGAAATTGCAACATATAACAAAGGTTTAACAACCAAGATCTAAGCCGTCAATCAAACTCTTAGCCAATGAGGAGTATAGACTGGCACGATGTTTACAAACAAGCCCGCGTTTGCCCACACCGGGTGTGGGCACTGCGCGTGCGCAGAAACCGAATTCGCGTGAAGTGAAGCGTCTGCGCATGCGCAGTGCCGTCGACAGTGCCACCGCAGCTGCGTGATGTCACGGCCGCGTGTTGGTCTATAGCAGCCGACTGGCATGAGGACGTCACGGAATCCCAACTTCGTGGCGCGCGATTTAAAACGGACGAAATAGCCGCAAACTAAAATCGATCTCACGCAATAAATATTGCTGTAAAATTTTTTTTTTTTTCGCGGAAAATTGTTTTTTGACATGCTTGTCCCAATCAGGCTGTTTAAAAAAAAACTTTTGTTTCTTTGCAGTTACCCTTTAACGTAAACAAAACTAGACCGCGGCAAGTTTCCTTTCGCTACAGTCGGCATGGCCTAACAGAATACACAGACAGAGAGCCTTCGCTTCTCGGTATGACGCGTACACAAAGCGGAGTGGAGACAACCGAGCCAGTCCAAGGTCGCTTCTTTTCGGGATACCCGGCATGCCACGACATACCACCCACACAGAAGAAATGTAGCAAGATAGACAAAAGAACATACAAAACGAAACATCAGCGATTCGTGACAACGTATCTCCAGCTGCCACAAACAACAAATCTGGCACAAGTGGACAAGGAACGGCCTCTCATATATCACCCCCTCTCCTTGCTTGTGCCACATACATGTAGTTCCATGGAAATCTGTGCACCAAAGTACACCTATGCACCGGCCATCTTTTTTGCAGTAATTAATTGGCCCTTCTCAATATAATTAAGATACAAAATGCAAACTGAAAAGGAATACTCGACACTGGGATTTATTTTAGCAGAAGGAATGATACCACTTTGTTTTTTCTTCACCCTGAAACTTTCTAGTGATTCTCTCAAATACGTGTTTTTATTAAAGGTATCAATTGATGGAGCCGTCAAATATCAATAAGAAGGCTCTCTAGCGTTATATTTTGGTAAGGTTCTAATTTTGATTATATAATAAGAATCCGTGCGACCTAACTTAGATTTGCATTATGCTGAAACTCACGATTGAATCTATTGCGGTTTTTATTTCAATCATGCATGAAAGCATTGGACAACCCCCCAACGTAAGCACTTTTGGTCGAAAATAGAGTTTGGTGACAAATTGAGCCTCATTGTTGAAATAATAATTTCTTCATTACACATACAAAATTCAGTAATGCAGCCCGAATAAAACACCTAAGCGATGTACAATTTACTCTAAATGTTTTTTTTTTTTTAATTTGTTTTCTATCTCTCATCATTTCCCTTGATATTGCTTGAGGAAAAAACTAAAAAAGGGAGGTATGGATGGCCCACACACATTATTGCGAACCATTTTAATTCCAAATGGACTTGACTTACACCAAAAAGGGCTCTAAAATGTCCATGCAAACTACCGAAAGCGTTGCGAGTGAGCAGGGCAAATGTCACTTTAAATCGGAACATTGTTTAAAGTACGAATCGTCAAGTGGTGAAACATGTCATATGTCTTCTGCATTTGCATTGTCCTGTGAATTGAAAAAAGCGTGAGTACAGAAACATGTCGGAAATATTGTGCTCGTAAGAAAAACGCAGGCGTTAATGGCAAACATCTTGATGACGGAAGAATAATGGTGGACTTGTCACGTGAAATGTCATAAAACGAGAGCTAAGGCTTCATAAAATATGTACACATACAAGTTCGTCTCATAACAAATCAAGACCTGAAGCGATGTGTACCGTTTTGTTCGTTCTTTTCTTTACAACTTTCGGCCATGTTCTACATTGCAAGCAACGTGAGTACAACGCTTAACCTACAAAACATTTAAGTGCCTAGTTTTGAAAATAAAATTAGCGCTTTTAACTTCTTAATTATGTCCAGCCTTCCCATGCTGGTGGTAACATCGGAAACGACTAGTGGCTGCTACACACAGGTTCCGAGCTCTCATGTGCATATAAAACTCTATGTTGCAAGTTTTGTTGCATGTTGTTAAATATGCGGAAATTACTATAACAAAGGCCCGGTATCATTAAAATATTGGGGTCACACCTGACATCTGACCAACAATATGTTCTTCTATTCAAGATCCTTGTCGCTTTTTTAAATTCATTTATAGCTTATGATTTCAATATTGGTATTATTTAATAACTATTAAAGTTTCTCCTTGACAGGCATTAGGACACTATTGGCTGAAATGATGTCGGCAAGATTGGCGTTCGGAATATACTGTACACCCTAAAGTGAACCTCGCCGCAATGAATTTGTTAGGTTTTTATTTAGCAACACCCTACATTGAAAGACTGGTTAACATAAACTTAAATGTAATTATTTTTTTTTTATTTCGAACGCATGGCAGACTGAGTTAAACTTATATTTTCATAATTAAAATGTCGCCAATGGCTTCAACTAATACCATTATTAAGATTAAAAGAACTCACTAACGATATTTTGGCCGCCACTTTTGGGTGTCCAAGAGGTTAGTGGCGTTTGGCTTCCGCCGTCCGCCTAAATGCACCAACAAGCCATACCAGAATTAAAAAAAAATATATATATATTTTTTTTTATTATAGCGGTTTAATTTGCAGCCCGCGATGGGCCGGCCGGGCCCTTCTTGTCACTCCCCAAATGGAGCAACTGCCGCAGGCCCGCACGCGGGCGTGCGGGCCTGCGGCATTGAAGCGACGTGCTTAACCCCTGGCAGCAGCGCGGCATTGAAGCGACGTGCTTAACCCCTGCTACGCCATCTTACAGGGTACCTATCGTCAAACCCTGCTCTACTGAGTCAGCGATACGTGCCGTGCCGTGTGACACCGCTATCAACAAGTGCCGACGGGACTGCGATTGGCGGACCACTGTCTGACACCAGGGGACCAAGCCTTGCTGGGACCGACATCTTTCACCGTCCGGTCACTTGGCAGCAGCGCGGCATTGAAGCGACGTGCTTAACCCCTGCTACGCCATCTTACAGGGTACCTATCGTCAAACCCTGCTCTACTGAGTCAGCGATACGTGCCGTGCCGTGTGACACCGCTATCAACAAGTGCCGACGGGACTGCGATTGGCGGACCACTGTCTGACACCAGGGGACCAAGCCTTGCTGGGACCGACATCTTTCACCGTCCGGTCACTTGGCAGCAGCGCGGCATTGAAGCGACGTGCTTAACCCCTGCTACGCCATCTTACAGGGTACCTATCGTCAAACCCTGCTCTACTGAGTCAGCGATACGTGCCGTGCCGTGTGACACCGCTATCAACAAGTGCCGACGGGACTGCGATTGGCGGACCACTGTCTGACACCAGGGGACCAAGCCTTGCTGGGACCGACATCTTTCACCGTCCGGTCACTTGGCAGCAGCGCGGCATTGAAGCGACGTGCTTAACCCCTGCTACGCCATCTTACAGGTTTGCAAGATTTTTCCATTTGAATCATTGCCAGATATTGTCGCCGCAGCTGCTGCCACTGTTATTTGTGCCTTGTGTGTTTAGTGATTGTGGTTTCTGACACCTAAAATGGGAAAGGACGACCAAAAAGACCTTGTAAAGGCGTTAGACGAGTTCCGCCGTGAAATCAGGGCAGATATGCGAGGACTGAGGGAAAGTGTGAAATTCTGTAACGATACATGTGACGGCGTCAAGGACATCAAAAATGAAATGAAAGAACTGAGAAGGGAAATACAGCAACTAACAGCGCGCAACCAAGAACTCGATGCAGAAAACTGCAGACTCAACGCAAGGGTCGAGGAACTGGAGCAATATCAAAGATCAAATAACATAGAAATCAAAGGAGTACCATCGGAGGGGGACCCTACTGACGTTGTTAAACGAATCTGCAGTCTTATTGATGTACCAGTAAATGACTCTGACATCGACGTCTGCCATCGCGTGCCAACGTTTAGGCAGGACACGAAAAACATTATTGTGCGTTTTGTCCACCGCACAAAGAGGAACAAGGTCCTGGAGAAGGCCAAAAAGCATAAATTAACCACTGCGTCGCTTGATTATGGAGGTACTGCCTGCCCCATATATGTCAACGAACACCTCACGAGTCTTAACAAAAAATTACTTGGAGCGGCCATCGCACAAAAGCGTAGAGTGGGATGGCGTTTCGTGTGGTCGGCCGGCGGAAAGATTTTCGCGCGCAAAAACGACACCGCTGAAGCAGTTCGAATCATGTGCCTTGATGATGTTGCAAAAATTGCAAACTAAAAAAAAAAAGAAAAGTTGAGCTATCATCTTAAATAGTAACCATGAAGTTTCAATGGCAGATACTTCGCCTAGGTGCAAATATGTTGATCGCTTATCTTTTAACGAAGAATTCAAATGCTGCGAACCAAACTTTTCTGTGATGCATCTAAATGCGAGAAGCATAAAAAATAAGGAAGACAATCTTAACGACTTTTTTTCTTCCCTATGCGTAAAGTTCGATGTTCTCTTGTTCACGGAAACATGGCTATCAGCAAATGACGCAGCCCCAAATATTCAAGATTACAAGTATGACGGACTTGTTAGGGATAAACGGAAAGGCGGAGGAGTGGCAATTTACACGAAACAAAGTATATCGTACGAAGTTATTGACGATTTCAGCAAACTTGATATAAACATAGAATGCATGACAATTATAATTAAAAACACAGTTATTTCTGTAGTGTACCGCCCACCTTCGGGCAGCATGTTAGCTTTTTTTGAATTCATAGATGAACTACTCCGTTATGTGGGTTCAACCGGTGCATCATTTATGATACTTGGAGACGTTAACATAAACGTGACTTCTCAAGATACAGACGCGAGAGAATTTAGTGACCTTTTAACCCAATATGCTTGTGTAAATTTGATCACGATACCTACTAGAGTGACTGCTGAAACTGCGACTACGCTTGATATCTGTCTAACTAATTTAGAAGAAAAATGTACTACGTCAGGTGTCTTCACTGAAATATTAGTGACCATCTGCCCATTTATTGTTTAAGCTCTGTTTCTAAAAGGAAACAAAAAAACACAAACGAACCATACTTCTTTAGGGAAATAAACTCGGAATCCTTAGCGAAATTCTATAGTCTAATAGAAAGAGCAGACTGGAATGCTGAATGTTCAGAGGGCAGTGCTGATGTAGGCTATTCTACTTTCTTGAATAAGTTCAAAAAGTGTTATGATGAAGCGTTTCCTCTTAAAAGAGCAAACCCCAGAAAAAAAAAGCAGAGGAAACCATGGGTCACTTCTGATATGTATAAAAGAATAAATGATAAGAACAAAACGTATCATGCATTCATTCAGACTCGTGATATAAACCTGCTACATGAATTCAAAAAGAAAAGAAACAAACTAAACTCGGAATTAAAAAAGCCAAACGTATGTATTATCAGAGCAAATTTGAGAGTATATATGACGACCAACGAAAGATATGGGAAACGATAAACGACATGTCAAACAGAAAGCAAAAAGACAGCCTTGTAGAAGAATTTCTGGTGCAAGATAAGATTGTAACCGGTAAAGAAGCCGCAGATAAGATGAATCAGCATTTCATAAATGTAGGGAAGTACCCACAAGTACAGATAAACAACAGTGGCGAAAACTTGAGTATAGATAGCCTGATGAATTCTATACTGTTGGTCCCGGTATCACCGTCAGAAATTGATGAAATCATAAAAAATCTAAAAAATGATTCGGCGGCCGGTGAAGATGACATTAAGCCCCAACCTATTAAATATGTAGCGTCGATAATAACTCCGATCCTGTCTAACATAGCAAATAAAATGTTACAAAGCGGAATTTTTCCAAACAAACTTAAAATTGCCAGAATTCATCCTGTCTATAAAGGAGGGGGAGTAAACAACATAAACAACTATAGACCGATTTCTGTTCTATCGATATTTTCAAAAGTTTTCGAAACTACTATAAAGAATAGGTTGGAATGTTTTTTTAATAAACACAAAGTTATAACATCTTCGCAATATGGATTCCAAAAGCATAAATCTACGGAGCAAGCTCTTCTAGATATCAAAGACAAAATAATTGCAAATATTGAAAGTAAATTATATACTCTTGGGCTTTTCCTGGACCTAAAAAAAGCATTTGACACTGTGCAGCACGAAATATTATTGCATAAACTAGGTAGGTACGGTATACGTGGAATCGCACTAAAACTAGTAAAAAGTTATTTAACTGATCGATATCAATATGTAACTATTAATAAGATATCCTCCTCCCACCTAAATATACAACATGGTGTTCCCCAGGGATCAATTTTAGGCCCCTTATTATTTTTAATATATATAAATGATCTGACCAAAATATCTGGCCCGCAGGAAGTAATCATGTATGCTGACGATTCTAACATATTCTTTAGTGGAAAAACAAAACAAAGTATTGAACTAGCCGCAAACGCATATCTCTTAAAACTGTCACAATGGCTTCAAGGAAATAGATTGCAATTAAACTCAAACAAAACAAAATACATAATTTTTAAACCGGTAAATAAACGGGACGCCGATAGTATAAGCATCAAATTTGAAGGCTTGGAACTGGAGCAAGTAAGCGAGCAAAAATTTCTTGGTGTTTGGTTTAGTGAGGAATTGTCATGGAGTACTCATATTACCAAGTTAAAAGGTGACCTGTCCAAAATTATAGGCACTTTGTATAAAATCAGAAATTTTATCCCGTGTTGGCTGCTTAAAAATATGTATCACTCTTTGTTTCTTTCAAAACTAAGCTACGCAATTTTGGTCTAGGGGGACAACAACGGCCTCAAACTATAATAAATTAATAGTCCTTCAAAAAAGAATTTTACGTATGCTCGAGGACTACAAGGGGGACTACAGGAATCTACGTACGGAACCTCTGTTTTTAAAACACCACATGCTTAGGGCAAATCAAATATATTACTTTAAACTGCTTCAATTAATCCACAGAAATAGAAGCTACTTAGCGCCAGAAAGTGAACTAACACCAGTGTACGATATTCGACGACCGAAACGTAAAGTACCTATTATACGAACAAATTACGGACGACAAACTTTAGCCTTCCAGACTGCTACAATTTTGAATCATGACTTACTCGAATTGAAATTTGATGTATCTATATCCCAATTTAAAAGAGATTGTAAAACAAATTTACTCTGCAGTGCTCTCACATTTTGTTAGATAGTGCTCGTCTTTCTTGAGACTGCGGTCATATCTTGTTAGCAATGATCTCGCCTTTCTCGTTGCTTCGTCTTTTGGTAGGTCTTTTCGGTCTATACAAGGTTATTGTATAAAAGTGTTGTTTGTATTTTGGGATTCTTTCTTTTGTGGCTTCATGTTTTTCGACATAGTTTTGTCAGGTCATATCTCGTTTGGACTTGTGTGGAACTGTTGTGGTCTAGACTTTTGGATCATGCCGCGTATATGTATCTGGTGCTCATCTGTTTTGGTATGTCGAGGCTAGTAAACTGTATCTGGCAGTGTTAAGATTTGGCTATTGAGCTTATATGAATTTGATGTATATGTACTTAATAAGTATGAAATATTATATGTGTACGATGTATTATATGCGTATGATGTATTATATGTGTATGATGTCTTATGTGTGTATGATGTATTATATGTATATGATGTAGTGTATATGTATGTTGATGCTCGCTGCATGCCAAGAGGGGGTTAAGGCCTTGTCAGGCATTCGTGCCTTTAGCCTTAGACCTCCTCTGCGGAACATGTATCCGCAGACACAAATAAAGAAAAAATGACCGCATCTCCACGTGGTGAATGATGTTGATTGGGGCGAAGCTCGGGTGGTGCTGATGATACTGATTTTGGTCATAGGTATTGCTGCTTGCTGTCGGCGTTGACGCTTTGCCGCCGCTTCCCGAGCTCTCAACTCCGGGTCCGCTTGGCGTTTTTGACGCTGTGCAGCAGCTTCTCGCGCCCTGGTCTCCGGAGCAGCTTGCTGTCTACGTAGACGCTGAGGCGCTGCATGCCGAGCTTTTCGGTCCTTTTCATTCATGGCAGTAGGAGAATGTGTGGTTTTCTTCTTTTTCTTTTTTTAAGCAGACAGATGGGATGGCATCTCAGAACCCCCTACTCTTTTTTTTCTTCTTTTTCTTTTTTCATAATTTTGTTTCATCTTTTTTTTCCAATTTTGTTTTTTGCTTTACACAAGCACGTGAGCATGTGCTCACGTGCTCGTGAGCACGTGATCTCACGAGCAGAAGCACGAGTACCCGACGCCGGCCTACGGCGGACGGTGGACGGACATACGGACATGGCAAGCCCCTAAGGAGCTTCGCCCCTAAAAAAAAAAAAAAAAAAAAAAAAAAAAAACTTTCACACTTCCGCTGCGCTTTCTCTTCGAAGAACTTCCCGCTTTAACCACTTCTACTTTTCTCATACAGAGCGGCGGCACCGTTACAACCAGTTCGGAAACGTCTCCACGACACGCTTTCCGAAAGCGTGCACGGTCAGCCTCGTGCAAAGGTGGAGGCAACAGCAACGTACGAATCGAGAGAACCTGATGCTGCCGATGATGATGATCATTGCCTAGGAGAAGAGGGTACGTATTGCTAATTTGCGGCACGTATGGGAAGCGCGCCGGCGCGTTGTGGGACGCCTGAAATAGAATCTCGCTGCGCGACACCATAACGACTATTCGGAAATTATTTGAAAAATATTCGGAACTTTTGAAAATTATTAGTGGATTCGATTAAAACGGATCGAATAGGGTAATATCCGATTCGTTATTCCAAAATTGCGAATATTTGCACACCCCTTGTGCTGACAATTGCAGAGGAGGTAGTTTATGAAATATCTAACCTAAAGAAGTGTTTGTTTTTAAGTTTATTTTTGCGATTTTAATATGAAACATTCTTTGGCTATCTGTTCGGCATTTCGAGAAGGCCAAATGTGAAGTCTGAATAAAAGCGTGGCCGGTAGGCTCTGTTGTGTGCATGAGGGTGCCCGGAAGAAGACAAGTTTTCGTCCGTCGGGAGCGATCTTTATTTTGCGACTAACGAAAAGCTTCTTCGCGGCGCGGCAGCTCGCTGCGCCTCTTATCAGTAGCGCTGATAGCAGAGACTAGAAACGGAAACACTGACAGGCTCGACACTGATTGGTTGACGAGTGGGAATGGAGGAGAAAGGCGCTCGACGCTGATTGGTTAACCGGGAGGTCATGTGACAAGAGGGGTAAGCGAGGAGGAACTCGACCATCTGTGTGCGCTATGGGTGTGTTGCTCGAGAGTATGGAAGACTCTGGAAGACCGAGAGGTTTATCAGTCGGCCCGATTAGCGGTTTTATCGCTTCATTCTATGAACAACTAAAGTCACTAGATCTGGGAAAGTAGTGCCATTGCCTTCCCACCTGATAGCCGGACAAAAACGAACACCGACATACAGACGACAAAACCTCTCAAGGTGATTGGCTCATCGCTGTCGGTTGCCATGGTGATCGCCATTTGGGACCCTTTCAAAGCTTCGAAGCTTCGAAAGGGTGTTAAACCCTGTCGCACCAAGATCGCTATGGAGCATCATCGTGCTGAAAGCGCTCCTCGGCCAATATGAGCATCTTTGGCACTGTGCATGCAATAAACCTATCACTGATGCTGATTTCCCCAGATCTCTTACAATTATGTTGCTCTTCTTGCGTATTTCAAGACGGTAAAATTATTTTTCAATGTCCCCAAGCACTGACGCTGCGTGTGATGGCTGTACGGAGATATACGGCATCACACGCGACGTCGGCGCTTAAGAGCATTGAAAAATAATTTTACTTTCTTGAAACACGCAAGAAGAGCGACATAATTGTAAGAGATCTGGGGAAATAAGCATGAGTGATAAGTTTATTGGATGCACAGTGCCAAAGATGCTCATATTGGCCGAGAAACGCTTTCAGTACGATGATGCTCCATAGCGATCTTTGTGCGACTGGTTTTAACGACCCTTTTAAAGCTTCGGAGCTTTGAAAGGGTCCTAAACGGCGATCACCAAATCAACCGACCGGGATGGGCCAATCACCTTGAGAGGTTTTGTCGTCTGTATGTTGGTATTTGTTTGTGTCCGCCCCTATAAAAATGATTAACGCCATTTGAAGTATATATTATTGTCAAATGGCAATTAATGGTGATAAACTGGCAATAGATGGTAATCGTCGTTTAGACGTCATCCGACTGCCCTTCGTAGCCCACCGTCAGCTTTTCGCCATTCGATAGAACATCGCCGGTGTATCGCTATCCTGCTGTTGTACTAATGTCGATCGGCTAATGGAGGATATAAAAGGACTATAAGTTTCATAGCCTTTCGATTGCTTCCAATAGCCGATCGACATTAGTACGGCACCAAGGTAGCGATACATTGGCGATGTTCTATAGAATGGCGAAAAGTTGACGGTGCGAAAGAGCTACGAAGGTCGATCGGATGACGTCTGAACGACGATTGCAATCTATGGCTGGCAGCCGTGGATGGTAATCATCGTTTAGACGTCATTGGATCGTCCTTCGTATCCATTTCGCCACCGTCAATGTTTCGTTGACTTTCAGCTGGCCAGCCGAAAAACTGTGATAAGAATAGCATCCATGACCTTACCATTGGCTTTGGCAGTCCCCTTTACGTGCTGGTGGGATTTCAGGGCCTGATATACATAGTATTTGCTTGCAATATGGGAAGAAAACAAAGATTGACGAACAATTTAAAAAAACAAATTATTTATCTGTGCAATATCATTAAAATGACAAGTGTTTTTTTTTTCAAAAGACTAAGTTAATCGCCCAAACGTAAACAACGAATGAAAAAATAGCCTTCCCTTGCTTCCTGCACAGTAAATATTTTAACACCCAAAATCGTGTTAAAAGGGTGTTTTTTAATCAACACCCTTTCTACACCCTTTCTACACCCTTTTTGCACGATTTTGAGTATTGCTGGGTGTAACAGGAGTGTACGAGAAGGCTTACACCCTACATACACCCCTCTTACACCCTATCACACCCACATGTTTAAAATATGTTCCGGAAATCGTGTTAGAAGGGTGTACGCACTCGTCGCAACACCCCCCGTTCATAACGTGTAGAAAGGGTGTGATGGACTTATATGATTTCAAGGAGTCGGAGTTAATCACGTCGAAGAAACCCTTGTCTACGAGAGGAACCGGTAAGGACATCGTGACATCGATTGATCGTCATCGCGGTATAGCAGCATGTGCCCCAAATCGAGGGGCTAACTATGAAATGAGTCGAGAAAACAAAAAGTCGCCTGCATTAGCAAGCTTGAATTTGTATCTAATATGTGCTTTAAGCGGTGGATTTTATACTTTGTGCAGTTCCAAGACCTAGCTCAAATTGCTTGGAATTATGTAGCGATGCATCGGTCCGCGTCCCGTCAAAACTTCAGGACATCAACGAGAACGTGCAAGAATGCGCGTCACATTAATCTTACACAGATCCGCTTTCCCCTCGGTTCGGTCAATATCATTGTCATGGACGCCGTTTCGCTTCTCGCCAGAGGAGAGGCCATTTATTCCTACCAGGTTCTGCCCGAAAACCCGGCGCAAATGACGATGAGCAATGATCTATGCTTCCGTCCCCGGTCAAGTGGTCAACGGACGTCCAGCGACCGCGCTTCCAAACATGTTTGAAGTTTGAACTGGGCGCGAGGCCGGGAGGCGAGCAAACAGTACGGTGCGTATACAACGATGACGCGTCCAGGCCTCCAGGTACCGTACAAACCGTACAAACAGCACGCAAAAATATGGGCTTGGATTGGATTCTTCATAGAATGCTGTTCAAGCCAACGATCAGTTAACGACGGTAGCGAGATCGCGAGATGGCGCAGTCACGCAGTCAGCGCAGTGGCGGACGACAAGCGGACAAGCGGATGCGAGAGAGCCGCCAAGATAGGTGCGTTGTTTACAAGAATAACATAATAGCGTCGTTTACCGTTGTGCTCCTGCTTGAAATGGGGAAACCACATCGCGTTCATTATGACAGGCGATCTTTTTGAGGACAACCAAATGAAGGAGAATTAATGGGTAATCGAAGGGGCGAGCTGCTCAGAGCAGACCCTCACGCATTCAAGCCGTTTTGGATCGTCTAACAACGTTTCATGGACAGGTCGTTTCGTTATCGGGAATCTTCAGCGGCAGTGCGCGTGGCACGATCCGTAGGTAAACTCGTGCTTGTTGATTATAAGTGCGCGCGGCTGTGTAGCTAAACTCGTCCTTGTTTATTAGACCTGCGAGGCAAAGGCACGCCTTGGTCGACGCGTAAGTAATCTTTGTAAGCACGTTGAGCATACGTGGCCGATATGATGTACAGATAATAGTCCCAACTCGTCAAAAAAAAAAGTTGCTTTTACGAAATAGAAATATTTAGCTACTTTTGCATATCTTATTTACACAGTCTGCACCTTGTATATTTATTCTCTCACGCGCGTGAGGACTATACAGGAATCTTGGCTGCCCGGTCTCGAACTCGATGGTTCCTTCCATTAGCGAAAACGAAATAAAACAGGTGGTGAAAAAGATAATTCCCACAAACCCGCGCCGAGGCAACATAATCCTACGCGCGTCCTCGCTTCCATGAGAAAAACAGGTCTAAAAAAAAATGACAGCTTCGAAGGTTTCCTGACTCAAGGTCCCCCCTCCCAACCCCCGCGGAGGTCAACCCAAATCCTCTCGTGAGGGAACAAAGCAACAGCACGCGAGTCCGGCCACCGTCACAGACTTCGAGGTGCCTTCTCACGTCATCAGCGTAACTCCGCTGTCTAGGCTGAATAAAGATAACAAAATAAAAAATAAATCGCTGAAATTCGTGACAGTATGGAATTGGATCTTTTAAATCCGGGAATGGAATACTCGAGTTATACAGTGTGCTGACCTGAGTGGAACTGGGCTACTACGAAGGTCTACTTGGTATTGATTAACACAAACGATTATTTCTCATCGTGCGTTAAGAAACCACCAATATTTATGTCCCAATCGAGATAATGGACCTTTTGTAGAAACATCAGTTCGAGAGTAAATGGTTCCAGTACCCTCTCTCTCTCTTCCTTCTGGCCGAGCAGAGAGGGAAGATGGTTTCGTTGTGTCGACTTCGAGGCGGAAGATTACGCACGATGGGGACAAAGGCGAGTTTGGGGAAGCCTTATCTAGATCCCAGCGCCTCAATGGGTGAACAGGATGTAGCTGACGTTTTGGGTGTGGAACGGGTGGCGAGACGCCTTGCGCGCGCGTTGTTTTCTCGCCACTTATGTCACATTCGTCAGGGGCGCACCGCACCGCACCGCGCTGCACCGACGGACGCGAACGTTCGCCTGGTCGTGTCGGTGCGGCTGCACTACGTTCGCCTGGGACTTCATGCGGCGCGTGGCACCGGTGCGTTGCTGCACCAGCTGCACCGTCGGAAGGAGACCATGCAGGTCCTCGCACTGCGACCTTGAGTTAACGCTCTCCGCTTCCTTCGGCACCTCCTCTCTCTCTCTTGTCTCCGTCGTCGGTCTTCCTCCCTCGTCTCGCGAAACATGGCGGCACGCAGCTCGAGAGAACGTGATGTCGGCGTGACGACGGGCGTCGGTTTTTCCCTTTTCGGGAAGTGTGTGTGCGTGCGTGCGGTACTGCGTTGCGTCGGCGGCCGAGCAACCAGTCCACCACGCCGGGCACGTGAAGCTTACGTCGTTTGTCGGATTCAAGACGTCGGTGAGTCTTCGGACTTGGTTTGAACGTTTCCCTGGACTTTGGGTCCCGCAGTGGGGACTTTCCTTTTTCGGAACTTTCGTCTTCTTTGCACCGGAGAACTTGTTTCCCGGCTGCAGTTTGTGTCGCGAGCGGCGAGCTGTTTCGCGTTGTGTCGGGAATTGAGTGCTGTCTTGTTTTTTTCGCGGCCCCGCTGCCCGAAGGTTCGTGAGTGTGTTATTGAAGTAACGCGTGTTCGCATTTCGTTCTGATGGTTTTGTTGTGTTGTCGCCGTGTGCGGCTTTTCAACGCCTAATTAAATTTCTTGTTTTTCTTTTAACCGGTGGAATTACGATAATGCATCCGCACGTGCCTGCAATGAGCACAGACTGCATTGACGACCTAGGAATGCAAGGATGCGAGTTATAAAAGCCTCGAACGAGTTGGATTCTATATTCACTGCATGTAATATGCCATCATGGAAATGGTGCAGGGCATTGCGAAAGCACTCATTTAAAGTTGTCTTTCTCCTGTGCTGTCCGCTGTCCTCTCCATGTTATGCAAGGATAACAGATTTAAAAAAAAAAAGAAAGAGTTTAAAATAAATGTATGCTCACCTGCAGTGAGAGAGAGGGAGACTTCTTTTTCTCACTTGTGTCGTTCTGAGACACAACTGTCACTGCTTTGAAGGCTGCCTGTTGTGAAAGCTTGTCATTGTCAAGTGTAATTAGTTTTCAAACACCTTTATACTTGAGAATTCAGAACTCTTTGTGGTCTTCGTGACATTCCGGGATTACTGACTTGGAGCTTAAGCTTATTTCTACTGTTCTTGTGTCTTTCTAACACTAGCTTGTATGGCGGTTTTTGTCGGCTTTTAAGTACAATTGCTAGGAGCAAAATTTCATGTGTCGGAAATAAAGGAACGAAATGGGACCACGCACGCAGCCACTCCAGGAGTGTGAATGGGCTAGGCCTTTCCACTCTGAGGAGTTAAAAGGAGTGGAATTGCAGTAAACCTCTACTCGCCGGAATGGAATGGGAGGCTCCATTCCGCATCTCTGATATCAAGTCACGTCTTTATTTTTTTTTCAGACAAACTGGCAGTGGCCGCCCTGCAGGTCATCTCTACCGCTAAAGGAACCAACCGCCTTCGAGTGGATGTTTGTCAGGGAGGACGTAAGTGTAGACCTTATTATAATAGGAAAATATAGAGTTAAATTGAGGAGGGTAGGTTCGACTTTATTTGTGTGGCACAAATTCCTCACTGCCCTAGAGTGACGAAATCTAAGACAAAAACAAAAATAATATACAAAACAGTTCAGCTCCTCAACATACAAAAAATGTTGAGGAACTGAACCATACCTGTTATGTGTTGCTGCTGTTCTTACTACAATGCTAGAAAACAAATCTTCGCTCACATCTAGGCCATGCTATAAACTTTTGCATTGCACACTACCAAGCTTCGAATATACCGTCACAACCGAGCAGGCATGTAGCACAGTTTTAGTAAAGTTGTCTTTCACATATAGCATTCATCAGCTACTTGTAACGAGTGCTGCTTAAATGTCAGTGATGCTCGAAACAGGTTCTCTGCTTCCCTTTATTTTGCATGATTTTTCATGTGCCTTGGTCTTAAAACAAGACATTTGTTTTTGCCTTCTGCTTAGACTACGTAGCTCTTAGACAGGACCAGGAGATATGCTATCATAATATTCTTATGCGGCTCAGGGGTATGGCAAGCAGGAAAATAATAAAATCATGCTTATTTTTGAGTTAGCATTAGAAACCTCATTTCGACGAAAAGGCGGCGGCGTTGTCGGCGTAGGCGTGCGGACCCTGTAACCTCCCACCCCCTCCTCTCCTCCACCACCCCCGCCTGCTTAATGACTAGTATTTAAAATATCTTATGTTAACACATTGTCAACCCTTAATGGTAATTAAGTGTGCCACGATTTTTTTAATATTAATTCCATATGTGTCATTTTGCAGCTTTTTTGTTTTGTGACTGAATCAATTCTGCTTTTATATATGCAGGATGGAACCATTCCAGTGACGCCATGTGTAGTGTACATTAGGTGCGACGTGGAGGGCGCAGAGACCATGAGCTTGTACGTGGATAGAACAAAGCTCTTCAAGGTGGCAAATGCCGAAGAAGGATTAGCTGCCATAAAGGCAGCCTACTGGCTCTTCGGAATTGCTTACGGGAAGAAGATATACAACACAGCATGCCTCTTAGAGAGGATCTGCCTGAAGCTCAGCTTCTCTCCCTTACGTGCAGTCGCTATCAAAGTTGTGAACAAGATGGTGAAGAACTAGAGAATGGTTCCCTGATTGAAAGAATAAAGAGTGGTTCAGGCATATTTGGGCTCAGTTGTGGTCATTTTGCCGTACGTTTTATGGAGGTCCGTGCAGCCATTACAGCCCCTTTTTATGGGCGTTAGAAAATCACACCCATGTTAGAAAAAGGGGTGTTAGAAAGTAACACCCCTTCTTAGGGTGTTCGAAATCACACCCCTTTTTGGGGTGTGAGAAATTTTTAGGGTGTCAGAAAATCACACCCCTATCTTAGGGTGCTAAGAATTACACCCCTTTCCTAGAGTGTTTTGTTACACGAATAAGGGTGCTCCCCATAGGACAAGCCATTTACACCAATAAGGGTGTTAAAATTTTAAGTGTGTTACATGTCTGTAAGGTGTGAGCTGAAAGAAAAAAAAATATTCTAATTTAAATGGGCATACAACCAGCACACATATTCTTGTAGCACATTCGATAACATGCAGAGAAGAACCTTGGTCATATGTTTTCTCGGCTGTTATGTTCCCTAATGGCGCATTCACACTGGAAGCGGATCCGCGTTCGCGAAGCGGTTGCGGATGCGGTTCGCAAGCGACCCCGTTAACACACACCAAGATGCGGCTGGTGGTTTCTCGGCGATCACGCGTGATCTTTTGAGACTTGCGTTTGGCAATCTTTTTTTACAAGCTAAAATCCACTTTAATCCACGATCCAAAGCCAAAATGTTGCTATTTTGGCACTAAATATTTTTCTTCGGGATGTTCGCACGCATTCCGACTTCAGGCAGCAAAAAAGAAAGGCATGGTCTCGCAAAACTCACCTGGGATTTCCTCCACTTCATCCCAAAGGAAAGCCCAGCTAGGCGCGCCTTGCTGACTCAGAACAGGATGCCCCCGATCTTTTCTTCGGAGTGGACCCGCATGAATATCTGACCTTGTTTTCGGGAAGAGGGCCGGTCTTCCCCCCTCGTTGTTCGTTCTTATCATTTACGGAGTTGTGAGCGGCACTGGTGGACCGTGGTGCGGGGGAATGAGTTCTGTGGCCGGTCGTGGCTTCGTTGGTGGCGGACTCTCCTCTCGTCACTCGCACATCGATGAAGTCGATTGTTTGTTTGACATTAAGCTCAAATAAACGCCGTATGGATTACCTCTGCATCGTTTGGTACGTACACTTTATTCCTTGAGTATATTCCCTTTATTTCTTATGTTAGTAGTTAACGTTACAGGTCGAGCTAGCGCAGGTACCCTGCCCGCTCCGCGGTATATAGTGCGTTGGCTACACAATCAGGCTCACGACGTCTCTATCGGCCTTCGTGGTGGACATGCACGGTGTCGAAAGCTTTCAATAGGTCACGCGATTATCTAAGGGGGTAGAAAAGCTGACATTTCGGTCGATTAGGGGCGGGTTCCGACGTTCTATGGGCAGAGACTAACAAGGCAGCGAGTTCAAGGCTGTGGCACCCGGAATAATATACCAACTCTTACCCGAACCAAATCACCGGTGCGAAGCCCCTTAAGATTCCCGAGTCAATTATTTTCGCGGCGGATTCAAGTGACGGACGTGAACATCATGTTTCTCCGTTGATTAGTCTGCTGTAGCGCTATACACTTAACTTTTTTACACCCTTTAAGGGTGCTACAGCACCCTTTAGGGGTGCTGCAGGGGGTTTGCACCCTTCACTTAGCCGTTCAGCACCCTGTTTTTGCAGGATTAGCACCCCTCACGACGAGCGCGAGGGTGCATGGGCGCGAGCACCCTTCCGATTTATTGCAAGGGGTGCTGAGTGCTGGAAGGGTGTTGGAAGGGTGCTCAGTTATTCGCGCAGAGGTGTTCTTTATTTTTTACACTAGCTTAATTTAGAAAAAAAGGAGGCGATAGATTTGTGGATGTCGTCTTCAGTGTATATAAGTGGGCTCAGCGTACATTAGATGAATTGATAAACGTCACTGTATATGTTGGCTAATAACCCATATCTGTTAGTTTTTTTATTACTTTAATGAGCCATATTGCAATTGAAGCTTTAAATGGAGCCATTCTTAAAGTCTAACTTATTTGAAACAATATGTGAAAATGCAACAACTTTTGAGATAGTCATCGGCCCTTCCATCACAATTAAAAAACTGGAGCGTCTGATGTTGTGCTGATATATGTGACGTAGTCGTTTCTGTCTCACCGTCATTTCCTTAACGAAAAAGAGCGTAATAAAAGTATACTCGACATACTTCAAATATATTGTAAATAAGGCAGGGAGTGTAATAAAATAATATAAAAAGTAGAATAGTAGTATATGGCATGCGGGAGCCGTTGCATGATCCAAGTAAACTTGCCAAGTATTTTTAGATCATAGAACTACTAGCCTACTCCAAGTACGCTCTAAGCAACCGTAGATACTTCAAGTATAATTTAGGCGCGCCATCAGTATTATTTAGGATTATAGAAGTAGCGCACTCCCGGTAAACACGGAAGCGTCTCGAACGCACCTTCAAAGCGTGAGGTATCTATACACTCTTAATCTTGTTCAACTTAGGTTTCAGTTAATTTTTGCATGAGGCTGGCGTTCCACTAATTTTGACTAAGTCCTGGCAAATATTTAGCGGATCAAACGGTTTTAAGTCTAACACTTCTTTTGTCTTTTTATAATTTTTTTTTAGACGGAACACGTGCATTTAGAGCTGGCTGATCACCTGCTCCGCCTAAATTTGTTCCAGTAACTAAAAACGTGTTCCACATAAACTTTTCGCAGTCTTTTTTAAAAATTAATATGTGACTTTGTTTTACTTTTGTGGTGAGTTGCAGAGAAACACACCAGAAAAAAGGAATTAGTTCCTTTTTCAAAATTTACCACTTTGTTAAAGACCCATGTACAAGTCCCTCCACTGTCTAAAACAGTAATCTTGAGCTTTCCGCTTTAAGTGCAAAAGTTTTCTATTGAAAATCGCACAAGTTGTATGTCGCCTGCTATACGGGCGCAAATATCGCCGTCATACCATATAAAAAAATTATCTGGTTGTAGCAGAATTTGAACTGTACATACTGTATTTGAACTGATCATATTGGTAATCAAACTGCTGAAATGGCAACAATCAAGGCGTCGGACTTCTCGAGGTACGTTCGAAGCGCGACATTTAGAAGAGCCACGGGTGTTCGCCCTATTCGCGGAAGTGGCCATTTGGCATCTGTCTCAAATTACGACCGGCAAAACTAAAGCTGAATCAAGCAGTCAATTCAATCAACTATTTCGCGCTGGCATATTTCAATAATAATAATAGTAATAAAAATAACAATAATAAAATCATTTAGTGTTTATTACAGTGTCCAGGGACATCCAATGGACTTGTTCCAAAACCGACGCGCCCCATCGCGGCGAAATGCCACGCAGTGCACTCTGGGAACTAGTTGGCCACTCAGTTTCGGTTTCGACTGAGCAGCTTCATCTAAAGCCTGGTTCAGACAGTTGCGTTTGACTGCGTTTGACTGCGTTGCGGCTGCGAGAAACCAGGACATCTCTGCTGCTTATATCGCGTGCGAAGATGATTCCTTGAATTGGATTCCACGCTTCATACGAAGCGCAGATGTGCCGGTGACTCACTTTCGGTTCTCGACGCACCGCAGTCAAACGCACTCAAACGCAAGTGTCTGAACCGGCCTTCATCTATCACGCCGCGACCGAACGCGCTGCTTGCGTTTTCGATTATCTGACTTTTTAAGAATGTGCACTGCACTCATTCTCGAGAGATACAAAACGAAGACCGGGACACATTCATTGGTTCCCAAAACACCGGATATTTTGCGTGCGTATGCAAACGTAGTAAGACGCGGCTTAGTCACCTCACCCCACGAGTGCATCTTTGAGCTCCATGTCAGTAATCCCGTCTAGTACCAGTGAATTAGAACTGAAATTTGGTCACGTTGAGACCTACACGTATTTTGTTTGCCAAACGTACGCTTCTTTTTGCTTCATTGGGCGAAAAGCAAGCCGCGTCCTCACAGGAGTATCAAAGTTGAGCCCAGCGTTGGCGCATGAACCTTTAATAAAACGCAATAAATTCGACCCCACTGCTGCACAAAAGTTGCTTTGATGTCTTCCTCGTGTCATCACATATCTCACGCTCAAATTTTATGCTGATAGAAGATTAAGTTTTCGCAAACGCCGAGATCGGCTAGCTGCGACGGAGGCCCTAACAAGCGTCCCCTACTCCTTGCTAATCATTTTTGGACGAGCTTTTACTGACGCCCAAGATTTGTGCCTGAACGGTGTGTCTGAAATTATCTCGGCATACTCAGTCAGGAAGAAAGCAAACAAATAACAACTATTATGGCCATTAGCAACCATCAAATGCGCTTTGAATAATTTCGTTTGTTTCGTGCACCGCATAGGGGTTCATGCCTGTCCGGCGCACTTCCGGCGAACGGTGCGACATTCTTCCCACGACTGCTCGACTTTTGCTTTCTTAGAACGGTTTGTACGTGCGAATGTGCCTATATGATTGCAGGATACCTTTATGCGCATACGCGATGTTGAATATTAGTGGAATGCAAGCAGGTGGACTTCAAGTGCAGTGCTGCGGGGCAGTACAGATAAGAGATGAGAAGTGTGTTCTAATGGAGCTTTTCAATAGCGCCTCCGAGTACTCAGGTGTATTAAGAAAAACAGTAATTGCAAAAAGTTATATTTCGTCTATGGACGCAGGAAACAAACTTCCTGATCAGTTCATCAACAACACTAATGTAAAGGCGCGAGCTCGATGTAGGCATACTTATTGATTGCTACAGCTTGTTGATTTGTACACAAGCAAGACCCCGAGCTTCGCAGCGTCGAGATTCCCAGCACTGGCTCGTCCACATACCTCGAAACGCGAACAGAAAGGCTCGGGTACAAAAATAAACAAGCATGTGTCAAGACAAGCTATACGTCTCGGGCTTGTGCTAAAGCTTCGGTGTCTGGCCATTTAGTTTAGTTTAGAGACCACATATGACGCTCTCGGGACCAGAAAACATGAGATAACGGCCATTTATGGTCCACGCTCTGTGTATAATCTCTTGTCGACGTGTCGATCGAAACCGAAACCATGCCACTCTCCTCCCTGGCCAACTAGTTCCCAGAGTGCAACGCGCGCCGTGTTGCATGCAGGGATTTATGAAAGTAGTCTATTGGTCTTCTTGCTGGCGTAGTTCAATAGAACGCACAAACAGATATGCTTGCGCGCGCGCACACACACATGCACGCGCGTACGCAAGCATGCACACGCGCAAACGCACGCAGACGCAGACGCACGCACAAACAAGCACGCGGACGCATCCACACGCGCACACGAACACGGGCGCATGCACGCACACAGAGACAGAAACGAATACAACAAACGAAACGTTGCTTGAGATAGTTTCGGTTTCGTATTGAAAAAGAAAACATAAAGTTTAGATAAAACAGTTTAGATAAAACCTAAAGTTTTGATAAAACGTAAGGTAACTAAAGTTTTGTAAATTTTTTACAACATTATAGTGACATTATTAGTAGTAATATAATACTAATTTGCTTAGTTTCGTTTTCAAAAAGAGCTTTTTGAAAACTGCGCCAGACCATCGCTATTGCAATCAGCTTCCGTTTGGCACTGACCGTTGGGGTTCTGCAGGCTTCGAGGATCGCTTCCTTTTTACGTTTTAGTCGTTTTAGCAGATATTTTAGATATTTTCCTTGCGAATGTCGTGTTCAAGAATAGCAAGCGATGACTGAGAGCTGGGAGACGCGGCGTCTTACCAACGCAAGTGGCGGACAGCCTGTGAACACTGCTGCAAGCGCCGGTGAGCTATTTTGTTTCTGCGAAGTGCGCCGCTGTTTCAAACTTTGTCGTGTACCATGTGCATGCTAAGCTATGCTTGATTCTAACAATGCTTCTGGCCGGTGTTATTTCGTTATTTGAAAAGAGCGTACCTTCTTCAAAACCTATGGCTCGCTCGGCAGAGTGAGAAAGATTCGCGTGCTGCGGAACCGAGACTGTTCCGGGCGCCGTTCTACGACGTTCGTCTGACGACGCTTTTGCGGAGCATTCAAGTGCAGTCTGATGACGGCAGGTCAAGCAATCACAGGTCATGCTAGTTCTTCCGTGTGGTCTCAACAGCCGCTTGCCACCGATTCGTTTCGTAAAGCGTGAGCGAGAAAAACGTTACAATAGGCAACCTGCAATGCAGTTTGGCGCTACACGTTGCGCCATCTAGCGGCGGAAAAATAAAGAAACTGGGTAGGCCAGGCCTGCGTGGGTCGTGGGGGCTGCGGGTGGACGCATCCAGAAACCACGTGTTAACGTTGCATTTCGGATCGGCGTGAGCTCTTTTGGAACCGTTTTTCGTAAAATTAAGTCCCAACTTCACGTCTCTATGACCTCACCGGGTTCCTGTAACATCTCGCCTACTCCTAGAGTTCTCCCAAAAAATAAACGTTGCTACTGCTGCGTGAAAGACGGCCACAGTCGCAAATGTGACTCAGGCGTCAAACTTCACCGCTTCCCTGGCTTCCCTTCGAGATCTTGGGAAGCGACACGGCGACAGAAGTGGATTACTGCAGTGCGACGTATCAAGTAAGTGAATTTTACAGAAACTGTTGGGGGAGATGTGAACGAAAATATATGTGCAGGCTTGAAAAGTGGTCGGACGAGCTCGTTTTGCAGACTACTCGGCAAAATAACATATTTATAAAAGTTGTATTACGAGTCGCTTTGACAGCCTCATAGAGAAATACGATGGGAACAATCGGGTCGATTGTTGCTTCGTTGTGACGTCGAGAATCGGGCGATCAGGTCTTCAAGCAAAAGGCCCGTCGGCCCGTTCCGACACTCCTAATGCCGTTCGGCACGCGTGGTCGCAACCAAAACCTTTCAAACCTGCGAATTTTCAAATAGTGGATTTCTTAGCACAATGTTTTGTTTCAGCAACCAAATTTAATGCTGAGTCTCGTAACAAATGTAACGGCGTGCAGAAAGCAGGATGAGAAAAAGCTCGTGCGAAGCGTAAATATCCTTCTTAAACGTACACTTTGTTGCCTGTCGCCTTTTTACACCAGGCTTTGCAATGTGCGTACGGTTCTGTAGCATGCAGAGCTTGGTTCTAATTACCAAAATTTTATTCTAGTGTGTGTGGGCGTCGGGTGGAGAGGACGGCCGAGCGAGGCGCGAGCGGGGGCAAGCCGGCGAGCAAAGAGGAAGGGCGTGCTGCACGAGGTTGGGGCCGGGCAGGAACGATAGATCCGTTCTGGCTGGTCTGGCCCATGGCGAACCCCGGAGAATTCCACCAGCGAGGTTCGGATCAGGACCGGCGGAAGCGGCGAACCCTGACCATACCGGCCTAGTCTATGACGATCCCGGAGTGGTTGCGCAGCGAGACTGGCTGTGATAGCCCGGAACAGCTAGCCTACGCAGCGCTGGCGTACGGGAAGGACGATCCGCAGGCCTGGACACGGGCTCCGACTGTGAGCTCTGAACGACGGGCGACAACTAGGGTCGGCGGGTCCGGACTGCCGGCTCTCGAAGACGGGCAACCGGGATGTACAATAAACCCATTCGCTGCCTTCTCGTTGTGTTGTGTCACTTCCTGGGAGACGAGCGAAGCACAGACCGATCGGGCGGCCACAAGTAGTAAAAACAACTCAAACTGGTGTCCAAATGATGTCTCAACAGTATTCTCTCAACACTTAGACCTATCAAGGCTCCCGATGGTCTTAAAAAAACCGCATAAAAGAACCAGGGACATGGCACGCAGGGACGCAGGTGCACACGGGGACTGCTGAAATCTGGGTCGCCGCCGATCGCGACGGGCAGGCTGGCCGCCCCATTAACAGAGACGCCTCCGCTTGTGGCGCTGAACGCAGTACTCTCGTGACGCCGCCTGGCCATTGCCGGCTGCCTATAGCGAGCAGCATGATTTCTTGCCAATGCTGATGCCTGTGCCGTAGAGACGCGCGGTCTCTTCGCGTATGCCGAAGCGGCACGCTTTCGAAGTTTACGATTGTGTGATGTAAATAAAGTAAGTTTGGATGTCACGTTTTTTAGTGGCGCCGAAAGCCGCTACAAAAAGCAGAGCAGCTAGAAAAAGCAAAAGCATGAAGAAATGCGAAAAGAACCTGAATATTCGATGGAGCTGAAGGACTACCAACGTTTTAACTCGTCCAGTTATTCTTTCTGTCAAAGAATAATAGCCAATAGTAATAAATTAAATAAATGCTAACTTTTAATTGGTTATAAAATTGTAGTTGATGCAGTAGAGCCTTCCCTGCTCTATAGCGTTTATGATATCAGGTTATGTGTACAGTCATGTCTCGTTAATATGGACCCCGTTAATATGTATTCCCCGCTATATGAACACCACTTTCGGGGACACATTGGGAAAATACATGCATTTTTGTCTCGTTATTATGGACAACTCACATTATGGACGATTTTTTTACGGGAATGGAGTTGTCCATATTAACGAGACATCACTGTAAATGTATAGGATAGTTCATAGGAACAATTTATGTCCGACCCATTATATTGTATATTTTCTCTAAATGCTCGAAGTTATATAAAAAATTCTCATAATAAATTAAGCCGCACCACTGAATGTTCAATAGCGTGAGACAGTGGGACTTTTATGCATGTTTTCAGCAAAAAAAAAAAAGATGCATTCAAAAAGGGCCAATTATTGCGTTTCCTCTCTGTTAAGCTTTTTTCAGGTACACGCAAAATGTGCGTGTCTACGTTAAAAGAATGGAATTTACATTTCCCACAGGGCTGGCAGACCTGACTCAGTTTGGCTGGCAGCTTGCAACCTATGTGAACCTGGGGAACTGCTCCACAAGAGTGAGAGTGACGCCCGCCCAGCACTTCCTCAATAATGGCACCATAAGGGAGGGGGAGCTGCCCCCAAAGTGAATGCAATGCCAGGTGTGTCGTTACAGTGAACTCCTATTCAGAGATACCAAACAAAAAATAATTAAAAATTTATTAATGTAAAAACAAAGAATGGGAGTCGCACAGACACGAAGTAGGAGATAAACACAGCACTGTGTTGTGTTCGTATCCTCTGGTCCCATATTCTTTATAATTTCCTTTTAATAATTGTCTACCAACTGGTCTAAAAGTATGCTGCTATTTTTTACTCTGCATTAACACTGTGCTTACAGTTGAATCCTACAGTAATTAACAAACAAAAAAATGGGTGCAAGCCAGGCACGTTGCCAAAATTTTGATTTGGCAGCGCCCATGACAAAATGCTGTATGAGGGGGAGGGGGGGGGGGAGGAGGCCCCAGCAAAATGGAAATCTTGCAGAGGGGGGGGGAAATGGAGAGGGGGGCCCGGCTTCTCCTCCCCCCTTCCCCGGATACGTGCCTGGTGCGAGCCATCACATATATTTACCGCTAAGCAATTTAATCGAAATAGTCAAGGAAGCATGGAGAAGTGGGGTTGTTTCAAAAATGTCATCTTGCACAATAATAATATTTTCTGTCCAGTACTGGCAAGTAAACCATGCCACAATAGCTCCCACATTTGGATCCTTTGAAGGACGCTAAAAAATATATCCCGTTTTGTATTGAATTTTATTGTCTTCAACTATGCAATCGTGGATTTCCACAGCACGCAGTAGACCTAGTTTTACAAGGACTGTGTAGAGCCAAGACCCAGGGAGTTTATTTTATTGCTATTCACAGTTGAGGACTGTTATCCAGATCGCACCGAGGGCATGCCACATCTTAGTGCGCAGCTTTGGGCATGCTGTGCCTCTAGTTGGGCGGTTTGGTCAAGGAAGGCATTTATGCTCTACTCGTGTGCATCGTGGTCAATAAAAGGTGAAGAAATGGAAAAATAAGTGACTCCAACCAAAATTAAACTCGGACCCAGCGTTTCAAAACCTGTTCGGTTCCTTCTTCAGGGGCGATTGATCTCGTGCGTGGAAGCAGCCTCGTCTTCTTTGGTGACCCGAGTTTAATTTTGGTTGGAGTCAATTATTTTTCTATTATTACTTCCCAACCAGACAGACGTTTGTCGAAGATGTTTACCTTCAAGGTGAAGAAAGGCTGTCGGAAGCTATACTTGCACATCTTTCCATTGAAAAGTAGAAAGGAAAACAGGTGTAGGTTCTATCTTGTTCCCATGGAGGATCAATATCATTTGAAATAAATTAATAAAGGGCTTTGTTGGTAGCTTATGAATGATCACACCATTATTTGTTGCACTCTATTTCAGCCACATCCAATTTAGGACATCACCGTTCCTGCTTTGGCTGCTGGTGAGGACGAGACAAGCCTGGCAGCCCATGAAAAGTTGCTGAAGAACGAAGTGAAGAAGTCTCATCCAGATGAAAACCAGATCAAAGAAAAAATGGATCTGACAACAGCAGCAAGGCTGGTGGAGTTAACCACTTTGAGGATGGAAGACGGGAAAGAAAAGTATCCCTACCTAATGGACTTTGACCGAGTAAGTAGCCACTTCCGTTTATTTTTTTTTAGTGCAGTGACGGCAAAATGGGTTAATCTAGAAATGCCCTTTGCAAGCATGTCGTACAATCTGAACTTTACTTCTTTATGCTCGTCTCATCTGTAAACGTTTACTGGCCCCTTGTCACATTTTCTGGTATATAGCTTTTGTACAGATATTTTTCGCAACAAGTTTTGCGTAACCATAACAATACTTAAAAAAACAAGCTAGCTGTCGTGATTCATGGTAATAAAAACCAGAGTCCCCTATTGTGTCCCTGAGTTTTGGGTTTTTGTTACCAGAATCATTTGTCTATCCTATAACGACAAATGCTGCAGGACATACTAATTGTACTGCCATTTCTCTGCCCTATACGCTTTTCTATATGGGTGCAAAACATATTTTCAGACCAAGTTTGTTCATAAGAACAGTGCCGTCCAATTCATCCGTCTTGGTAGTGATTCCTGACTCGAGGGCACCACCTTTTCAACAAGCATTCTGTTAAAATCTTCTTATAGGACTCGGAGCTTCACAGTGTATATATTTTTCATTGCAAACATATTTCATAGAACCACTAAAGCAGGTGCCAATATCAGTGGAAACAAGCCCAAAGTATGCAAACATAGTAGACCATAACAACTTGATGACCTGGTTGCAAGTAATAGATGATTCTGCCTTCGTCGCCTGTAGTTTTAATTTCATGGTTTGCAGGGAGTTCTAGAGCTACAAAAACAAAGGAGTTTTGCAAATTTTCTTGTTTGTGTGCATATGCAGAAATTCGGTCAGTGCCGCACAACGTTTCCATTGTTGAGCATGCTAGGTCCGTCTACTGTGACCATGTACAGTTGTCCTCAATATGAGATAGAACACTCCGAATCGTTCGATCGCCTTTACCTCCAATAAAGGTTGGTTCAGCCATTAACGTTTGACTGCGCTGTATCCGCCTGTGCCGAGATTTGTACATGGCTTGCCATGGCCACCTTTGCAATGAGCCAATGGGGAGGCGACGTGTAGTGCAACGCGACGCGACACGACACAGTGAAGTCGATGCAAACGTGTGAAGGCGCCTTAAAGGTTAGCGATTGTGCAGGAGAAAGAAACTCTCCGTGGCCTTCATTCGTGTTGGCATCCGTTAGAGCAGCTGGTGATCGTGATCACCCTCATAATGAGGACAACTGTATTTATCACAGTAGACTTGCAAAAAGAAACTTCCTGTGGATTTTCCTTTTAAGGTTATGCACTGCATATGGGTGTGTAATACCCTAGTTACATGGGTGGTTTGAACTGCCATTGAGTAAATATCCGTTATCGGCCCGAACTGTGATTGGTCTTAACTGAACTGAGATTGTGCTACACGGCTGTTTTGGACACAGTCGAAAGCAAAACGAAACTAACTTCTGTGTCATGTGATCAGTTTAGATGTTGAGGTAAATTACTCGAAAAGGCACTTTTGTATAATACATTAAGGTATATTACAATGTAGTAAATATCTTGTGTTTTTTTTTCAGATGCGCTACAGTAAGTACTAAACAGCATTTAAGGCTAGGTAACGCAAAATCTAGGCTAGGTGGCGCAAGCTAACGTCCACTACAAAGGCGCTGCTGCTATTTGTCCATTCATACAGCTATTTTGTTCTGCCATCTTTGCCCGTTCAGCAAAATGCCGGCACGCCAGGATTATGCCACCACATCAGGATCTGACGTCACACGCCTCGCTCAATTACGCCCTTCTTTTCCGAAAATATGGCCATCCAGTTGAGATACTACTGCATGAGTGATGTTTTGGGGTCTGTAGCATCCCACTGTGTGCTTCTGGTGCCTTGTTTTGTGAAGTCGAATTTGAGTGCAGCACCCCTTAAACGTTTAACTTTCTAACTTTTAACTAAAAGAAATGTACCATACTTTCCAGACTATAGTTAACAAACTCTACTTGTCTAAAAGTTGATATTTTACACCGTACAATCTATATACAGGTGTAGACTGTACAAGAAATTTTGTTTCAAGATTGTTCATTAGTGCAAAACTGGTTAGGCCAGATTGTCATGTTTTAGACATTTTACGCTGGGATAAAGTAATCAAGACAAGCTCTTACCTTCAGTGTGTTTCCCAGGCTCTCGATACATCGCATCTGACATGTTGTTTGCTTGGGAGCCTGCAAGCAACCAATTTGGGTCAAGCTTACTCTTGAGGAGCTCTGCGGTTGGCTGACGAGAGGGTCACATATATCCCTTTTGTGGAGTTCTCCACAACGAGTGCGGATTATCTAAGAAAATACTTTTTTTTTAGCCGAAATTGACCCTTGCGAATTATACACCAGATGTGGACTATAGTCTGGAAAATATGGTACCTTGTTTCAATGTTTTAACCCCTAAACTAAAAGAAGTGTAGCTGATTTTTATTCAACATTAGGGTCCTAAATGAAAGTTGCATGTGCAATGGAACAAAAAGTATACACTCGAAACAGAAGGCATCTAAATTGCTCTTCCGTTCTAGTCATTTTATCAAGAACCATTGTGATGTACTAAGGTAATCTGTGTTTATTTTTGTTTTTTCTTATAATTTTTGCTAGCATCTTAAGCCTACGCTGTGATATTTAAAAATATATTCGGTTATTTGTATGGAGGACATACCTGGTTTTTGTTGTGCTAACTCAATAGTTCAATAAATGATTAATGATTTAATTTGGATTTTATTGACTCAATTTTTTTCTCGATTTTTACTAGCATCTAGGCCTATATATGTTGTAATATTTAATAGAATGCCTCAAGTATTGTATTTTGATAAGTGTGTGCTGGACATACCTCATTATTTTTTGTGCTCACATAATATCTCAATAAATAGTTATTTATTTAGTTTTCCTTTCAGTTTTTTTTTCTCGTTTTATAACAATGTTTACTTGCAGCTTTATCACATGCTGTGTGTATGCAGCTGATGCCACTCGCCATGCCTTGGGCGAAAGTGTACAGGTTCTACAGCATACCAAGTATGACAACTCGTAGCCACCTCATGCGAGGCAAATGACCGACGAGCCAGAGCAGGATGCAAGGACCAAGTGTCAGGATTGAACAAGCTAAGCTCCTTGTTATTTATGTTTGTACCATACACTTTTTAACATGCAAAGTATGCATGAGCACGTGCTCATGCAAAGTATGCATGAGCACGTGCTCATGCATACTTTGCATGAGCACGTGCTCATTATGCATGTGGGGCATATCACACTTCAGTTTTGGCAGTTTGACAATTGGACACTTTTAATGACACATTGAGATTGGTGGCAGACTCCTTTAAAATGATGTTTGAGAATGCCTCTCACTGATCTATTCATGGGGAAAACTTTGATCTGTTTTGTGGAAGTATACGCGTATTAAGACCATCGAGCAATTAATAAATTCAGAAGCTTTAGGCATGGAACAAATTCTGTGCTATTTTTTATTTTCCTTCCAAATTTTGTGGGAAGTAAAACTTAAATCACGCAAGATTTTCCTGTAACTTCCGTTTGCATATAAGTTAAGCTTCATATTGAAATATTACCTTTTCTGCCATGCACATCTTGCCTTCATTATCTGACAGTGCATCTAATGCACAGCTGCTTCAAGTAGCATGTGTGTTGATGCATTGCACACATATCAAATAATAAATCCAGTTTTTGTAACAAGGTCCTATGCTGGCACTGTACTTTTGCATCTCCTTATTTCTTCAGTTATCTGCTCTGCATACTTTGTGGTTTTCTGGTTGCCATACCTGGTATACTGAATTAAAACTGCGAGTTGGGCTAGTTGGTACTTATGCATGGTAGAAAATAGGCCTAAAAACACGGAAAAAGAAAGAAGCACACACGACGAGGCGTAACTTGCACAGGACGAGGCGTAACTCAGTAAAGTTCAGTTGCAAGTTACGCCTCGGGGGGTCCTGTGTGCTTCCTTCTTTTCCGTGTTTTTTAGGCATATTTTCCACCATGCTGGTATACTGAACCCAGGTTGACAGGTGCTGAGATACAGGGTGATTCATTCTCATCGAAACAGATTCTTGTAAAATAAAACTTCTGTTTTATGCAAATTATTTTTTACAGTTGAGTTATATTTGTCCTTGCAGACACTTTATACAGGCAAGATGGCAAGGTGGACTTATTACCTAAAATCCATCAATTAGCTTTTTAGTTACTGGTTTGATGGCACCAGCACATATTGTGAAAATGAAGGTAGTCACCTCAGACCAGCTTATTTTTCGTGAAATGAGCACTAACCTCAGAAAAAAACGATTCAGAAAGATTCTTGCACACAATACAGGTTGTAGAATACAATACTTTCTGGACTTTGGTGAAACAATATTTTTTTTTGGTCTGTCTGCTCATTTCAAGATTTATAAAAAAATTCACTGGTTTAAGGAGGTGACTATTCGATTTCGCAACAGCTGTCAAACCAGTAATTGAAAAAGTTAATCAACTAATTTCAGATGATAGTCCACTTTTAGTGCCACCCGGCCCGTAGAAAGTGTCGGCTTGGCAAAGTTCTCATCTGTAACGAGATCATCTGTGTAAATAAGATAAGATTTGTTTTACAAAAGTCTATTTTGATTAGAATGAATCACCCTCGAGCACCCATTAAAATCAGCATCAGCACCCTTTGTTTGGGGTGCATTGCACCCTGCACCCTATACTATTTCACACCCCTATAGGGTGCCTTGGCACAGGGGTGCTCGTTTGCACCCTCAAAGGGTGCTCCTCCTGGCACAACTGCTTTACACCCCTAAGGGGTGTAAAAAAGTTTAGTGTGCTAGGACTACAGCGCCTTAGACGCCTCACCGGCGACAGGTGCCATCTTGTTTCGAAAGTCACTGACGTCAGATGAGCGTCGCGTTGTAATTGGTTGCCGCTTTGCGGTTCGTGAAAGCGGTTGGGAGAAATCGGTGTCGAAGCGGTTGGCAAAAACGCGCTCCAACCGCTCGATCCTAGCCGCTTTGCGGTTGAGAACGCGCGGATCCGCTTCCAGTGTGAACGCGCCATAACACCGGTACTGTCGAACGTCCATAAGTATTTATGTGTTTGAACTACAGGCTTCCTGCACTGCCTTCCCGGTTCTTATGCCCAAAAACTGCTACTCAAGGTGGCTGGTATGACTACTACGGACACACGGCTACTCTGTTCCTTTTGCTTTACTCCCTTTATTTCAGCTCCTTGCCTTTCTGCATTGTGTTTCATGCTTGGTCCTGTAAGACACTGTAAGAGCGTAATGGGGCTCTTACGACACCCCCTTTTTTTGCCTCCTCCATGCCTCCATGTTGAAGCAGTACTGATTGCATCAAGCTCCACTGCTGTGATCTGGCATACAGGGTACAGTGACTTGTGTGAGGGAGCTATGGTTTAGCTCAATGGGTTCAGAACTTTTGAATCCTTATATTTCAATATTGCTTAACTGGAACTATAGACAAACATGTGGCTCTGACGTCGGCACAGCGCTTGCACAGACATGTCTGCTCACACGAATCTGGTTTCTGCGCACGCAGAGCCCATAGCTGCTGTGGGCAAATGTAAGCTTGTTTGAAAACAGTTCAGCCACAATTTTAAAAAGTGTTGAGAAAATTGTCAACCTATAAAATAAGGCAATTTTTGTAGCGTGAGCTACACTGGCCGAGGTTGAACAATTTCGCGTGGCTCGCATAATGAGCCGTGCTCCATGCTGCGCATGCGCGAGGAGCAGTGACGTCATACGGCGCACAGCTGGCGCGCCGTAGCCACCGCCGCCGCGCGCTCCGCCGCCACCGCGCCCGCCTCGCCGGTCTGCGCATTCCAGGAGTGACGTCATAGCCGCGGCAGACGCACTGGCGCCGCCGCGTGCCCGGCTGTGCACCTCCGTTGCGCAGTAGCCAAGTCTGACGCTGCCCCGGAGCCACTTGGTAGCGCCTCTCATTTAGTGCGCATAAGCTCACGTTACGTATATCCTGGCATAGCCGAGCTAAGCCACCGCAATTTTTTTACAGCCATGAAAGCTAAGGTGAAATAAACAGAGAGAATATAGCTTCCTAAAACATCTATAGCTATCCCAAAGGCATTATCAGTTGTTATATTTTCTCTCATGTCATGATCCTTTATTGTGACCGCCTAAAAACGCACCACCAGGGTTCTATTGTATTTCACGAAATGTTTCATTGTGCAATAGCTCTAACTTCCACAACACATTAGCCAACCATAGGTTGTCAAAATGTGAACTCCACAATAATGAAATAAGTATGAATACAATAATAATCCCTGGAAAAGGGGTACAAAGGACAAACACAAATCTCCTTTGACCCCCTTGTTCCCCTTCTCCAGGGATTATTATCGTCAATCTTCTCTTGAAAAAAAGGGTCTACTTCTGTCTCTTAAGAGAACGAAGCAGCTTACCTGAAAGAGCATAGTGTCCGTGAGACAGAAATCATTAGAGGCTGGCCTTGACTTGCTTCTCCACATTGCCATACTTCATGAAGATGCGAGCTGAAACAGCGAATGAGAATTACATATTTAAAATGATAATAGCCCCTAGAAAGCTACACTTAAGTATAGACACTCTTATCCCCTTTGTCCAGTGCTGCCAAGACGGTCATTCATCCATTCAGATGGCGACATTCGTTCACGTGCATGCAGCTTGTGGGCAAAGACATGTTGTCATTATGTCATTACTTGAATTTAATGTAAATGTTTACTTCACATTAGACAAGGATTTATGTATTACTTTTGATAAAATATTTAGAAGCATGGCAATTTTAACAGCAGCTTGGGGGCCACCCCCATAGATGCACCACTCTTCAGTTGGTCTTGGGAGCGCCTCTTTACACACTCTTTTTATCGCACGGGAGGAAGCACCATCTATCCCCTAACATCTGAAATAATTTTTCTTTAGAGATTAAAGCATTAATGGCAGTGCAAGAAAAGTTTGGCACCAAAAAATATAGACAAAATGGGGACAAAAAGAGTCCCAATATTTTTTGGTTATGGATCCCCAGTCCAGGGGTTAAGAAATAGATTGATCTTGTGTGTTAAAATGTTTTTCAAAGCGAGGACATGCCAGGACTATTTATGGAGTGTATAGCTCTTTTTACTGTGGACATAATGAGGTGGTGTAGCCTTTGTCATTTGCCACATTATACTCAACAAATACGAAACTAAAAACAAACATTTTCGCAGACCAAGAGCCATTACCATATGCAGTGTAAGTTTTGAACGTAAACATATTGGAATAAAACAGCGCACAGATACAAAAAGGAAGAGACAAACCGGACAGGACAGAGCGCTGACTCGCAACTAAATCTTCTTTACTGAACGAAAAAGAGAAAGACAAATGGAAAGAAAAAGATACCAAAAAAAAAAGAAAAAAAAGAAGAAAAACTCACATTATTATACGAAATCGCACGTGCACCTTTCACCCATGGTAGCTGACTACGGCACGCGCTGGACCCTCATTGTCAACTTCAGGAATTCCAGCTCCTTGCCTGACAACGCCACTGATGCTGCGCTGATACACTTTTTTTCCGCTGCTGTGGATGTGGAAGGTCTCCAGCACCTCACGTGTCACTTTGTCCCTGTGTCGTCCCAAGATGGTGGTGGCACTAAAAAACGGCTCGCACAGGCACTCTTTGCAGTGAACCGATAGGTGTCCTCCTACTGTCGCTCCGAGGGAGTACCTATGTTCGCGGAGCCTTTCATTCAGGCACCGTCCCGTTTGTCCCACGTAGGTGCGGCCGCACGAGAGGGGGATACTGTAGACTCCTCCCGTGACACATGGGACGAACGGCCTGACGTGCTTCTTGCTACACTTGTTCCTTGCGATTCCCTCTGCCTTCGCCTGAACTCTGGGGCAGATCTGGCTCAGTTTTTTGTGGTGCGGAGAAAACCACTGGGATTCATATCGGTTTCCAACATTTTTTAAATTGTGAGAAATCCTGTGTAAGTACGGGATAACTACAGGTCGCTTGCGTTCTACATCGCGTTGTGTAGACTGGCTACCCTTTACTTTCTTCAGCAGTTTGCTTGCGACGTCTGAAAGTAGTGTCATTGGATAGCCAGCTTTCCGCAGTCTGTCCGTCTGTAGCCCAAAGCTCTCCCCCAGAGTGTGGAGGCATGAGTTTTTGAGCGCTGAGCTCAGACACGATGTAACGATGCCCCGCTTCACAACTTTCGAGTGGGCCGACCTCCAGTCGAGGATGCCTTTCTTGGATCGTAGACGATAGGTCCAGCAGACACGCGAGTCTCCTAGGCGAAGAGAAAGGTCCAGGTACTGGAGTACCCCCTCTTTTGGAACCTCAAAGGTAAACCTAAGGCCTCCCCCACACTTCTCGAATACCGCCACCACTTTGTCGACCAGCGTTTCCAATATTCCAGATCTTCTGAAAAACACCAAAAAATCGTCTACGTAGCGGATTATCTTGATGACACTCGTTCCGCCTAGCTCTCTTTCAATGGCACAATCCATTTCACCTAGGTAAATGTCACTTAAGATGGGGGCTACGCATGAGCCGATACACACACCCGACTTTTGCCGGTAGCACCCTTCCCGCCACCCGACTACCATTGACTGCAGATAGAATAACAACAATTCCAAAAAGCTTTCCAGGGATACTCCACTAGAACTTCTGATCTGAAAGCCAGTTCTCCATTGGCTTCGATGCACCCTTTCACTGCTTCCAGCAGTCTGTCGTGCGGCAAGGAGTAAAACAGATCTTCCACGTCTATACTGCAAGCGTGCCCCATCCCTGGACCCTCTGCTTCGAGGTACTCTACAAGCTCCAAAGAATTGAAAACCCTAAAAGGGTCCATGATATTCAATGATGACAACTGTTTTTGTAGGTAGGAGGCCAACTGCCTTTGCCACGATCCCTTTTCCGTGACAATGGCTCGAAAAGGGCACCCTTCTTTATGCGTTTTGGCGCTGAAAAACGCTTGCAGGTGTACATTCTCCGCTTTTCCTACTCCAGCTATCAACCTTATTTGAACGTAAACATTTCGGCAGAGGTCTGCCTGGTCAAGGAAAAGCTTAGAAATTTGAAAACATTTCTGTCCACACACCCACATCTGTGTTCCCTACATAAAGGGGACTAGCAAAGTGCTGTCACGTACGCTGGCAAAAGAAAGTATTCAGGTGTCTCACAAAACGGTATCAACAATTGAACATATGATGCCGCAACCGAAAGATCGTCCCTCTAAACAAAGAGCGCAGGGCATTGTATATTCAATTCTATGCACAAAGTGCCCTGCCACCTACATTGCCGAAACAAAACACTTGCCAAAAAGAATTTGACAACACAAAAACAATGCCTGCAAATTCGACGACGAGCGCAGCACTGTTGCAGAGCACTGGGAGGAAAATGACCATCGAATAGACTTCGCAAACACCCACATCATAAATGTTGAGACAAACTTCTGCCAGCGGCTTTTTATAGTCATGGTGTATCCAAACAACACCAGGAAACATCAATAGGTCCACTGGCACATTGCCATCATCCTACATGAACGGACTAAGCCACCTAACAAAGTGAAAAAAGAGCATCATTGTGGAAGAAAACGAAGCTCCTGTCCCATATCTAGAAACAGTCGCCCCTGAAGAAAAATCTAAGCTGCTTTTGAAGCGTCGGGACCTTGTTTTAGGATTTCGTTGGTGAATTTTTCAAATTCCTAAGTGTGAGTTTTGCATTTGTTTGAGCCATTATTCACTTTTTTTACCGTATTTACGAGCATAATGAACACGCTTTTTTTATTCCGAAATTTTACACATATTTAGGGGGGGGGGAGGGGAGAGGGATGTTCATTATGTGGGGTAAATTTGTGAATTTACACACCTTGAAAAAATTCGTTTCAGGTGCCGATATGACACGGCAGGGTACTGTGGCATGTCTCAAACTGAGGCGCACCCACGGCTGGTCGTGGGCGCACTACAACCATGTTCTATAAACTGAAAACCTTTTTAGGGTGCTTTCGGTGTGCCTTTTGCCAAAGGAAAAGCGCCCTCCTAGTAAAAAAATCTTGTATGTATTAGAAAGTTTATTTGTCTAATAAACGCACATGATCAAATAAGATCATAAAATAACATACAAAAAGCTTATAAGAACATAAGAACAATATAAGAACTATATAAGATTATATAAGAAGTTATAAAGAAACTGAAGTTTTTTATAACTTGTATAATTTTATATTGTTCCTATAAGGTTCTTGTATGTTCTTATATGATCTTATTTGATCATATGCGTTTATTGGACATAAATTTCTTATACATATAAGATTTTTTAATAGGGAAGCTCACTCAGCATGGAGAGCAACGCGACCGTCTTAGGCCTAACCACTTACATGATTTCACAGTCCGAAAGTGGACCACAGATGACCACATGTTGGTTGACATCAATGCATCCGGTGGGCGAAACATGTCTGGGGGTGGGCAATTCCTCAACCCCAGCTTTGTTAGGTGTGAGAGCCGCTCGGCTTCACTATTGATCACTTTCGCAACTACAAACTTGCAGCCATGAGAGCGTGTACTGCTATGCTTGGCTTGGCTTGACGTGGCCTGGCCGCTTGGCGGCGATAGAAAATTGGCTTGGTGGTTAGCTGAGTTGGACGCAGTTCAAGACTCACGGAGTCGAAAATCGGAGATGCGTTCATTACGCGAGGGGGAAAAAAGTCTGAATAGTGATGCTTGCCTTGGGGGTATGTTCCTTTTGCAAGTGTGTTCATTATGCGAGTAAATACGGTAAATTAAAAACATTCTAAAAACTTCTCATGTGTTCCTCAAGCTTCGAGTAATGTGACCTATTTAAAGTTTGAGTAATTCACATAAAATTCTAAGCTGACTGCTGTGGGAACTATGCACCCACCGGACCTATCAACCACCTCCCTTTCATTGCCTGACCCCGCCTTCTGCACATGGTTATGTGCGGGAGTGTGAACATAAGGCGAAAGATAAACATATGACTGGTCCAATGAGGATGTAGCTTGTACCACGTTATCAGCTAGTCATTAAAGAGAATATAGTGATGCAGCACAAAAAAAAATTGGCGCCATTTCAGAACCTTTGAAGGTGAACACACCCTCAAACATCCTGAAACTGCAGAAAGATTTCTGCCGAGCCACTTGATTTGAAAGGCCAGGCAGTAAATAAAAGATACACACCAATACACTGTGTCACATGATAAGCCTGCAGCCCCCTTCAGGAATTGGGAAACAAGCAAAATGCCACCAGGAATGTAACACTGGATCCTGGAACAAAAAACGGAACAGCAAAATGCAGGTTTTAACACAATCCACAAACTGCCTCAGTGAGTGACAGCTTAAAACTAGCTACAGATCTTTGGGCACCGTCCTTCTATTACAGAAAATTGTGTGTGATGACGTGCTGTCATTATTTTTCTAGTCCTATAAACCTCTCCCAAGTCGAACGTCTCCGACGCCGGTTCCGCAAACTTCATAAAATCTGCCATACTGCATTGTCAAGTTCTAGAGTAAGTGACAAGTTAAACTTTCAATGGTGGAGGCTCACAAGCATTAAGCGCCTGCTTCAAACACTTCGGCTGTCGAGGAAACACGATGTCATCCGCTCCGACACATAGGACTTCATGCAGAATAGAGATTGAAGCGTGCTGCTGATTAAGTAGAACTACGAGGGGCGTTCATAAAGTTCGTATTATCGGCACAAAAAAATTAAAAAAGCAGTACAAAACAGGCATCAACATGAGCGCTCGTCCCTCTAGTTTCCGCAGCAGTTTACACATCACGTGCTATAGTAGCGCGGAACGCCGCTAGGGAGTCGAAACCAAAATGGCACCACCTGTCGGAGCCAAGCACATGCAGTGATCCATTTTGTTTCCATTTGAGGGGAAGCAATGCCAAGGATATTCATCAAACTCTGGGAGCATTGTTGTGGCACAGCGTCCAAGTTTATAAAACTATGGTTAAATGGCGTTGACGCTTCCAGTGTGGCCAAACAAGAGGAATGCATTTCAAGGACGACGACCAAGTGATTGCTAAAGTGGTGTGATTCCTGAACACTCAAAACGAGGAGTTGTAAAACAATGGACTCCGGCATGTGGTCCATTGCTTGCAAAAGTGGATAACGCTTGGTGGCGAACATGTAGAGAAAATCTCAACTCCTACTAAAGTTTGATTGATCAGTCTCTATTCTTTCGTGACAATGATACGAACTTTATGAACGCCCCTCGTACATCATATTCATCAACCATTGCTTAGCCGATTCACTATGCGACTCATTGTGACGACGAGACTTGGCCAGGGCAATACGTTTTACAGGGAATTGCTTACTAATTTGACGGACGGTGTCATTTTATTAGGCAGCCTGATTTATTTGCTCAGTAAGAAGCAGATGAAGAGCAGTGAAGAGGAGCAAACCACAAATAGTGCTATGGACAATGACAAGTCGATGAAGTGACAGGACAAGCGCTACTTGTGGTTCTTCGACTTGTCTTTGTACTGCCATTTGTGTATCACTATTGCTTAAGCAACTTGTCAAGTAGTTCAATTTAGTACCAGTGAAGCGGCTTGTCAGTGGCTATGTCACTCAAGCAGAGAACATGCAGACAACAAACCACCTTGATGGTGATGACCACAACATTTTCATGTCATCTCACAAAAATCGCCCCAAAGAAAAGCTGATCCTGCACTTATGTTGCAGGATGTATGCATCATCTGATGGCACAGTCTGGAGGGTCACAGCACAGTTCTTGTCTTGCGTTACACTCCCAGTTTCAACGCGGTGACCAATAAAGGTTTCGGTGATAAAAGAAAAAAAAAAGACATTGCTTTGAATATTTTGTTGTTTCCCTTGTTTTACTTATCAGAATAAATTGCACATTAGTTGGACCTCGAGATAAACATGTCACGCCAACCTATTAAGGATAACAGCAATCCAGTCCTAGTCAAATTAATAAACCGAGTAACAAAAAATACCATACAAATTTAAACTGAGGGCAACAAAGAAAGAAACAAGAAGGTTAGCAATAACTGTATCGGGGGGTGGTGACAGTCCCAGAAAGATCTGCTTCAGTTTTTGCAGTATCATCGATTTACACATTAGGTAGCTGTTATCAGTTTTGGCCTCTTCTCATGCATTATATTTTAGAGTGAAGCACACTGTACACTGGCGTGTTTACTCGGTGACATGCCAACCTTTTGCTAAGTAGCCAATTATTCTGAATACCGCACAAAATTACAAGTAAGAGAAGCCGAGTTCGATCAATATGGTCACACAAATATATGTGAAACCAGCAGTTTACATCAGTGCTTGCAAGGTGACTCCATGTGGGGCTGTATAGGAGCTTTACAACCAGAGATTCAAACCGTAACCGAAACCGAAAACCGTATAGGAACGAAATTGTTTCAGTAACCGTAACGAAACCGTAGTTTGAAATGTATAAAAACCGTAACCATAACCGTAACCGTAAATTATTTACCGGTAACCGGTTTTAACCGATATTAACAGAAAAATAAAAATATTAGTTTTCCTCAAGGATGACCTGGAGGAGGGATCTTGAAATGTCGTGGCCATTTGACAGAGTTACTGTCAGCGAGTGGTGCATCTGGTAATACATTTCCGTTCAAAGGAACTTTAGGATTATGAAAACTAAGTTAAAATCAGTGGTCGAGCTTATAATAAAAAAGACTATTTTTAAATCTGCCACACTCCTACATCGCAACATGTATACAGTGCGTGTCGCCTTCAGGGTATTAACTAATAAGTTAGAATTCTCAGATGCCCATCCGACTCGGTTCTATCAAAACCATTGACGTTCCTGACATGCAGTAGCCAGTATGAAGAAACGAGGTAAATTGACCATCATGTTGAGCTGGCGGGAAAGAAAACCTGGTATTCATTTAGTCTGAAACGTGTCGCGATTTACGATTTTGAACCAACACAGACAGAAAAAAAAAATGCCAGAGGTTTGACATCGGCGTTTTGTATGATATATATATACGTATATATATACATATATATATATGGGTGATTTCATCTCAACTCAGGCACGGATTTTGGGTCGAATTTTTAATTTACGAAAACAATATATGTTTTGGAGCATTTCCTATAATAAAAGAAGAAGCAAACGACAATTTCGTCGGATTTTTTGTTTTCAAGTTATGGACCGTTGAAGCGGCCAAGGTGGAAACTGACGTTTTTCCAGCTTATCGGATATGCCATATTTCACTCCATCCCTTTTCCCTACTTTTTACGCTACATCAATCTAACTTTTTGAGAACACTCTAGACAAAGGCTTTTTCCTGCTAATTAAGCGTCTAGGTCATAGCATTCTTAATGATTTTATTTTTATTTTTCAAACCGACTCTCTGCGACGATATTTCACGAAGGTCAGCAAGCTGTGCTGTGTGACCTAATCAACATATCTTTATGATTCTTATATCACCGTAAAGCTCCAATTAAGCTCTTTCTTTTGAGTATATTTTCAATATTTTGCGATAAGTATATAATGCGCTACATGTGCCTGAAAAACGAAAACTTTGAAAAACTGGCAAGTTTGGAGTCGATTTTCTAAAAAAAACCCGCTTTAATTTCTTTTACTTTTTATTCACAGTTAGTTAATATAGCAGTATATCAGAAACTACCAACAGAAATTGTAATATATTGTTGGTATGGCCGCTATTAAGACTCGAATCTCGTGCTATGAGCGTTTTGAACGGGACTTCGCACAGGCGCTCTACTGAGCAGACTTTTGGCCTATGTAAGGTTTTCTATTTATCGTTAGCAGTTACCTCAATATCCGACCATAAACATTAATAAACTTTGGAGTAGTGTACTTAAAAAAGAATTACTTCGAAGTCCGTATCCACAAGTGCGGGTGCAGCGCTTAATTCCTCCGTGCCACCGCCGCCGAGCGAATCCTGGAGTGGCTCAGCAGGACCGACAGTATCATCGAGTCCCACGCCGATGACGACCCCGTCGACACCTACGATGGCCAGGAGGAAAACCACACCAACACAAAGGAACACACTACAGACAAACAAGGCAAAGTCGAAGACTCCGAGTCGGACCTTGGTAGGACTGCCTACAAGTCGAAAGCGACGGGACCTCCGCCGCCAGTTCACCCGACCCAGCAGGCACCTCAAGTCGACTGGGCAGTGTTTGGTGAGGCATGTAGTTTTCACGGGCCGCCCGACTTCGGCGCACTTTCTATTCGATGCACGACGGCTTCTTGCTTCACGGCCCGCCTCCCTCTTCCTGACCAGGTCCCACGATCGATGCTGCCGTAACCACCATGTTGGCGGCATTTTATTTCTAAAAAGAATAGCTCTGGAGCTGCCTCGAAAAACCCAACCCTGACCCGATCCCCTATCACCTTGTCTAAACTACACACAAGAATGCCATCCACGTACCTGCGAACTAGGACAGATTCCTTGGGATAAGCCTCAATTGCTTTCACGACGGCCATGTCAATAACTCTAATATAGATTTCCGATAGAACTGGCGCTAGTTTCGAACCAATGGAAATCCCACTTTTTTGCTAAGAACAAGTTCTCTTTAATTTTTAGTCACCGTAGACCCAAGACAGAGGTGAACAAGATTTAGAAAGCTACCAACATCAATTCCACACTCAGATTGAAACTGTACCAAGTTATCTTCCAGAAATTCTCTCAGCCTTTGAAGAATTCCGTGATCTAGTGAATAATACAAGTCTTTGATATCTAGAGAAAACAGAGCCACCGATCTACAGTCAAAAGGTTGGACGTCAGAGACTAGTTGGTCTGTATTCCTCAACACAAGAGGCTTGATACTTCGAGGCCTTTCAGACAACCCTAAATAAAACTCGATACAACGTTCTACCAACTTCCTTTCTCATTAACTACCACTCTCAACGGAAGATTAACCTTATGGTCTTTCAGCAAGAACTTCACACACAGTGAGCTCTCCCTGGCCCACATTATCCGATTCACTACAGAAGGAAACACATTCTTTCAACAATCTCGTAATCGCTAACCGCTTAGACTTCAGGGACCCTTCAAAAGGCCGAAACAAGGAATCAACAGCTATACTAACCCGATCTTGGAAATTCTTCTCTGGGGGGACCACAAACTTCCCAGACTTGTCAGTTTGTAGCAAAACTACCCCGTCATGGTCTAGTTCTTCCCTTTCTCTGCGTACACATCCAAAGGTGCGTTTTTCAAGTCTAAAGGAACTATCCACTAATCTTGTCACGCACTTCACTGACTGATTCAAAAACGCTAAGCGCTGTTCACTAGACAAAATTTTGTGCGCAACTTTATGAATATTCGCTACAGTATCCAACCTAGAGGGACGTTAAGACAGAATTTTGACCGTTTTTCCAAAACACCTACGACAGATGAAGACAACGGAACATCATGAGGATTACAAATCTTACTTCCTACACTGTCCACGCTAATAGCCTCCGCAGCTCGCGATTCCGATCCTGAGGTTCCAGCAGCCCACTTTGTAGGAGTCCTACCTTCGGTCCGGGTTACTTCCAGCAGAAGCGTTCTCTTCGAAGCCCAGAGACGACGGTACGTGTCCTGGTTTAGCTCAGCCAGGCCTTGAAATCACGGAAGTCCTGAAGTTCTCGCCATTTACCACTACCCAAAGTCTTATCGAGACGTCAGAGACGAATCTGATTTGGTCATTCACCGCACGTCTCTATGACTTCAGAATTTTCTTCTTAAATCTTCACTATAGAATCGACGTCGCCAGGAATTTGAAGTCAGCTCCGTCGATGATCCGCTTCCGTAGAGCCAGGCTAAAGAAACTTGCGTCCCACTCTACCTCATGCCGCATGGTTCCCCAGTTGACAAAACACAGATAATTCTTGCATATTCAGGTCGACAGGATTTATTAAAGACAACACAGCAACAGGATGAGCGACAATGCATGCATTGGGAAGGATTAATGGAACTAAACCAAGGGTGCAGGCGAGCTGGTTATACGGTTCCACGGCGAGCTGGTATACGGGTCTTGGTTGAGAATGGCCTTTGTTGGTAATTCGGAAAGGTTGGATCGAAACCTCTGTTGTCTAGGTTAAGTTGTCACTCAAACATTGTAAAGAGTAGTGTGGCCAAGTTAGTCTGAATGAATGCTCTAAATGTTTCTTGCACACACGGGTTAGGTTTTGGCCTGGAGAAACAACTTCAAATGATTAATTTGGCGAAGTATAATGAGGCGTTTGTGTTGGCTGTGGTATTTCGGCTTCTGAAGAGTGCTACCGTGCGTGAGGTTGTGGGAGTAGACAGGAGCAAGCTTGTCTGCTTGCCATATTTTCACAATATTTGACACAATCTGAAGGCGATCGCGAGGAGATTCAAAGTGACCGTGGTTTTCAAACCCGGCTTTCGATTGGATAGGTTAACGCCCTTTTTGTCAGATAGCTTGGGGTGTCAGAGGAAGGACAGGGAGCAAGCAGCGGCTAGCGATTTTGGAGTTGTGTACGAAGTCCCTGTGCTAGTTATGTGGGTCTAGTTATGTGAGTCAGACTGCGAGGTGTGTTAATGATCGACTTTGAGAGCATAAGAGAGCGGTTAAAAACAAGGATGCGTTTTCAGAGTTAGCTAAGCATGTTACCCGGTGTACTGATTATAGCATTCACTGGGAGGAGACAAAGGTCCTGGATAGGGACCAAGACTGCTATAAACGTCTGGTAAAAGAGTCCTTGAGAATAATTAGTAAGGATGCTTGCTTTACAAATGTGTCTGTTGCTTTTGGTGATCCGCTTCGAACGTTTTTAAATTCTTAATTTTTTTTCCCTCTTTGGCTTGTTTAGATGTGTTATGAACTTTTTGTTTGTTTTTGTCTTTGTCTTGTTCTGAAAGCGTATCTAGTTATCGCTTGCATTCCTCCTTTTGATTATTCATTGTTAGAAGTTTGCCTATTGATATCATGTGTCCTCGTGTTGTGAGGTTCTTTGTAGTCAAACCTTTTGTTTCTGCGTCGCCATGGTCTTTCTAGAAGCGTACCTGGTTATCTCTTGCACCCTCCTTTCGATGATGGTCTTTGTCAGAAGTATGCCTGCTGATATCATGTGTCCTCGTTCTGAGGTTCTTTGTTGTCAAACCTTTTGCTTCTGGTTCGCTTGGCCGTACCTAGGGTCTTTGTTATTAAACCTTTTTTGTCGGTGTCGCTTCGTCATAGGTCTATTTAAGGACGTGACGGTGAAATAAAATTTTAGCTATATTTGGAGTTTTGTGTCTGTCCTACGTCCCTTATTTTCCCCGGCTCTAGGATTACCATGTCAGTATTTGAGCAGCTCGCCTGCACCCTTGCTTTAGTTACATTAATACCTCTTACAGTTGATGTTAAAGAATGACTGTGCTCTTGCAGCCGGTCATTCAGAAACCGCCTAGTCTGTCTGACATAGCATTGTACACAGGAAAGAGGAATACTATATACCGGAATCCCGGAGAAAAGCTCACCGGAGAAAAGCTCACCGGAGAAAAGCTCACTGGAGAAGAGCTCACCGGAGAAAAGCTCACCGCAAAACCGGCGGATGCGGAGAAGAGCTCACCGGCTATTGAGCGTATGCGGAGGAAAGCTCACCGATTGTTTTTCTTCTATTTATATGGAGGCTGTTGGATCGTGCGTAACATATATCAATTTATTATTATTAAAATTCGTCAGCTTTGTAAAAAAAGAAAATGCCCTTTTTTGTATTATTTGTTAAGCTCATTGGGTATACTGCTCCCGAAATAATAATTGCGGGCGAGTGTTTTTTGTGGCTTACTTTCTAGGCAACGAAAGCCTAACTGAAAACTTTATGAACTTGAAGAACAGGAAAAAGTTCGAAAACTTAATAATTTCCGCCTAAAACCTAAAAAATCAAAACTGTAAATGCCGAAAATCCGAAAGTGAATGCGCAACAACGCGGTGCCTGAAATTCTCTTTGAAGCTTTTGGTAACCTCTGAAAGCAGGATAAAACAGTAAGTAGGATATCGAAGCTCCTTTCTTCTACGGACATGGACGTTTCCTAGCCGTTCGTGCTGGTGTTTCCACACGTTGCCTTTGTGTGATAGTGCCTTTCTACGGCGAGCCACCCATGACCTTCAGAGCCGCAAACTGGCACCGTTGTTACTCGTGACCTATATAAGAAGTAGTCTTCTGTAAGGTAGCGAATAGGGCGAGTTGGTAAACGTTATACATGATGAAAACCGCTCAAATGACGACGATGGAGTGAAAACAACAAACACGACAGGACGAAGCTGTTCTCGCAACTAAAGTTTTGTTAGTAAAATTAACAGAAAGAAAACAGCGTAGCGGACACTGATTACATCAACGAACACCTACTTATCTGTTAGGCAGTACACAATATTCGAAGCTGAAACGGTTCACACACCGCTATTCACGTTAGGTCGCAAACAGCAAACCTCTTTATCTGACAGAGCTACCGACGGCGCACTGTCAGCTGTCAATATATATATATATATATATATTTACCGGTGTACGATGTTCTGATTTTATACTTGCGTCTTCATTAATATACAGAATGGGGGATTACTAATTTCCAGGGAATTAGTAAATATGCCCAATGAACTTCAAGAATATTAGAACCAAAAAGGACACTTCTTTTTAGTAAAGTGACGAATAGTAATTCTCTTAAATTGCCTCGTTTTACGGGAATCCGTCAAGTTAAAAAAATCGGTGAGCTTTTCTCCGCATCAGCTCAAAGGCCGGTGAGCTTTTCTCCGCATCTGCCGGTTTTGCGGTGAGCTTTTCTCCGGTAAGCTTTTCTCCGCCACTCATATACCACGCCCGAATCCCGGAGAAAAGCTCACCGGAGAAAAGCTCACTGGAGATAAGCTCACCGGAGAAAAGCTCACCGCAAAACTGGCAGATGCGGAGAAAAGCTCACCGGCCATTGAGCGTATGCGGTGAAAAGCTCACCGATTTTTTTTTCTTCTTTTTATATAGAGGCTGTTGGATCTCGCGTAACATATGTGAATTTATTATCATTAAAAATCGACGGGTTTGTAAAAAAGAAAATGACCTTTTTTGTAAATTTGTTAAGCTTATTGGGTATATTGCTCCCAAATCAATAATTGCGGGTGAGTGTTTTCTGTAGCTTAATCTCTAAGCAACGAAAGCCTAACTGAGTACTTTATGAACTTGAAGAACAGGAAAAAGATTGAAAACTTAATAATGTTTGCCTAAAACCTAAAAATCTAAACTGTAAATGCCGAAAATCTGAAAGTGCATGCGCAACAACGCGGTGCCTGAATTTTTTTTTTAGGCTTTTGTCAACCTTTGAAAACAGGATAAAACAGTCAGTAGGATATCAAGTCTTCCTTCTTCCACATGCACGTTTTTAGCCGTTCGTGCTGGTGTTTCCACACGTTGCCTTTGTGTGATAGTGCCTTTCTACGGCGAGCCACCCACGACCTTCAGAGCTGCACACTGGCACCGTTGTTATTCGTGACCTATAATAAGAGGTGGTCCTCTGTAAGGTAGCAAATAGGGCGAGTTTGTGAACGTCATGCATGATGAAAACCGCTCAAACGACGACTACGGAGTGAAGACAACAAACACGACAGGACGAAGCTGTACTCGCAACTAAAGTTTTGTTAGTGAAATTAACAGAAAGAAAACAGCGTAGCGGACACTGATTACATCAACAATCACCTTCTTATCTATCAGGCACCACACAATATTTGGAGCTGACATGGTTCACACACCCTTATTCATATTAGCTCGCAAAGAACAAATCTCTTTATCTGACAGAGCTACTGACAGCGCACTGTCAGCTGTCAATAAAGCGTTGTCTTTTTTTACCGGTGTACGATGTTCTGATTTTAGACTTGCGGCTTCATTAATATACAAAATAGGTGATTACAAATTTCTGAGGAATTAGTAAAGTGAATTAGTAAAAGAGGACATATTTTTAATGAAGTGACGAATGCGAATTGTGTTAAATTGCCGCGTTTGACGCAGAATCCTCTAAATTAAAAAAACAAACATCGGTGAGCTTTTTTCCGTATCCGCTCAAAAGGCGGTGAGCTTTTCTCCGCATCTGCCGGTCGTGCGGTGAGCTTTTCTCCGGTGAGCTTTTCTCCGGTGAGCGCTTCTCCGGTGAGCTTTTCTCCGCCGCCCACCACACCCGACGAACGAGGAAGAAAGGGACGCGCATGTCTTTTGTGGCACGTGTTGTTTTGATAATGTTTTCGCTTTTTCGCGGGCCTTAAGACAAATTTGTCGCACTTTTTTAGGGGCTGAGAGAACCATGCGCACACCATACCCACTTGCCACTTCTTCCAATTTATGAAAGTTTGTATTAAAAACCTATCGTACTTTACTTTGAAACTACATCGTATTTAAGGTACTTTACTTTAAGTGCATTGTACCCGGAGTACCTTACTTGAATTACATAACCTTTACTTGAAGTACACTTTACTTGAAGAACATAACCTCTAATTTGCATTGTACTTTACTTCAAGTTCTTTTTAGATGTGCATTACCCAAAAGTGATTCCGCCGACACAGCGCAATATAACGTGACTTCCTGTTTCCCGAAGGTCAGGTGACACGGTTAGAATGGCTCGTCCGCTGCACTCCAACATCAGGAGAAAAAGAGGCCGCATCTCCACGTGGTGAATGATGTTGATTGGGGCGGGCGTCGGAGAAAAGCTCACCGGAGAAAAGCTCACATCCAAGCTATCCGATGCGGAGAAAAGCTCACCGGCATTTTGACGGATGCGGAGAAAAGCTCACCTACGAATCTAAGAATCGAGCTTTCACTCAAATAAAATACGTTCACTGAACTTAAGTATGCTGGGATGCCTTATGCGCATGCGGTCATTCTGCGAATACATTTTGAAAATATAAAAAAATATTCTTTAACATGTCAGGCCTTGCCCGACGAAAAACAAAATGCGATAGAGCGCTAATTAAAAAATAACGGGGGAAATAAAACCAGTGTAGGGAGCTGCAGCTTGAGTAGTTTCTCGATATTAATTTTTGAAATTACTTTTTATGTAGTATTACGACGCCGCATTGCTAAATCTCCAAATCTCCAAAGGTATTTTTTCTATCTCGGCTGCCTCAGAATTAAATATGGTAACACGCGAAATAGGTTGACACAAAAGCGGAACGAGGGCTACTGCCAGGGGGGAGAAACAAAATAAAGATGATTTAAATCGTGATTGAAATCAGACCGGTTTTACTAAGTTGACTTAAATCAAACCTTGCCCGCAAAATGAACCCAAAAATATGTTTTTTTTTTCTGTTTTTTTTTTTTAATTAATACTTGATACTTTCTTCATGGCCATATATTCTGCATTGAAATCAAAGAATCATCACATATGAAAGGTTTCTATCGCACTGAACACGAGCAAGAGGCAGTGAGTGGTCTTCGGAGCAAATCGATGCGTTGAGCTTTATTTTTACCTCCGGTTTCGCTCGTCAATAAAGTCACATCGTCTTGCAATGAAATCAGAACACACGACAGACGGAAATCAGAAACGAAAAGTGAGAAAGTAATGTTGTTTTGCAAGAAAACTAGATTACGAAAAAAAAAAGTCAATGCAGGGCTTGCGTTTAGGAAAAAAAAAAAAAAAAAGCTGTTTTTAATGTGTGGCGGGGTTTTTAAAAATAAAATGTCCAAATTGCAGTATTTTTTTCCGCATTGTTTTCACTGATGGGAAGAATTGATGAAACAACCTGCCGTGTTTAAAAAGGCATATAGTGATAAATAATCAATATTTTTATGCTACAGTGATCTTAGTCTCATCTAAATGAAATAAATGTGACATAATGTAAAAAAAAAAAGAAACATTTCTTGGCTTTTTTTTATTTTGCCCACAGCAGAGCGATCTGATGTGAAGTGTGTACCCTGCGTGACACTGTAAACATAAACAAAGAAATAACATTTATTTACATTTTAGTGGTTGCCATAAAGCTACTAATGCGGTGGAAATTGCTCATTCAGGGCACAAGCTTATGCGATAGAAGTTTGACGGATATCAACCCCTTCTAAAATGCTATAAATCGCTTCGCTCTAACTATAGGTCGCACGGTGTATCGCCTGCGTTAGAGACGCCTAAAACCTTAGCAGCACTACTGCTATTAAATGACAACGACCACTTTACACATTAATTTAATTCGAGGTGAGCTTTTCTCCGGGTCTATCAAAAGACTGGCGAGCTTTTCTCCGGACCCGCACAAAAGTGGGTGAGCGTTTCTCCGGAGAGCTTTTCTCCGGTGAGCTTATCTCCGGTGAGCTTTTCTCCGGTGAGTTTTTCTCCGGGATTCGATTGGGGCGAAGCTCTGGTGGTGCTGATGATACTGATTTTATTGTTCATAGGTAGTGCTGATGGTGCTGATTTTGTTTTATTGCTCATAGGTAGTGCTGAGTTCCGGGTTGCATTTCGACTTCACTATTACCGCTTTATGGTCGGTGAAATGCAGAGCCAGTGGTTCTTCTAGCGGATCAGCTTGGATCCGCTAGAGGCCGTGGGAAGGCATCTCCACCGATAAAGTCAACGGTCCATGTGAGAAGAGAATTTGACCGCAGCGCCCTCTCGTCTATAAACGTTGAGCCAATGCATGCAAAGTGTAACGCAATTATATACGCATTTGACCGCAGCGCCCTCTCGTGTATAGACGTTGAGCGGCTACATGCAACGTTTCATCCATGACAGAAACCCTAGCTCTTGAGTTACTACCACATCTCAGAGCCCCCTACTCGTCCCGCAGTCGTGGCCGAGTGGTTAAGGCGATGGACTAGAAATCCATTGGGTCTCCCCATACAGGTTCGAATCCTGTCAACTGCGCAAACAGTTTTTTCTTTTTTTAAGAAGACAGATGAAATGGCAATCGCTGTGAGCTCGGACGGCGGACGGATGGACAAGGCTAGACCCTAAGGAGCTTCGCCCCTAAAAACGGGACAGGACGCAAACCTGCGCACGTAAAGGTTTGCCATGTGCGCAGTCACCTACGTGAATGGGTATGTGCAGGGCGCCACTTTCACATCCTCATTTTCCTCACCAATTCCAGCGGACATGAATCTTCCCAGTCTCTTCACGGAATTCAGGGTTCAAATCCAGGAAAATAGAACCGGACTCTAAGGAAGAAAAAAAAAAAAATCAAACGCGAAGTGGCGACACGCAGTATTTTTCGATCGATTTCAAGTATAAATGTCAGCTGCATTGTGATAACCCGGATAAAATCGGCGCAGGCTTCGCGCGCGGTCGGCCGCCTTCTCTCCCGGCCAAAATGGAAGACGGAAGAAGGCTGACGCGCGAGAGAGGAGAGGGAAACTATTTTTTGACAACCCCGAACGTCTAAGAAACGTGCATGCGTAAAGTATCTAGTGTGGACGAGCTCTGCCGCGGAGCTTGGCGAGACCTCTCTTTTCGGCGGCTTTATTTGCGAGATTTCGGTGTTCCGGGGGGGGAGGCTCGCAAATCCCCACGAGAAACTTGGCACGAATGCCGACGCCGCTATTCGAATCTATCCTGAGTGCGGCGTGGCACGCGCGGTTCTTCTGCTGTTCTCTTCGTCCCCTCTTTTTGTCCTTTCAAACAAGGCAGAAAAGAGGTAGCGGGCTTAGGGGCGACAAATGCAAATACCGGTCCGACCCGCTGCTTGGGAGTGCTCGCAGAACGTACACCGCTGCGTTTTCCCCCGGGCCTTTCTTCTTGTATGGGTGCGTCTTCCCAAGTGTTATTCTGCGCCTGTGATTTCGCGTTATTCTCCGGGGGATATTCTCACAATATTCTCCCCCTCCCCCCACCTCTTCGTTTTGAGTTTATCCGGAGCACATTTTATTTCAGGCAGCTCCGTAGAAATTGGTTATTATTTTCATCGACGTCAAATATTATTTTAATGTGCTTTTGCAGTTCGTATTCTCGAAACTACGTGCAGTAGGCTCTTGTAAAAATTTGGAGTTTCAGTTTGTGTGCAACAATAGAAGCTCGCCAAGGAAATGAGCGTGGACTTGTCTTTTTAAGTATAGCGTTACATAATTTTTTTTTTTTCGCTCATGAAATGCAGAGCCATCAGAATAGGAGAAACCAAAACGCTGAAGGGTGCGGAAGATTGGATTTTCTTAGTCGATTTTTGAAAGAGACGTGTAACCAAATAGTGTCCCGCTAATTTTCTTTTATAGTGTGCAACATATAGTTGGAGCGGAAGTAGGTAGGCGGCGACGTGGAATTCAGTGACAGTTTTAGCAGACTCTTAGGATTTTTCACACTGACGCCAGAGTTATCTGACTCGCCGTGAAGCCCAGCGAAGGCTACCGGTGCATATGTTTAGTGTCGTTTGGCCTGGAAAACATTAGGAAAGAACAGGAGACCCTATTTTGCAACCTAGCATTGGCATCTTCATTTTGATTCAAAGATATCACGAATTTTGTTTGGTCTAGAAGGCTCACCCGTTTGACCTATTGCCGCTTTAGCGAGGCATAAATATAATTATTTCTATCGGATATTGGAATAGCAGCAAAGTGGAAATTTGGGCCAGTTGTTTCATGATCAGAATATAAAGCGCCCAAAAAAAGCGACAGGACAAAGAGGTGAGTTAACAGGACGAGGCGCCTCGTCTTGTTTACTCCCCTCTTTGTCCTGTCGGTTTTTTGGCGCTTTATTTTCTGATATTAGAATAATGTTGCGAACTGTTTTCTTAGTTATTTCTTTATATCTATTTTCTATTTTCTTGTCAGGAAAATAGTGCTTGCATATCAACAGTAATTAAAGTTGGTAAGCGAGTAATCAGTGCCACCACTGTGAGTAATTGCTTATCTTTGAAGGTTATTATTAACGTTAATTTGTTATATTAAGAGTTAAACTCTCTCGGTATTTGCCTAAAATGGTTTCAAATCTCTCATGGAATGTTGCGTTCAATGTAAAGGACGTCCAGAAGGTCAAGTAGAAAAAAAAATAGATGAAATTTCATTTTCGGCGCTGCAGGAAGCTTTAACGTTTTCCTACTTTTATGTTTATTGTGCTTCCCTTTTAAGGCCGCTGTTTTACCTTTTTGATCGATAAGATAAACAAATCTTTATTTTGTAAGAAGCTTACTAGGCCAACAATATTTCAAGAATAAAATGACCAAAACCAGCGGAAATTGGAAATATATGCATTGTTTGGAATGAAGGGCGCTTGATTAGGACAGGATAAACCAGATAAAATCACGAGCCGTGTCTCGAGGGCTCTCTTCTCTGGCAACCGCATTTTCTCTACTAGGGAATACTTGTCTATATTCTGCCGTGTGTGAATGATCTAAATGGGGGTTATTCCAAGATAATTTTTTAATCGATCGGTCTTTATACGGTTGTTGCCCAGTGCGTTTTTTGATATCCGGTTGTTTCGCACTGGGATTAGTTAGCAAAAAATGCTTAAACCGTCAGATTTGCACTCAATGCAAACGTGTATGACGCACAGGGTAGCCGCGTTCAAGCGGACGATGTGGATCAAGCTTGAATTTTTTTTTTTTCGCAACAGTCACTCATTGTGGTTCTAAAACCATTGCTATAGGTAAATCAATTATTCCGGAGTTTTTCAGAAACCTAATCGCGACGCCTCCATAAGAAAACAAAAACCGCGCACGCTTTGTTTATTAGTTGTTGTGAAAACAATTTAATGTAGAACAACACGAAAACGTAAAAACAATTAGGTAAATTTTATATTTGTATTGTGTTATTTGTTAACATGAAGTGCTATTTGCGTGGAAACCAACACACTAAGAAATCTGGAGCGACTGTTTTCCCGGAAAGTGCTTCGGAGAGCCAATGGCTGTTATCTTTGAAGAGAGCTCGACAAATAACGAGGATGAAAATATCTTGAGACAGAAAAAAGTGTGCATTGCGGCAATGAGAATGACCTTTGAACACGCTCCGTGTTTCAACTCAAACGTTTTTTTAGGTCTAAATATGTTTTTATTTCTGTTATTTGTAGGAATTCTGCAGTGACTGGCTTTTCCAAGTGCCTCGCAAGAAATAATGCACTCCAAGTGTCTGGGAGCGGAGAACACTACTTTCACAGAAGTTCACTCGCCTACTCTTTTCCATAAATGGACATTTTCTTGCATTAGTGAACACACATTCGATATAACTCCGCTAAAAGAACGCCAGACCAGCTTTCTTCAGTTCACGGAAGAAGGGGTGCACGCCTTCCACGTTTCCTGCGCTAAACAATACATCGGGGAAGCCGGACTGTGTCTCAACAATCGACTCCGCGAACACAACATTGCCAATGCAAACTCTGGACACCTAGGAACTCCTGCCGAAATTGCGGGTGTGCGGCACGGCTTTGCAGTTACACCATCTTGAGAAGACCTAGTCACCCAATGACCACGGCGATCATTGAAGCCGAACATATCATTAGGCTTTTTGACAAGTGCGTTAGTACTCCGTCTCTCCTCTTGTGAGAAAAAAAAGTTAGTATACGTGGCCGCAAGGAGATAATAGCGGACAATGTTGTGTATTTGCTTAATAGACGTAGAAGAAAACAAGGACGAAAAACAAACTAGAGTTTTGAGTGCAGCGCGCTGTGTATCATGCAGTAGCGTCAATAAGGAAGGGGGGGGGGGGGGGGAGGGACCACCCCGGGTTCACAGTTCACAGGGTTGCGGTTGGGCAGTGAAAAGGGGGGGGGGGGGAGAGGGGGGTGTCGGGTTGCGGCGTGCCACGAGAGCGAGGGGCCGCCGCTCTCGTGGCCCGGGTGTGTGTATGCTAATTGTGCGCCGTGAAGCCGGTAACATGTTCAACCAACTCCGCCAAGCTGGAGTTTCGACAGGGAGTTGATTATTGTCCCTTTGGGGCTGAAGTCTGACACTTCAAGGGACGAACTTAAAAGAAAATGAAGAGATTGTAACTTTTGTCCCTTTGGGGACTAATTTTAATCGATTGAAAGATTAAACAAAAAGTAAAGAGGTAGTAACGTTTGTCTCTTTGGGGAAACATTTCGTCACTTAAAAGGCAACTCACAACTGCAAAACACAATATAAGTAAACGAAGAACATTGTCCGATGGGGAACATGAATACCGTGAGTCATACTTTGTATACCGATTGAACACAATAGAAGAAGGAATGAATGCCGGGAACACTTGGAACGATTGATGCGCTGTTGAATAAATAAACAAACCTTCGGCCCTATAATTCCGTGCTAGAATTGCTTGAACCTAGAATTGGACAATGTGTTTTTGCTTTTTTTTATTGTGAGTTCTGCAGTTAGTTACTTTTAGTTGCTGCTTTTGCGTGCTTGCTTTTGCACTTTATTTCATTGTGTTGTGGCAAGGAAAGGTGTGACCTAGTTATTTTGTGACATCCGTGTTCCGGTTCTTCCCCCTTAGAGTTCGTCCCTTCTTTCATGTAAGCTGCTGGGTGGTGTGCAGTTTTCAGTACTTCATACACATTTCCTTTGTACGCAAATTGTGGTATTGGGACCGTCAGGCATCCTCACCTTACCCCCCTCGCCCTCCCCCCCCCCCCTTTTTTTTATTTGACCAGGCAAAACTGATGCGACGCCCTCCTGAGAAATGAACATTCCCGTTTTAAGAAAGGTATAAATTGGTCGAAACGTCAAATAAATCCTTCCGTTTTGTTTCTCACCCTTATTAGATATTACTGTTTTCTACGCCTTCGGCCTCCAAGCCAACATGCCCCTATATAATATATATATTGCTAGGAAGATAAAAACGAGGAACAGTTGGGTACGGGGGAACGTGCGGACAGCTCGAGGGACTGCGCTATGGACGTACGAACGGTTCACGATATCTGTCGCTTCCTCACTGACCATTAAAACATCCCCCGTTTCTCACACTTGCAAGCGGTGGAGGTGCTCTAGTTCCCCAACCTCTCCGTTTCCTGCGGCTCTTCCAGCATATCGGTCTGGAACTCCATAGCGGTCGCAAGATCACTACTATGACTGAAGAAGCCCAAAGCGCCATCATCGTCCGCACACCGCCTACCGCTGCAGCCACCGCACCACCAACCGTCAAGAACTGGTAGCGGGACCCACCACTTTTTGCGGGTGAACCAGATTCCGATGTCCACGACTCGCAGAAGTCCTACGAACGGCAAGTTTCCACAACCGTTGGTACGACTCTTTCAAGCTCGCGAACGTTTTTTTCTTTCTCAAAGACACCGCTCTGCAATGATTTGAGAATCATGAAGAGAAAATTAACTCGTGGGACGCCCTCAAGGCCAATTTTGCTAATGATTTCGGCAAGCCAGAACAGCGTAAACAACAAGCAAATGACAAGTTGGCTAGCCGCAATCACGCAAACACCGAGTCACCCACTTCTTACACTGAGGATATACTACGGCTATGCTCCCGCGTTGATCCTGAAATGCCAGAAGAGGACCGGATTCGACACCTTTTTAAAGGACTTTCGAAGAAACTGTTCACCATCGCTGCGCCAAAATCGCCACCAGCAGTGCAGCAGCTCATTGACGAATGCAAAAAGTATGAAGAGCTGCAGAGTGCCTGAATCGCCAAGGCAGCTTTCGAGCGCCTTCCCGAGGTGTGCCTCGCCACCGCCTCCAATACCGACATAGCTATATTGATCAAGACTATTATCCGCGATGAACTACTTCCCTACCTCGCTCATTTGACACCAGCCGCTGCCGTTGCCCCGGAAATATCACAGGTGAAATCTATGTAGCAAGTTGTCCAACATGAAATCCGCCCTGCGTTAGGTCACCTTGCCTTACCAACTACCGCTTCCCTGTCACTGCCATGGGCGATTCCATTTGTTTGCTCAATGCCGCAAGACTCCTATCCCCGTTATTACAGGCCTGCGGCTCAACAGACGCCATGATCTTCCCGGCCTTAGGGGCCACGTCGCCGAGCTGAAATCTGGCGCACCGAAGATAACCGCCCCATCTGTTACCATTGCCACACACCGGGCCATATCGCCCGTTACTGCCACCAACTAGTAGACACTAGTCTACCGACCCTTAACGACGGGCACTTCCCGCACCTCCCAGAAGGAGGCGCAGCGTTCTGGCGATCGACGCAACCCGCGTCCTTCTTCGCCGATCCCCAATTGCCGTGCCCGATCGCCGTCGCCTTACCCTTGCCGCCCGCGCTCTTTGTCGCCTCTTAACGCTGTTCCCGAATGCACCGAGACGTCAAACTAAAGCCAACAGTCTGTGCGAACACCGGAAATCAAACTGCACTCTCCAATCTTGACGGAAATCCTCCTTCTGGCAGCCCAACGACTATTCAAGCTAAAGTTGACGGAAACATGTTTACAGCCCTTGAGGATACAGGGGCCGCCAAATCATGTATTGCAGAAAATATTCGTCGTCGTTTACGAAAAGTGCTCACGCCTGCTGACGGACGCTTACCTTGCATGGGTAATGGGGAACTGATCCGACCCCTCGGCTACTCAACCCTTTCAGTGCTTCTTGGGGGTAGCCGTTACACAGTCATCTTCACAGTGTTGTCGAGCTGTGTCGCTGACGTAACCCTGAGGGGTGACTTTTTGACAGAAACCGATGCTTTTATTAACTTTGAAAGTCGCGAGCTTCATCTGAACACTTATAACAAGGATGCCACTTCTTCGGATTAGTCTCCGGTTGCCCTTCGTGTCGAAGAAGACGTATCCTTGACTCCGTTGACCGCAGTGTTTGTCGAGCTCGCGCCCGAGGCACCCTTTAGAGGTTATTGCGGCCTCGTCAAGACCACTTTCACCAGCTTTGAAAAGGAAGCCGCTCTTGTAACTTACTCAACTGCCGTGCAGAAAGCAGGACGAGCCCAGTTGTGCATTACAAACCCTTCAGCGGAAGTGCTAATGCTACCTCGGGGATCTCGTGTCGCACCATTCAAACGTATGACGAGCACACACTTGCCGCTTTATCTCCGGGAGCTCTCAAAGCCTCTCCCCGGGCCTCTTCTGTCTCTGCTTCAAACTGCGAAACTGTTCAAATGATTGACCCCTTCCTGACCAACACAGAGCATTAGGCTCTCTCCAGTCTGCTAAACGCGTACAGTGATTTATTTGATTTTGACCGACATGCCCTCACGAAGACATGTACTGTGAACCACGGCATCGACACCGGTACAGCAACCCCACTGAAAAGTCGAGCTTCCGGAATTCCACTAGTGAAGCCGCGAACGATACAAGAAAGCGTCGCTGATATGCTCAAGGAAAACGTAGTCGAACTTTCATCCAGCCCTTGGTCGTCGCCTGTAGTCCTTCGTGAAAAAAAGGGGTGGTTCATGGCGGTTCTGCGTTGAGTACCGCCGTTTAAACAACGTTACCAAGAAATGCGTCTGCCCGTTACCTTGAATTGTTGACACCTTAGACACGCTTCAGGGCTCATCTTTTTTCTCTTCCATGAATCTACGCATCGGCTACTGGCAAACACCCCTCTCTAATGACGCCGAACCAAAAACAGCATTTACCACTCCTGATGGCCTTTACCTATTCAACGTAATGCCATTTGGACTATGCAATGCCCCCGCAACATTTGAACGGATGACGGACACTTTGTTTAGGGGCCTTACATGGAATATTTGTTTATACTATTTGGACGACGTCGTTGTCTTTTTAGCGACGTTTGACAAGGGTATACACTAACTGCGCCAAGTTCTCGATTGTTTTCGTGCAGCTCAACTACAACTGAACTCCAAGAAGTGCAGATTCGGAGCGCGGCAAATCAAAGTCCTGGGCCACATGGTCAGTGTCGACGGAATTCGCCCTGACTCCGTGAAGATTCAAGCCGTCTCCGAATTTCCTGTACTAAGAACTTGAAAGACGTTCGCGGTTTTCTTAGCCTCTGCACCTATTTTCGAAAATTTATACCGGGATTTTCCAACCTCGCCGAACTACTCAACGAGCTACTTCGAATGGGCCGAGGCTTCCACTCGGATCCACCTCAAGAATGCACCTTCAACTCTCTTAAGCGGGACCTCATCTATGACCCGATTCTTGAACATTTCTTTGAAGGCGCCGACACAGAACTACGCACCGATGCAAGCGGTCACATATTAGGTGCTGTCCTGGAGGAAAACGTTGGTAATACGAAGCGAGTGATTGCATACGCAAGCCGAACTCTTACAAGATGCGAACGTAAATATGCAATCACTGAACGTGAGTGTTTGGCTATCGTATGGGCCATTACCGAATTTCGGCCATATCTTTATAGAATTCACTTTTGAATCGTCACACAGATCACCACGCCCTTTGCGGGCATACGAATCTTAAGGATCCATCTGAACGCCTTGCTCGTTGGTCCCTCAAGATTCAGGACTACGACTTCAGCATCGTCCACAAGTCTGGAAAGCTACCCCTCGATGCTGACGCCTTGTCTCGCTGTCCCCTGCCCAGTGAGCCTTCTGGACAAGAGCCCCAAGGCCCCCCTTTACTCTCAGCAGCTTTGGACACAATTGACGTAGCCGACGCTCAACTATCGGACCAACACTTAAAGTCTATCATCCATTACCTGTTGGGAACCACCACACGTTCCACGCGCCAACTGCAACGACGTGCTACCCCTTTCACGCTTCGTGATGGTGTTCTTTACAGAAATACTACGAACCACATGGGCGTCCGTGGCTGCTTGTTGTACCCCGAATACTCCAAATGGATATCTACAAGCGCATCATGAAGACCCTACTGCTGGTCACCTGAGATTTAGCAAGACATACTTCCGCATCCGTGATCGTTATTTTTGGATCTGCATGTACCGCACCATTAACAAATACATACGAGCATGCCGCCTTTGCCAAACAACGAAAAGCCGTACGATCAGGACACCCGGTCCTCTTGAGTCTATTACTCCACCGGACACTCCCTTTCAAAATTGGTAACAATTTTCGGGTCCTTTTCCGCTTTTTGCCAACAACATACGATGGGTTCTTGTTGCCGTCGACTACCTGACGCGGTACGCTGAGACGACATCTGTACCAAAGGAAGTCGCGGATTTCTTTCTCCATAATATCCTACTGCGTCATGGAGCACCACCAGTGGTCATCAGTGATCAAGGCACGCCGTTCATCACCCAGCTCCTTGAGAAGATTCTACGCCTTTTCAACACAGGTCACAAGTGGACCGAGCGTGTGTCACCCACGGACTAACGGACTGACCGAACGCCTTAACAAGACATTATTACAATTGATACCTATGTATGTCGACGCATGTTCGTGCCCAATCGAGCACGAATAAACTAGTTCAAAGTTGCGCTTGTACGTGTATACTCGCTTGTGATTGTCCCTTGTGTCGCGCAAAAAAACTTCTAGACTGCATAATGAACCAACTAGGCCAACAACAAGTTTTAATTGAACATCACACCAATTGGGACACCATCATCCCTTATGTAACTTACGCATACAACACAGCACACCAAGCCAATACCGGCTTCTCCCCTTACTACCTTTTATACGCCCACGAACCTCTCACGATTCTTTACACAGTATTGCCCTTTATCAACGACCGCCCAGTGAGTGGCTTTGCCGCCGATATCGTCTGCCGAGCCGAAGATGCTCGCCAACTTGCCCGCCTTCACACCCTCAGGTCGCAGCAGGAACAGCAGCTTCACCACGCCGAAAGTCACTCTCCCGTCATTCATGAAATTGGGGTCATAGTTCTCCTAGCCACACCGCTGCGTCAATCGGGACTATCTCAAAAACCTTCTAAGTACATTGGACCCTATCGTGTCGTTCGCCGCCTTTCCCCCACGAATTATGAAGTGTCACAGCTGTCGCCTTCACAAGATCATCGCTCGAAGACCACAGACATTGTTCACGTCGCCCGGATGAAGCCCCTCTGCATTCCAGATAATTCCCCCTTGATCTGACCCATGTCAGCTCTCCACCCGACCGGCGGGAAGTGTTAGGAAGATAAAGAGGAGGAACGGTTGGGTACGGGGGAACGTGTGGGCAGCTCGAGGGGCTGCGCTGTGGGCTTACGAACGGTTCACGATATCTGTCGCTGCCTCACTGACTATTAAGTCATCCCCCATTTCTCACCCTTGCAATATATGCATTTCTTTTTTCCGTTAAAAATATGGCCGTCTTCAAAGTGTTGTTTTCAGTTGGAATTGTATGTGGTTTCTGTTTTTATTTTTGTATGCAATTTTGTCGTTTTGTATTGATCCTCGTTTCAGTTTCTGTAATCAGTAAAAGCTTTAGCAAGTAATATGATTTCTTTTTTTATGTGTATTCATGTATTTCTATTGTATTTCTAGTTATTATCGCGATAGCGTTAAGGAACTCGTGTCGTAGAAAAGCCGGCGTCGGCGTCAGTGGGACGGGAAAATCCTGATTGGTCGATAAGGTCATGAAGTCACAACCACATGACCTCAAGCAAACATTTGAAACAACCCAGAATGCCCCCCTGAAACATGACGTCACGCGTGGAAGGAAAGTGATTTAAAAATGATATATATTGCAATTTAAAGGTCGTGATTCTACTTTATAAAGCAATTTATTTGCCATAAAAAAATTGAATAATTTTAGGCAGTGACGCGATTAAAACCCACGACTTTTCGGTTGCGAGCCAGACACAGCTACCGACTAGGCCACGCCGACACTTTTTTTTTTTTTTATTGCATGGTAGTTACAGCAACATTCATGTCAATATAAAAGCGCTGTACAGCTCTTTTGCACAGCGTATTAAAATCACGCAATTCGCGGAGTGATTTTAAAACACCAGTCCACTCCGGTTCAGGTTCATAGTTCAAATACACGCTCTGAATTTGTTTTACAAGGTTGAAAAAATATATCCGCACTTCTTTTACATCGAGGTCAGCATGTCGAACAGCCATACGTGATCTCCGAATGCTGCACAAACCTAACAACATAATCATGTCATAAGGAACTTCATTATCATTATCCACACTAAGGAAACGCATCCCTGTTGGGGTTACAGCTAGTTCTTTCTTTAAATTGCGCTGGAGCACATTCTCAAAAATAACGCGTCCCAACAAAAAATAAACACATGTTCAATAGTCTCAAGTTTCTTACATAGAAAGCAATTTACCGACCATGGCACATAAATTCCTCTTCCCTGCAGCCGAACCTTAACTGGCAACGTATTCGTGTGTAATTTATAAAAGAAAGTCTTCACAGCCGCGGGAACACGCATCCTTTTTACACGTCTAAGCACATCGTTTGCACTTTGGGACACACCTCGGTACAAGGGCATCAGGAACAGTCACAACTAAATCGCGATAGAGCGTTTTCTTACCGACATCACAAAGGCAATTCAAGGAATAACGTGCTGTCAAAAACCCTATTGTGTCAACAACCTCTTTCAGAAAACCAACGATTCTTGTTGGCTCGCCGCCATGAGAAGAAAAAAGAAAAAAAATGACAAATGTGGTTACAATTTTGTTTAAATCAGTGTGCGAATGAGCGGGTGCTCTTGGTCTCTCAGACAAAAGAAACGTGACACAGGCTGCTTGACAAAAAGGTGGGAAAGCCCTACACCACCGCTACAGACTCGATGAAAAAGAGTATTTCGTCTCATGGGCTCATATTTCGAGCTCCATATAAACGTGGCGAAAATTCGATGAAATTTTTGAACATTAGTTCGCGCACAATGAATGACCTGAAGAACATTCCAGAGCTTCCCAATAAGAAAACGTTACAGATCGTCGCTCGGGCAAAAATGGACAGCTCACGTTGCTTCCAACGAGAAGCACGTCTGTCCAGGTCGGTAGAGACACCCGACCAATAGGCTTGGCTATTCCGGAAACTTTGCAATGGCGCGCACTACTGCACCACGGTAGCGCTCGCGGTGGAGCTGGTCTAAATTTTCTCTAACATACTCTACGTCTTTAACCCCATTACCGGGTCTTTCGCATTGTGCTTTACGCAGCTTCATTAAGTCCTTATTGAAACTGCGCTTCCCACACCGGGCGTTGAACGAAAGTATTGAGGACCTCTCAATGGCAATTGCCTTGATTTCTTGTTTTGCTATTCCCCATTTCTCGAAAATGTCCTCTCTGGGTTCTTTAAAAGCATCTTTCAAAAACTGTCCTATATTTTTTCGAAAGACGTTGTGTTTCAGAAGCTTTATATTTAGTTTCCATAGGTTCCAATTAAACGTTTTCTTTTCAAGTGCTCTGTCGCCTATCGTCGCCATAACCAGACTGTGGTCTGAGAAAAAGACTGGTGTGACACGGTACTTTCCTAAATGTTCTGCTAGAGGGGCCAAAACATACACCCAGTCCAAACGCGCACTGGATGATGCTAGAAAATGGGTAAAGCGAATTTCCTTCTTCGCGTTCCTTACAGTGCCCACATCAACCCAGTGCAAATCCTCCAACATTTCGCTCAAAGTAGTTCACTCTTATCAGCGTTCCGTTTACTTGGCGATCTATCCAACGTTCGTATAACACAATTAAAGTCACCCACAAGGACGTGGGCTCTATCGCAATCAGGATACCGGCGTATACCACCAAAAAAGAAAACACGGTCAGTGGTCACATTTGGGGCATAAATGCACATGAGCCTAAATTGATTAGACGCTATCACAAAATCACACATAACGAAGCGTCCGTATTAACGCATAACTGAGACAACGGTACCGACTTTTTCATAAGTAGGAAACACCCTGCAGAATAACCAATTGCGCGCGTCACACAGATTTCGTAGTTAGACATGAAAGGCCTAACTGCTTCCTCTACCTGTTCCGCCTCATCCAAATTAGTTTCTTGCAACGCCAAGAAATTGGGTTGCCCTTTCAACAATAGTCGCTATATTTGGTACTGCTTTTTCCTAGAGCATAAACCACGAACATTCAGCGTTGCGACTGTAATGGATGATTGGGACTCACAAATCATGTGCTGTGCTTCGGTGTAGACACTGAAAACCTAAGCAGTAGGGATCGAACTTGCCTTGGTGTAGATATCTTAAAACCAGGAAACCAGAGAAAAAAAGCCTTACTTGCTTTCACTGCGCCGTCGTTCTTCTGTAGGGTCGTTGGGCGCGGGCTGATAACGGCCCTTCTTCGTGCGTTCCATCCAGGGGTGTGGCTGGCGTGCTTCGTTTCCTGCTGCCGTACCGTCGTCGAAGGCTCGCTTAGTCGACTCGCTGGTGTCGTTCATATCTGAAAGTCCATCGGGGCTCGCGTCGTTCGATTCCTTGCCTGCTTCGGCATCAGAGGGCTTTACGTCGGCACCGCTAGAAGCTGCGCCATCTGGTGGACCTCCCTTCTTTCTGGCTGCCTCCTAGGAGCCATTTCACTCAATTTTGCTGTCTTTGGCAGAAGTTGAAGCTTCTGACGCTAAGCTGTGGATAGTACGCTCGGCTTCCTCGGCATCCATGGCGTGTTTATTTGTTTCGGCCGCGCCAAGCCCGCTGGTCACCCTGGCGTACGACGTGACACACTTGGTGCCGTCATGCCCGAAGCGAAAACATTTCGAGCACTTCGGCGCCCTGCATTCTCGTCGATTATGACCTGTGCGCTTGCAGCGTAAGCACAAGGGCGCCCGTCCAGGAATCACAACAAGTACGTTACCCCTTGGATCCGAAGCTGGTGTGGCATGGTATCGGCCGTGCCGCCTCCCTTCAGGGTCATTCGCGCACACCTGGTCGTTGATTCGATTCCTTGGAAGCCTTCAACCCTCCACTTCTGCCGGCTCACTTCCAGGACTTTGCCATACGGCTCCAGTCGCTTACGAACAACGTCTTCCGGCACATCATACGGGATCCAGTGGAGATGGAGCCGTACCTCCATGATGCTGGGATCCTCGACGAGGCATCGAAGACCATTCCCCTGCAGTTCTTTGGCGTCCACGAGGCGTCTCTTTGCTCCTGGCGTTCGCAGGGTAGCCATCCAAACATGATCCATTTGGTACGCTCGAAGTGCTGCGATGTCGCCGAGTACGCCGCACCTGTTCATCTCTTGTCGAAAATCCTGGATATGATAGGGGCGTCCTTTCAAATCACAATGCGGAAGCACCGATGTTTCACACGTAATTCCTGCAGGCATCTATGGCAAAACAACTTTATAGTCATCGTTCGTCGATTCCCCGGACAGATTAGAGCCGCAGCCAACAAGGGCCGTTGTAGCGATAACCACTCCTCTGGAGCTCGTCATTCTGTGACCGCCTCGGTCGAGCGCTGGATGCAGAATCCAGGCAACGCCGACACTTTGTTTTGTTGTACAAAAACACACAAAACACAACAAACAAGGTTAAAACACCAAGGGTCCTAACTTGGGTCTGTTGGCGGCGCTAAAACTCTTTCATGCTCATTAGTTTATCCAGCAGGCCAATCCACTCAGGCAGGGTCTCAGTTTTTCTAAGAACACAATTTACCTGAATTACAAGCTCGATAAAAAATACGCGCGCCGAGTTTGGTTGAACTTCGGCGTGTTGCATCGCCAAGCGTGAGTGCCATAAACTGTTCAGCCCTAGCGCCATAAACATGTCGCACGTTATCCCCCTTCTCTATGGGGAGAAACCTAATCTTGAAATGGTCAACGCGTAGGTCTTTGTTTCAGGGTGCGCTGTAGCATTAAAAAAAAAAAGGCATCGTCCCAACAGTTCTCGAGCACGTGCTTGATGGTTTCCGGCTGTCGGAAAAGCAGGCAGCTTACGTCCCAAGGGACGTGCAACCCCGCTCCTGAAGCCGGACTTTCAATGACAAAGTGGAGCTGTGCAGACAAAATAAAAACGTTTTGTCAGCCGGCGGCACACACATTCTCTTAACACGGGCTAGTACATCTTGTCTAGGCACTAAGACGTACTGCAAACGGGTACAGTGGCACAAGAAAAAGGACATCAAGAAGGTCTCGCGTAAGTCTCTTACGCGTGACAGTCGTCAGATACTCACGTGACAATCGTACATTCAAATACTAAAAAAGAATCAACAACATCCTTTACAAAATCAACTAGTTTTGCCGGGGGGCCAAGCTGTGAAGTTATAATGAAAGTCGGTAGGGCTTCTGCTAGTAGGGTCTGCATCATAACTTGCAAAAGTGGGTTCTTTTGATCCCGCAAAACAACAACAACAACAACAACAACAACAACAACAACATCAACGAGAAACAGTTTTCCGAACAAAAAGCTGGCCTAGAACGACCCCTCTTTCGGAGACTCGACGGAAAAGGTTATCACGGCACGTGGGTTCACTACCCAAGAAACAGACAAACAGCGCAAAAACTCGGAGTATCTTCTGAATGCAGCTCCTCGCACACCGCATGACTTGCAGAACATTCCACATCTTTGCATTTAAAAATACATTGCATACAGTTGCGCGATTAAAAATTAACAAATTGTGGTTACTCAGACGAAACGTCTTTTTTCTAAGGCCTATGACGACACTCTCCCAATACGGCGTTAAGCTCTTCATGTGCTGCTAGGGGGCTCCTAGACACTTGTACGCAATTGTGCTCCATCTTAGCCCTTCAAACTGCGCTGGCATTGTAGAAACCTCACCGTGCCTTAATTCTGAGCATCCCCCTAGGTTAACAGCAGAACACGTTGCCGCACAGAACGTAGAGCTCAGCTTTAAAACTTCCGTAACACTTCTCTTGTCAGCACAAAATAGCGCGATATTGCCGCGCGCGCAGCTGGCCAAGTAGGCAGCGCGGCCGCGGCCTAACGGTTATCGTGCTTGCCTTCCCCGCGAAGAGCCAGGGTTCGATTCCTGGGAGCGACGTGTGTTATTCTCGCAAGTTCGAGAACTTTCTCGTCTCACCGAGTTACGAATGCTCTACGCGCCGAACGTTCTAGGCCGAATGTTCCCGAAGGCTACGCCGGTACAAAAGGTGCTTCGCGTGCCGAGCCGGAGTCGGTCTCGCCCAGCGTTCGATCCTGCTGTTACTTCGATGCCCGCGACGCTTTGTTGTTATCTTCAGTTTCCTTTTTGTTTTGGGCACAGGTTTGCCATAATAAATGTTTTTTGTTTCTGTTTTATTGTTATTTTGACCACCACCCGTGACATATTGGTGAGATGTGGGGTACCGCATGTTCGTGCAGCGTACCCCTCCAAGGGCCCGCGGTGCAAGTCAGATTCCAAGCGCGGTGAGAAGACCACTCTACGCGGAACCTGAAACTCGTACCAGCCGATGCACCAAGGAAGAAGATCCTGTGTACGGTTTGCTGCTGGACAAGCCCAAGCCGAAGAAGACGACGATGGTCAACCAGTCGCAGACCCTGGCCGCTTCTGCCGTCGTATACTTGCCCGTCGTACCCCGGACTCCGACGCCTTTCCATTGGGGACGCCCACGAGGACATCGAGGACTGGCTGCAACACTATGAACGTGTGACCCGTCATAACGGGTGGACAGCTGAGCAGTGTTTGGACAATATCAACTTCTCGCTGGAAGGGACTGCGGGGTACTGGCTGGAGAATCACTAGGCTTCTTAAACTTTGTGGGAGGTGTGCAAGCAAGAACTAAAGAAGACGTTCACCAGCCAACACTGACGCGAGAGGGCCGAAGACATCCTTCGAACAAGGACCCAAGGCCCGAATGAAAACATCACCAGCTTCGTCGAGGACGTTCTTTGCCGGAGCACCCGCGCCGATTCTCAGGCTGCAGAGGAGAAGCTGTGACACCTGATGAGGAGCGTGAAGAGCGAAATATTCGGCGGCCTTATCCGCAATCCACCGAGAACAGCCGATGATTTCGTCACAGAGGTGACAAATGTGGGACGGGCCCTACTAGCACGCGCCAGACACTACCAGCGACAGCCTGGCGTAACTACTCTAGCGACATCCGGATCCGACCTTGGTACCAACCTCCCCGGCATCCGTGACATCATCCGTGAAGTCATACAGGAGGAGCTGAAGAAGCTGCTGCCCGCTGCCACACGCCCGGCTTCGCTCTCTATCGCCGAGGTCATACGGGAAGAAGTCCGGAAAGCCATCCAACCAGAGGCTCTCATCAGCGTGGCAGCCCACGAGGAACCGACGCTAACCTAATCCCCTATAGTCCGGCGAGCACAACCAGCCCCGCGTCCGTACATGGCGCCTTCCCGACGTGAATTCCTGCAGCGCAGCAATATTCCCGACCCCAGGAAGATCGGGCACACGTCCGCCCAGAAAAAGCTGCGCCAAGCAAGACCGACGTGTGGAGGACGGCCGATCGACGCCATTGCTTAACCACTGTGGGGAAGCCGATTATATCTACCGCCATCGCCCCTACCGGGAAATAGGGCTGCGCGGCGGGCGTCCACCCGAGAGACCCAGGCCCACGCTACGGTGAGCGACCACAGGAGATTGAAGAGTATCTTCGACGACCTCAGTCTCCTCCGCCTGCACTTCGCCGCGGGTCCCGGTCGCCGTCGCCACGATGTCCAGCCTCGCCGATGCATCGACCTCGTCGTGACAGCCTGTCGCGCATTTCTCATCAGAAAAACTAAGTGCGGCAACACCTGTAGGTGGCATTGTCGAAGAAAACCGATGTAAAGAGCCTCCAAGAGCGCCGGAGCGCTCCCACTCTTCCGACGCCACGTATCGCAACGGCAGTCCTGCAACGGTGCCCAACAACCTAAACGTTGTTATCGATGGCCACGACGCATCAGCACTCGTGGACACCGGAGCAGAATACTCAGTCTTGAGTGGGAGGCTCTCTCGCCGCCTTCGAAAAGCTGCGTCGCCGTGGGATGGCCGCAGATACGAACCGCTGGAGGGCACCTCATCACACCTCTCAGAAGGTGCACTGCTCGTGTCGAAATTCACGGTGAAACGTGTCCTGTGAAGTTCGTCATTCTACAAGACTGTTCCAGAGACGTTATTCTCCGTATGGACTTTTTTGTGCGAATACTACGCCGTCATCGACCTGGGAGCGAACAGATTGACGCTACAAAAACTTGTCCTACCGCCGGAAGAACGCAGAACGACGTCACCCGCGGTCCGAGTCCTCGCCTGTCATGTAAACCTTCCGCCACGATCGTCTGTTTTTGTACCCATCGGGACCGATGAGGCTTCGTGTGTCGAAGCTCTGCTTGAGGGCAGCATCCAGTTGCTTCTAGGAAGAGGAATCGGCGTCGCAAGAAGGGTAACGAATCTTCAAGACAGGTGTACCATGGTCCTCGTTACAAACTTTCGACAAGAGCTGCAACAGCTTACGAAAGGTGCCGCCGTGGGCCACACCGAGGAACTCCAGGATTCCGCCGAAATCGCCGCGGTTACTGAAGAGTACTTTCCACCTGAGCAAGACAGTACGTCGCCAGCGCAGCTCGACATCGACCCTAAGCTTACGAACCCGAAACGACGGCAGCTGATAACTTCGCTGAATTCACCGACTGCTTTGCGACATCGTCGAAGGTACGCCAAACCGCCGTTGCGAAGCGCCACATCATTACCTAGGACGACGCGCGCCCTGTAGATCGGTCGCCGTACAAAGTCTTAATAAAAGAAAGGGAGGTAATTCAGGAACAACTTCAAGAGATGCTGCAAGACGACAAAATCCAAGTTCAAGAGATGCTGAACGACGCAAGAAAGCTCCGACGAAGCCGGCCGGTCTCCTGCAGCCAATTCCTCCTCCTACTGCACCTTTCCAGATGATTGGAATGGATCTACTTGGCCCTTTTCCGCCGTCAACGTCAGGAAACCGCTGGATAATCGTCGCCACAGATTATCTTACGCGGTACGCCGAAACAAAAGCCCTTCCTTCAGGGACTGCTGCGGAAGTCGCCGAGTTTTTCTTCGGGTCCATCGTCCTCCGGCACCGAGCTCCCGAAGTTCTCATTACAGACGGTGGATCATCGTTCATGGCTCAGCTGACGCAAGAAAGCCTTCGTCTCAGTAGCACCAGCCACCGTCGAACCACTGCGTACCATCCGCAGACAAATGGACTAACGGAAGGGCTAAACAAAACTATCGCCGACATGATCTCCAGGTATGTCGACGTAGAGCACAAGACGTGGGACGAGGTGACCAGGTGACGTTTGCTTACAATCACGGCGGTGCAAGAGACCACAGGAGTAACACCGTTTCAGCTGGTGCATGGCCAAAAAGTAACGACCATACTCGACGTGATGTTGCCCCACGAACCAGCTGACGATGGGCGCCAAGACGCCCAGAAGTTCGCCAGCTCGCACGACTCCGGATTCGAGATCAACAGCGTACCGACGCTACGCGGTACAACCTTAGGTGGATCGACGATCGCTTCAAGCCCGGATACCGTGTGTGGATATGAACCCCCATACGACGAGGCTTGCTAAGCGAAAATCTCCTGATGCGCTACTTCGGACCCTACAAAGTGCTTCGTCGACTTGGAAATCTGAACTACGAGGTAATGCCCTACGGAACACGAACTTCATCACGCCGCGCACGAAGACCTGTCTGTCTATGCTGGTGGCGCTAACTTCATTGTAAAGAAAACTTCATCAGTCGCCCATTGGCTGCTGCTCCTGGGGACGAGCTGCGACGTCACAGTAAAGTTCTGGCGATAAAGTTTGGTGCATGCTCGTCAAAATTGTAAAGTTCGCCGTGACGTCAGAATGTCGTCACGATGAAGTTGTTTCTGTAAAGAAAACTTCGAGAGCTTGGGAGCTCGAAGTCGCGAAAGTTCATCGGTAAAGATGGCAGAACTTTGTTGTGCGCTGCTGGTCTTCCAGCATGCCGACAGAGTGTTTCGGGAGCACCGCGACGCCTTTCTGCTCTCGGACGATAGGTTTGTCGCGAATTACCGACTTATGAAGGGAGTGGGAGGGGCGAGAGGGACGGGAGGGACTGCCTGGAACGCAAGCCACCGCAGCCCCTCGATGAGTCCCTCCCGACGATGGCCAGGATCCGGGTCTCAACCACGTTGAGGGGACCCACCGGGTTGGCCCCACCGCCCGTTCGCGCCGCCTCCACCGCCAGCAGGCCGTCCTGCTTCCGAGCGGAGCACACTCGGGCGTTCCATAAATTTTTCCACTCCACTCTCTCCTTCCATGCTGGACCTTCCGCGTTGAGGCGGCCCGTAATTACGTCCCAGAGGGCCGTTCACTCCGCGGTGATCAGCGTGGACTCTGTTGCTTCCCGGAACAACACTTGATTTGAAAACATGTAGTCAATAAACATGTCGAGCTGTCGGTCCGAACAGCGAGCCCCTTGCTTCTTCCTCTTCGCCACGGGAGTTGAGGCGCAGCCGCTGTTGTCCGCCATTGTCAGAGGAAAACAACGGAGCAAAAACGGTGCGAACCTCGAATGCCGTTCTAGAGTTACAAATAAACGCGAACTATTTATAATAAAATAACGCATGTCATTTATGTATTTTGAATACGGATATCTCTGAATTTAATATGTATATTTGTTCTGCTTTTTTCCCGAAAAAATAGCACCGCAGTCGACGAAGCGCGTGCTCCCCAGATTTCCCTCTCGGCACTTCCTCGCTCCTAAAAATCTGTGAAGTTTCAAGTTAACAAGTGCCGCGAACCGTGAAGTCGCTGTGAAGATGCCGCCCGATGAAGTTGGGTTCTTGTGAAGTTATGGCTCCTTCCCCATGGCCACGTCACGATGAACTTAGTTTATAGGTTTTACCAGCATAGACAGACTGAAGTCTTCCACGTCGTGCGCCTTAAAGGGACACTGACAGGGTATCTATGCTCGCCGAGGTTTTCAGTTGTACATGACATATGAGAGCCCAACTACCCATCACACAATTTGCGGCTCGAAATTCGGTTTCTTTCCACCCGAAAACCGCCAATCAAGAACTGGCCGGTTCGAGTCTCGCTCACTCTCTTTTCAGTGGTCACGGGCCGCCGTTTTCTAAGGTTTAGAGGCGACCACCAAATTTAATCAAAGTCGTTGGTCACTGAAGGCACACACTCAATATTAAAGATAGAAAAAAAATGAAACCAATTTTTTGTGGCTTCTAAAAAGCTGCAAATACGTTGATTGCAAAAAAAGTTGCACAGATAACCGGAAGCATTCTGTGCGTGCGTCGTTTCGCGTATCGTGGGACTCGCGGGGACGGCGATGGCAGCGCACGACGGGCGTGGGACCTCTACTTCAGAACTGTCGTTCGCGGTACCGGTGAATTCTGTCTGCCTTTAAAAGAGAAATTTGGAACTGATCAAAAGAATTGGTATTCATCCCGTACGACACGCCCGACCACCAAGCCGATTTGCACGAAGACGTCGCCGAGCCGTCGCTCCTTTGTCGTGGCTGAAGACATCGCTCGCGCACACGTCAAGCACCGCACGAAATGTGTACTTCGAGTTGAATATGCACGCGTACGATTTCTTTACTAGGTGCGAATGTCGCTAATGCGTGGTGCTTCCCGACTTCAACCCGGGAGTGCTTTTGCGGGAGCAAAATCGGCAGCAAACTTTCCAACTTACAGTTTACCGGATACATTCTTACTGAGGAGAGGGTTTCCCCCAGTAGCTCAATGGAAAGACGTCCGCTCACACGCGGCAGGACCGGATTCAATCCCCAGTGAAGGCGTACCTTTTTTTTCCAGACATTTTGCGATGTTTATATTTCTTTTTGTTTTACAATTATCACTCAAGAAACAAACAAAAAATATCAAACAAATGTTGTGGACGAAACGTCGCTGAACTAAATGGTATGGGATTTTCTTTTTGACTCGTGCGACCTCAATGTAATCACTTTCCACCAAATGCAAGGAGCGTATAAATCAGGTAGCGTCCGTTTTCCGAGGTGCCCGTAAATGTTCTACAGGAATTGCAGCCAGCCATTGGTCCCGATCCCGTTGATCTTTCGGAAACTCTGTCGCACAATGCCACTTTTTTTTCGAAAGCAGGACATGTGAGCCAGCTCTTCACGCAACATCTTGGGTGTAATCTTTTCGGAGCCGATGACGAAAATTCACATTGGGCACTCAGTACTCATCTCCAACTCCTCAATGTACAAAACAACTCATCTTGAAGTACAGAACAGCGAGCGGAACAAACATAACTGCAAAGGAATCGCACGGCAAACAGTTCCCGCTACGCCGCCAGGCATGTTGTCTGCTACGCAGAGAGGAAAAAAAAAAGCGCACGGTCGGGTGTAGCCACGTGACTTCCGCCACTCCACACTCTCCTCTCCACTTTTACTTCCTCCGTGCGCGGGTTTCGGTTTCGGTTTCGAGCAGTTGCGTCTTTTGGCTTTATTAAAAAATATACGCTACTCTGTTGCAAAATATTAATTGGGTAGTCCTCCGACACCATAATGAAGCGCCTGGCAAAAAATTAAAAACATTTTTTGGGGTTGTCAGTTTCCCTTTAAGTCGTACTACCCTCGATAGGACTGTGGACCTTATGTGTTCTAAACGACTCTTTAGTTTGCCGTTCTTTTTATTTGCTTTGTTTTGATTTGTGTTGAATCGGGGCGATGCACTTTTTAAAGGGAAGAGTAATGCCGCGCGCGCAGCTGGCCATGAGGCAGCGCGGCCGTGGCCTAACGGTTATCGTGCTTGCCTCCCATGCGAAGAGCCAGTGTTCGATTCCTGGGAGCGACGCGTATTTTATTTATTCTTTCTACTTGTCATTCTCGCAAGGTCGAGAACTTTCTCGTCTCGCCGAGTTACGAGTGTTCTACGCGCCGAAGGTTCTAGGCCGAATGTTCAAGAAACCCACACCTGTACAAAAGGTGCTCCGCGTGGGCAACCCGGAGTCAGTCTCGGCCCAGCGTTCGATCCTGCTGTTACGCCGACTTTACGCTCGTGACGCTCTGTTGTTATCTTCAGTTACCTTTTTGTTTTGGGCACGAGTTCGCCACATTAGGCGTTTATTTTGTTTCTGCTTATTTACTGTTATTTTGGTCACCACCCGTGACAATATCATCCGCGTATGACAATACTTTCGTTTCAACACAACCCATAAAAAACCGCTCATTTATTGGCTTTGAGTGATACTTGAGCAAAATGGCTCTAAATACAACGAGAACAAGAAAGGGGACAAAGGGACATCCCTGCCTTACAGAGGACGACGCAGGTATTTTAGGGGTTAAAGAACCGTTCAAGACCAGCTTAGTAGTGCACCCAGTGAACGCCATACGTATCCCCTCAAATAAATCTTTCCCAACTTTCGCCCTTATTAGCACAGCCCAAATAGCATAATTGTGAAAACGAACAAATGCCTTCTGCATATGTACTTGGATCATTGCTACTTGGTCGCCTTCACTACTAACACACTCTAATATTGACTGCATTACATGAATGTTTGACTGCATTGATCGGCCCCTAATCCCACATGTTTGGTGCTCCCTAGCTAAATTTCGAATAACATGCTGCTACCTACTAGTTAAAACGCGCGCGAAAAGTTTATAGTCAACATTTCAAAATGTAATGGGTCGATACTCAGTTACACGTCTTGCCTGCACAGCATCGGGCGTCTTTGGTTTCAACACATAATGCGTCTGTATAAAAGAAGGCGGCAAAGCTTTAAGAGAGCACGATTCACGAAAAACCTCGAAACAGAAAGTCGAAAGTGCATTATTAAATTCCTTAAAAATTTCTCGGCTCAATCCATCAAGCCCCGGTGAGACGACAAGCCGTCAAAGGCACGCTCGATCTCTTCGAGGGTGATCGGCTCTTCCAAACGTTCTCTTACATCACCCCAGTAACGCTGTGAGCTTATCTTTGTCTAAAATAACATTTACACCACTAAATAGTTGCGAATAGTAATCAGTGAAAACGTGTTCAATAAATTCTCTATCACCACTCGTGGCTCCCTCATGGTAAATAGCCGAGATTATTTACTAATTGCATATTTCCGCTCTTCATCTAGGGCCCTTTGGGTGGGTTGCTCACCTAACAAAAACTTTTCTGCACGCACTCGCACAATTGCTCCGCGGTAGCGCTCCTAATGGAGAGAATCCAGCGTCGCCCTTAGGTTCTTAATTTCATCCTCCATCGCACCTGAGCTACTGTTTTCAATTTTGAAAAGTTCGTTCCAATACATTTGCAGTTATTTCTCCCATCTCCTCACCTCGCGCTGTAAATGCGAAGACTTTTCAATCGCAGTTTGCTTAACCTCTTTTGTTAAAATACTTCCATTTTTCTGAGAAACATGTTTCTTACGTTGGGATTATTTTCTTTCGAATATCGCTAACGCCTCTGACAAAGTCGGGATCATTTAGCAATGTGTTTTCCTTTTTTTTTTTAGAATTGCCATTGAAAATTATTATTTCGCGGTTTTTTTATTTCCTGGTGTCACTCTCACTAAAGAGGAATTGGTAAAAAAGATCGACTTCACTACATAATCTGCTGTACTGCTGATAACCTCAGTTGAAACGTAAATGCGATCTAATCGCGATGGTAGGCCCGCTGATAATACGTAAAATGAAGTCTGCCTTGGATTGCCTTCGCGCGCGCTTCATCCTCAAGACAGTGCTCTTGCAGCAATTCGATTAGCATTTCTGCGCCGATATCGCTATCTTCTCTTCCGTGCTGCAGACACAATTCAAATCACCCATAAGAACGACAACCTTATCGCACTGCAAGTACGATTGTAAGAATTCAAAGAAAAGCGTTCTTTTATAAGGTCTGTTATGCGTAAGAACGCACATAACACGCCACTCGCAATTAAACGAGATAAAATCGCACAGTATCAATTGTCCTCGTACGTCCAAGACTGCGCTCAAGTCTCGCAACGGCAACGACGTTCTGAGAAACAAAAAAAACAAAGAAAAAAAAAAACATCCCGCCGACACATCTACTGCATATCTTACGTCATAGTTTCTGAAAAGGGGGCGCAGCGCTTGTTCCATGTCGCTACTCGAGGACATCCTCGTTTCCTGCACAGCAAGGAAGTTTCTTTTTTCGTCAGCGAGTAGACGTTGCACCCGGTACTGCTTGTTTAGCGAGTTCAAGCCGCGGACATTTAATGTTGCGAACCAAATCGGCTCGCGAAATCAAGCGTACTCGAGACGTAAGGCGTCATACGACGTGATCAAAATAGAAGCCCTCCGACAAAAGCTAATGAAAAAAAAAAAAAAAACCTGTATTGCTTAATACGAGTTTTCACAGCAAGTCACTTAGTGGGTTGCCATTCCGACGGTCGTCAGGCGGGATCCGAGGCTTGACCTGGACACGAACCTTTTTTCCATCCAGCTTCGTGTTACGGCGACGTGCCGATCCTGTCTGCTTCGGTGTCTTCCGGGGATGACGCTGAATCCCGCATTCGGTTGACGACCTGCCTCATCTCGACATCGACGTTTGGCAACGGAGTCGCGGGGCCTTGCTTCCGCTGCCGTCGCGCCTTCGCTCGGTGGTCGTCATGTTGATTGCGCCCTTGCTGTCGATCCAGGTGTCCTCTTAGTCTTCTCGCCCGCTTTTGCTGCGCCTCGTTGCGCTGGCTCGGGAGCACTCCTTCGCGCTTCAGGAACAGGGAAACGGACGGCCGCTGGTGCATCCGACCCGACTGTCTTAAATGGCTGAGGTACGGCTGGCGCGGACGCACCGACAGCCTCCTCCACTCCGGCATCATCCATCATGTAGTGTCTGGTCCTCTTCCTTGCGGTTACGGGCCATTGTGACATAGGTCTTGATGCAGTCCGCTACCTCGTGGCCATAACGGTGACAGTCAGCGCAGCGGGGAATGCGACAGTCCCGGCGAATATGTCCCTTACCACGACACCAAAGGTAGAGCGGAGCTCGTCCTGGCACCACAACGAGCACCTTACACCCTTCCAGGCGGAGCTATGGTGTAGGCTGTCGACGCTGTAGCCTTCTCTGGGGGTCAGGTATACACTACGGGTGTTGGATGATTAAGTTGAAATTAAATGCAAAGGTGAAAGCGAGCTGGACAAGAATGACGAAAATAATCCCGGAATTTTTTTCTGTCGCGCACCAGTCACCTAGCTAGTTTGGTGATTTTTGTTTGTCCTTTGTCCCTCTTGCTCCCCTTCTCCAGGGAACATTTTCGTCATTCTTGTCCAGCTCGCTTGCACCTTTGCATTTTATTGCAATTTAATCATAACCTTGAAATGCAAGCATTTCACCCCTCGTTGGTTTTAGACTGGTGGCAGCTGATAAAACCTGTCTGCTCTACTGACGTCTAAACCCTGGTTAGGTCAGTTGGTACAGCGCTCCACTGGGAATTGAGAGGTCCCGGGTTCGATACCCGGACCAGGCGGATTTTTTCGGTCGCACACCAGTCACCTAGCTGTGTTTGCAGATTTGTGTTTGTCCTTTGTACCTCTTGGTACCCCTCTCCAGGAATTATTAATGCGAAAGCATTAACTGCCCATGGAGCGAGCTGACGTCATCAGTTTGAAGCGCGAAAACGGCACATAGGTTTCCCGATCCCAAAGGAGCGAAGTAAAGCTGACGGATTTCGCCTTCGGTCCCATTGGCCGCTGCGCTCGTCAGTTTCCACGACCGCTCACCCCATGGCGCTGCGTGTCCATCAGCGCGCCGTTAACATGGAGCTTTTAAGGTCAGCGTGCTCAGGGGAGCACGCACGCTGACCGGTGACGAAAAGTACGCAGCAGACGACAAAGGGAGCGGACGAGCGGCTTGCATGCTTTCGCATTCAAAACTCATAAGAAGTGCTTAGGTGTACCTCGAGCTTTTTTTTTTTTTCATTCTTGTACAGCTTGCTTGCACCTTCGCATTTAATTGCAATTTAATCAAAACTTTAAAACGCAACCTTTCACCCTTGTTGGTGTTAGACTGGTGGCAGCTGATAAAACCTGTTTGCTCTACTGACGTCTAATCCCTGGTTAGCTCAGTTGGTAGAGCGCTCCACTGGAAATGGAGAGGTCCCGGGTTCGAGACCAGGTGGATTTTTTCGGTCGCGCACCAGTCACCTAGCCGTGTTTAGAGACTGTTTGGTGGGAACAGCGCAAAAAAGACGTAGGACGAGGTCGAAGAAACATTCAGACAGGGCGCTGACTTACAACTGAAAGATTATTGCTCTGCAAAAAGATTTGCGTTTGTCCTTTGTCCCTCTTGTTCCCCTTCTCCAGGGATCATTTTCGTGATTCTTGTCCAGCTCACTTGCACCTTGCATTTAATGGCAATTGAATCATAACTTTAAAATGCAAGCCTTTGACCCTTGTTGGTGTTAGACTGGTGGCAGCTGATAAAACCTGCCTGCTTTACTGACGTCTAACCCCTGGTTAGCTGAGTTGGTAGTGTACTCCACTGAAAATGGTGAGGTCTCGGATTCGATACCCGGGCCAGGTGGATTTTTTCGGTCGCGCACCAGTCACCTATCTGTGTTTGGAGATTTGTGATTGTCCTTTGTCCCTCTGGGTGTTGGATTCAACCGCCTCGAATATCCTTTGCCGGAAAAGGTCCCTGGTGATCTCGGAGACTTTGCCATAACACTCAAGCTCCTTTTTCACCTGGAAATTCTGAACGTCGTACGGGACCCAATGAAGCTTGGCATTCACGACAGTGTTCGCCGGGTCGATGACAAGACGCCCCCCCCCCCCCCCCCCCTCTTGATGGTCAGTTCCTTGGCGTCGACCAATTTTTGCTTGGCAGCTAGCGAATGCCTACTCAGCATCCAGACGTGGTTCATCTGGTGGGGCCCGGCACTTGCCAGGTCTTTCACCACGCCCGTCCTCTCGAGTTCCTGACGAAAGTCTTGCACCCGGTAGGGCCTTCCTTTTACGTCACAATGCAGGAAGACAGCATTGGCAATAACGTACCTGGTCGACAGTTGAGGCAGAATAATCTGAGAATCCGCAGCAATTCCAGGGACAGACGTACCACGGCCTGACGCGGCCTTTATCACCGCTCCGTCGGAGCTCATGGCAGCACAAGCGTCTCGTTCGAGCGCCGGAAGTGGAATCAGGCCACGCAAACAAGCTTGCACGGGTTGGGAACGAGCGTGGATTTGTATGTCTAGCTATCGCGTTCCACTGTTAAAGGCGAAGCTGAAGCGTCTTCCTGTAATTTTTATCAAAGCACAATAGTGTTGTGGTTAGAGTTTAGTTTTGCAGATATATATATACACCTACATATGTAAGTTCGTATGCATTTTAATATGTACATCAATGCCATCGTTCTAATCGAAAACATGTCAAATTCTCCTTTCACGCAAATGGTACAAGTTTATTTTTTCCAGGAGATACTTGTGACAATATTATGAGACCGGAAAACGACACCTTAACTGAGCTAGAAGAATAGATGAATCAAAGTTCTTTGAATGAAAAGAGATGCATTTTGCAAGAAGATTAGCATATGGCTTCAGCGTTATTACAAATGTTAGTTTATTTAGAACGCTTGGAAATATTCTTTACGAGCATATTGTCACGAATGACAAGTGATGAGGCAGCCAATGACTGAGTAGACTGAACGTTGAATGGGGCGAATTTGCGCCCACAAAAATAAAAGTAAAAGAAAGATAACAACAGAGCGTCGCGGGCGTCGAAAGCGGCGAAGCAGCAGGATCGAACGCTGAGGCGAAAACTGACTCAGGCTGGCCACGCGGAGCCCCTTTTGTACACGCGTGGGCTTCTGGAACAGTCGGCGTAGAAGGTTCGGCGTGTAGAACTCTTAACTCGAATCAGCCACACGGTTCTCAAGTTTATCAGAACATTACGTTAGAGTCAACGAAAATGCGTACCCGCGGCCAGGAATCGAACTCTCTCTTTCTGCGTGGAAGGCACGCGCGATAACCGTTAGGCCACGAGCGCGCTGCCTACTTAGACAGCTGCGCCCGCGGCAATATGGCATGGGGAAACAAAATATAATTAATTAGTGCAAAGTTAGCACGGGCCATCGGAATTATTCGATAAGGATAGATAACAGGGCAAGTTGGTAAGAGTCCATGCTGAAAAAACAGCGCGACTGGGACGAGGACAAAAATACGAAGAGAACACGAGACATGCGCTGACTATCAACTGGTTAATTGAGAATCAGTGCTTGTCTGACCATCAACAAACGAACAAGTTGATAGTCAGCGCTTGTCTTGTCTTCTATTCGTCTTTTTGTCCTTGTCCCGGTAGCGCTGTTTTTCAAAGAAATTATTCGTTATCATGGCTACGTACTACCCACGAAAATAAAACTGCTCCACACATTTTTATTTTTACTGGCATGTAAGCAATGACCCTATCGTCTGGGGGACGACAGGTTTTACAAACCCCAAAATTAAACCTGTTGAAAAAGATAATGGTGCGTATCATTTGTAACACTGTTTATGATTCTCATGGTTCTTGTATATTTGAAAGAATTTCAATATTGAAATTTTTCAACTTGTGTGAGTATAGATTTACTCAGTCTTATATTTGAGATAAAAAATGGCTTTACAGGCTTAACATCACTCGCTTTCCTAACAAGAAACACACTAGCGTATCAAACCCGCTGCGAAGGGTTTTGGAAGGTGGAAAGATGCAGATCTAATTAGGAACACAAATTATAATACATTTACCAAAGTTGCCCAACAGGCACACGCAACAACAAATTGAATTGACCACCATTTCAACGATCGACTTAAGCTAAATCTATACATACGTGGAACGTCTTTTTTACATTCATTTAACTTAGAATTGGTTTTTACCTCATCATTTAGAAGTTTATTTGGTCCTGGTCGTTATTGGCTCTTATTCATCTGCTCTATCGCTTTTGCATTTGACTGCAGTGTAGATTTATTTTTGAATTTCTATTTTAACTTGTTTTTATAGATGGAAGTTTTTTTGCCCAACCGATTTTGTGCCTTTTTAAACTCTTACTCTTGGAGCTAGTTGCTACGTGTACTTATCTTATTGCTGCCCTCTGTTCATTTTTAATCTGAATTGCTCTATTGGCGCTTCATTTTTATGTTTACATCTTATTTTTACTTTGTTTCTTATTAGCATTTGTCCACACATTGCTTGTATATACAATCAATATTTACGTTAGAAATTTGATTTGTTTTCTGTTAGGTGTGCGTTTCACTTTTCAGTTGTATTGTATATGATGACTGCACTCCTTGATGCATTTTCACGTTTATGTTTGGTTGTTTTCTGGTTGTGACTGTTTTAACATTTGTTTTTGTGTTTGTTTCTCATTTATGAAACTCCCGTATTTTATCGAATGTGTTCTTGTATCTTACCATGCCTTAAAGCGTTCTTTTATCTTTCCATGTTTTAAAGCGTACTTGTAGTTTATGAACATGTGTGTTCTCCTTGTGCGTACCCAGGCAGCACGAGGTGTTGGGCCAATATTGGAAGAGCATTGGCAAAAAAGGTCCAATGATGGTCCACTTTAGCCAATCTGCTCCCAATAATGTCTATGCCATTATATAGAATCTTCAGTGATGGCCCAGCTTCTCCAATGACCAACCAATATTTGAAGCACATTGGCATAAAATGGGGAATCTTGGCCTATCAGTTCCATTCGCTTGCGAATATTGGATGAACACTGGCAAAACATGGGCAATGTTGGCCTGACAGTTCCATTGGCTCGCGAATATTGAATGAACACTGGCATAAAATGGGCAAAGTTGGCCTGTCAGTTCCATTGGCTTGCGAATATTGATGAGCATTGGTATAAAATGGGCAAACTTGGCCTGTCAGTTCCATTGGCTTGCGAATATTGAATGAACACTGGCATAAAATGGGCAAAGTTGGCCTGTCAGTTTCATTGGCTCGCGAATATTGAATGAACACTGGTATAAAATGGGCAAAGTTGGCCTCTCAGTTCCATTGGCTCGCGAATATTGAATGAACACTGGCATAAAATGGGCAAAGTTGGCCTGTCAGTTCCATTGGCTTGCGAATATTGAGTGAACACTGGCATAAAATGGGCAAAGTTGGCCTCTCAGTTCCATTGGCTCGCGAATATTGAATGAACACTGGCATAAAAAGGGCAAAGTTGGCCTGTCAGTTCCATTGGCTCGCGAATATTGAATGAACACTGGCATAAAATGGGCAAAGTTGGCCAGTCAGTTCCATTGGCTTGCGAATATTGGATGAACACTGGTATAAAATGGGCAAGCTTGGCCTGTGAGTTGCATGGGCTTGCGAATATTGGGCGAATACTGGAATAAAATGGTCAACGGTGGCCTGTCCGTGCCGTTGGCATTCCAATATCTGATGGGGACTGGCATAAAATGGACACTGTTGGCTTGTCTGTAGCATTGGCTTGTCAATGTTGGATAAACACGAGCTTATAATGGTTACTGTTCTCTTGTTAGTACCATTGGCTCATCGTCATTTCAAGAACACAGTGGCATATAATGGTCAGTGTGTGTTAGTCAGACAATACCATTGGCTTAATAGTGGAAGCATGTTGGAATAGGCTGGTTTAGGCGTGTTCGTTTTACCTCAACAAGTTTGAATTGCTCGAGCGCTTGTCAATTTTATGTTATTTTGTCAAAGCGCCATTCAGGTGCTTTTCTGCAAAGTAAACAAGACAATAACAAGGTACAGAACTTAATGGCGATGTTTTGCTCCTTCACTGTGCATATTAAGGAGTCGCCAGCGATATAGGCTCATCAGGACCGCCAACTGGAAACAAAAAAACGATGTCCGCGTTATAGAGTCAATATAATAGATTATTATGTTGACTATGATCTCGACAGAAAAGCTTCGTACCCTAACTTCGGGCTTGTGGACTGCACCTTGTGTCAGGTGAAGAACATCTTTGTGATTGACTCGAACAAGACAATATTCTGAAATGTGGTTATACAATGACGGCTCTATAATTTTACGGCACTACTGGTGCCCCAGTAAGAGCCCTAATGCCTCCTACATGGCGCCAAGGCACTGATAGAGTCTAGCCCCTTTTTTCCGCATTTGATTTATCATTGTATCTTTTTAATTTTGACATTAGGCTCCAAGCGGATTTCGAAGCTTCGTGTCTGTCAGTCCCCTTTCGTCCTCTTGCTGTAGAGTTATCATGTTTAAGCAATCTCTACTACATTGGTTTTTGGAAATTCTGATAGCAAATACCAGCAGAGACAAACGGAAGAATTCGAGAGAGAGAAGTCTGCAGGGGAGGGTCGCGCCGACGGCCTCGGAACGGCTTCGGAAAGGCCGAGAGAGGGTATTAAAAGAACAGTTCCCCTTCCGTTTTCCCCACGCTGTCACTAATCGCTCCAAATCTCTCCTTCGTGAGCGAAGAAGACTCGGCGTCCTTGAAGGAGGAGGGCACTACGAATCCTAAGCTGATAGTGCCGGGGGAGCTACGCGCCGGCCGGACCAGTCATCACCTGCACCCCTCTCTGCGCGTGGTTACGTGAGAGAGTATGATCACGTGATTAAAAATAGACCTGGGATTGGCTTAACGAGCTTCTTAGTTTCCTCTACACCCTCAGCTTAGGGGTGATGGAGTCCAGCCCGCGAAACACACGCACACACGCACACACACGCACACAGAAAGTGGCATCGTGTGCACCAAGGCCACACGATGAGGTAATGACTGGAAGACGGTGGGGACGGTCTCCTCGATTTCCAACACATTCGCATCCGCGAACTGCAAGTGGGCAGATGCGCTTTGCAATTTATGCATGTTTTTTTTTTTTTTTTTTTGTGGCAGAAATAGGTCTTTTTCCAAGGAACTAGAATTTTAAGATAATCATGCGAATATCAGGACAGCGTGGTGTCCGTTTCTGAATTGTCTGAGTGCATTTGATTGCTAAGCAGACTGTTTTTATGGGGCGAAGCGGCTCGGCATCTCCGCCATCCACGCTACCCTATACTGGAACCGGCAAGAACGGTGGTTCTAGAGTTCCGATCACCAGCAGCGCATTTCGTCTTAGTGCCAAGTGCGATCTTCAACATGCGGATTGCCAAGACCATGGATATTCTTTCGGCAGCGCCTACACACCGGTGATCTTCCTTTGTTGTGAGCATACATGTGACCACTAGCTTCGAGGGACCGAAGACACGACGGACCGCCTTCTCTTCCATGTGAGTGACAAGGAGAGGTCCTCCTGACCGTTGGGGATAGGTATTCTTGCTACGCAATGTACGTTTTGTCACTATCCGATGAGTTTGAACCGTGTCGAACTCTGTCAGGAATCTCCGACGAGTTCAACGTGCAATCCACAGCGATCGGCCCGAAAGGCCCTGTACAGCGCTGTTTGTAAGTGCTTTTTATTCTGATAGACCGTGCGAGACGTTCTGATTGGTTATTTCTGTGTTAGAAGTCATTTTAGAGCGCAGCTCTTAGGCGCCCGTCTCCGGCTTGAGCGGCGTCGCCGTCGGCGATGGAATGGAAGTGGTTGAACAGAAAGCGCTTAGCACTTTCGCCAACAGGCCAAAAGAGTTCATGCGCTATGTAGATGATTGTTTTTGCGTCGTGAAGAAATCAGAGGTGAACAACTTCCTCGCACGCCTGAATTCCATTGAACCGGCCATCCAGTTCACTGTAGAATACGAGAGAGATGAAGTCTTGCCGTTCCTCGATGCTCTGGTGCAAAGGCAAGGAGACAAGCTGGGATTCACGGTCTACAGGAATTCAACACACACCGGACGCTACCTTGATTTTGACTCAAACCACCCAACGAGTCACAAGACGTCTGTGGTCTCTACTCTCTTGTCTAGAGCAATGACCATCTGCTCGTCGGAAAGAGACAAAAGAAAGGAGAAACAGACCATACTTGCTGACCTCCAAAAAAACGGCTATTCAAGGAGTTTCGTTCAACGCGTCGCCCGTCGACAGTGCTGCGCGCGCAACAACCATGGATCGTCGGGTGACACACAGCCCCGCCCCATCGCGCGCATCAGCGTCCCCTATGTAAAAGGGACGAGCGAGACACTGGCGCACGTGCTCCGAAAAGAAGGGATCCAAGTGGCGCACAAGCCAGTTTCAACATTAGGACGGCTCATGCCAAGGCCGAAAGATCGCCTCCCAAAAGAGAAAGCACAAGGCGTGGTCTATAAGATACCGCGCGCAGAGTGCCCCGCCGCGTACATCGCTGAAACTAAATCTTTTCCCGAACGCATGCGCCAGCACCAGAACGATGTGCGCAATTTCGATCGCGAGCGTAGCGCCGTCGCGGAACATGGCGAGGTATTTGATCATCGGATCGACTTCGGAAGCGCGCACGTGATAGACACGGAGCCACATGTTCGAAAACGTCTGTTCTTGGAGTCATGGCATATCCAGAACACACCGGGGAACCTTAATAGGTCCCTCGGGGCCTTACCATCTATTTACGTCCATGGCCTGCGTCACGTTCACACAACATCCACTCGGTAGAAGAGGAAGGAGAGGTCGAAGCTCGCGCTGTCCCATTCCATTTTTAGTCACCCCTGAAGAAGGAGTCAAGTCGACCCCGAAACGTTGGGAACTGTTTGTTTCTAAACTTTTGGTTTGAGTATTCTTTTTTATTTTTTCAGATTGTTCCCCAAACCAGACAGATTTCTGTCGAAGATGTTTACTTTCACGTCGGCGTAACCGCGCGGTGAATTATGGGAAATGTCCCATAATGCACCGCGCGAGCCCCCCCCCCCCCCCCCCGGGGTCACGTGATCTCGGAGGGGGGGGGGGTGTCACGTGACCCTCCCCCCCGAGGTTACGTGACCCCCCCCCCCCCCCCCCCCTCCCCGGAGCAGGTTGAAGATTGAGGGGAGGAGGAGGAGGGGTATACTCTCCCCTCAGTACCCTTCCCTCCTCCTCCTCAAGAGCTGCGCTCCAATTCACAGGGAGTTATAAACGGCTTTCACTTTTTTTATTTCACTTTTCTTGTTAAAATATGGCTGTCTTCTTGGCGGTAGATGTGTGCTGTAGTAAAAAGTCCTCCCCGTATGTCCAAAGCCGAATACCATAGAGCGTTGTGTAGTCCTTATTTGCCAAGGTTCGGCTTTTTGGGTGCGAGTGGAGTGTCGTTATATCACCGCGCTCTGCGAGTGTAATTGCCAGTAACTGTTTTTACACGACCACCTATTTTATGTGCGTGATTTATTTTAAATTCTTGATTGATTCAAGCATCAAGTTATTTTCAACTTTCATGTTCTTACGTATAACGGGGTATTTATTGAACTGTTAATTTAGTAGCGCGTTTGACACTGGTGAGCTGAGGAGGGAGACCAGCGGTTGGATTTATAAATTGTAAATATTATGGACGCAATGTGGGTACATTTATAACTACATATTTTCGTGCCGCAAATACCGTAAATCTTAAAAAGTTTTTTTTTTTTTTTTCAAATCAGCGTAGAAATACTGGTGTGAACTTAAATGGCGAGACTGTAATTCTTAAGACTTCTTAAAGCTAGATGAAAGGTTGAGGGACGCCATGATGTTGCAAGAGTAGAGCTAAGCAATTTATGAAATAACCTTCGTACTTTTTGATTAATTTTTTAAATCACTATAAATATTTTAATCTAGATCGATCGAGCTCTGAGTAAGGACAAGTCGGACGAACAAAACAATAGTAAAAGCCTGGGCCGTCTTGCTAGAAACAGTGTCTCAGCTGAGACGGGGGAAAAGAGAGCACTGTCAAAGCCAGCGTACGAGCTGAACGGGACTCAAACCTCGATTCAAGACGCTCGCGCGTCCCAGCCTTTACAGTGCTTTCTTTCACCCAGTCTCAGCTGAGACACTGATTCCAGCAAGCCGCCCCGGTGTCTTACTTTCGTATATATTTATTATAGAAGGCAGTACTAAGTTTCTTACATCCAAAATAACGAAAAATAATTCACTGGAAAAGAAAGTTTATAATATGGAAAAGTAAACATAAAAAAGTCGGTAGGCCTTTTCGAGGTTTTCTACTTGAAGAGCAACTGAGCCGATTAATCGAATAGTTAATTAAAGGGCGGTGATTAATAATGAAGCTATGTTTTATTTTGATATTCATTATTGACAAGCTTGAGAGAGAACTGAGAGCCTCTCAAACCCTTCACCTGAATCCGAACCCCCGCCTCTGTCTCTTTCAGAATCTTGTGGCCAGGCCCCTGCGTGGAATCCCTTTGCCCAGCCCTTCGCCCACCCCTCTGCCCTCTCCACTACCGAGCCTGCCACCGAGTCTGCCTCTTAAATTCTTTCTTAAATTTCTTAAATCTTTTTATTCGATTTAAATAAATTATGAACTGTCAAACGTTATGAACAATTCATTTGCATGTTTTAATGATTTCTAAAGTGTTCAAATATTGTAAAATTGCTGCATTTTTTATATTTTAGTATCAGAAAGAAAACAGTGCTTGCTTGGTTCTCTGCACTGTTTTTGTGACGCTGGTTAGAACACTGGCTAAAAAATGGCATCCAATAATGGCATATACAATGAATGCAAAAAATAACCAGTGTATTAGACTGGATGCCAATATTGGAATAGCCAATATTTAAGCAAATGTTGGAAGAGCCAGTGTGTAAGGCGCTGGATGGAAATGTTGGTTCAGCCAACGGTGGAACATCTATGCCAATATTGGATAAAAAAGCGCAAATCATGTTGGTCCAACGTGGGCTAGAACGTTGGCAAACCAGTGGTTCAACATTGGCACCAATGTTGGGCCACCATTGGATCGGGTGGCGTTTTCGAAAATGACAACGTCAGACCAATATTGGAGCCATTTTTCGCCAACATTGGGCCAACGGGGGTCCAACAATGGTGTGCTGCCTGGGTATTTGTAACAGGATGTTTTAAGCAGCCTTTCTCTCATAAGTTTTGTCTCCGCTGTCTTCGAATGTACGGGTGCCGAGGGCTCGTCCCCACCATCAAGGATGGAAAATAAACTAACTATATTTATTTTTACTAGTGTTATTATTTTATAATTTTCTTTTTAAAGCTTTACGGGCGGCACTTTGCGGAGATCTGGACCTCGTGCCGGGTCGTTGCCGCTACGAAAAAACAAACATTTTATCAACTCTTGGCGCGAGGCCTGGGAAGTCAGGTTTTCCCATCGGCCGCCACAGCATCCCTCCAGCAACGACGCGACGAAAGGACAGTCTTTCGTGTCGTCTGCTTTAAAGACTTGTTTTCAAATATGACTGGCGTTTTGCGAAATCTCACTCTGGCGTTATCAGTTGCTACGCGTAACGTTTGATGGTTTTAGAAACTTCCACCGCGCTTACCCACATACTTCACGGATCGCCAAGCAATTAGAGAGGACGCCAGTGGCATTTGCGACGCCAACCACGACGGCTATGGTAATTAACCATGTCGCACCTCCGTCCTCGGACATGTGACGGCACCATGCCACCCGCACTGCGTGATAGTGCTACAGCTACGCTTTCGTTTCTTTGCACATAGCGAGCGAAAAATATTAGTGTGATCAACAGAAGAAGAGAATGAAGAGGAAATCGTAAAGGTGCAGGCGAGCTGGTGAATATTAACCATGTTGAATTAACCTGAGACTGGGGTAGAGAAGAAAAATCAAAACGTAGAAGGGACAGAAAATAGACAGGACGACGTCTCAAACTCAGCTAACTGGTTTATTTAGTCCACCTCCTTATATAGTGTCAATCTCAAGGTCAGCTCCACCAACACAAAACACAAAAGGACGAAGTCTATACAGTTCAAGCGCCACAGTCTTTATCATGCAATGCAAGAACGTTGACAACATTTACAGGTTGACGCGATAAGGCAACATCCATCCACCTTCAAACTTGAACAAAAGGATCTCTTCCCCTACTATTCGACACACAGTTCATACTTCTGAATCATAGCACACCCTCTACACATAAAAAAAACTGAAACGGTAGTTGGGCCAACACACAAGAACCACACAAAGCAAAACGTTTACAGGTTTTTGGAAAATCGCAAGCACGTCGCACTTCAAATGGGATCCGGTCAAAATGGTCCCGGTCAAAGTGGTCCCGGTCAAAATGGTCCCGGACAAAATGGTCCCGGACAAGATGGTCCCGGACAAAATGGTCCCGGACAGAATGGTCCAACTGCCAGCCTGGACAAAATGGTTCCCAGCGTGGCATTATTTATTTGCTGTTGGCAGGTTTTTATATTTTCTACTCTTGATGGGTATCAAAGACTTAGAAAACAGTTTGGGAAATACTCGTGAAACACAACGCTAACCCTTTTTTATTTTAACTAAATTGCATTCAAATGGTTGGGCCAATGTGCAATAAATCGATACTTATATCCAATGAAAAACGGCACGAAAAAAAAATGGAACAAGCACGAGGGATACAGAGACACATCGTTGGCATAGTCGAATAATAAACAGGGCTCTGTATCCCCCCCTGTAAGCCCTCATTTTTTGCGCTTCTTTTTTCCCCATACGAGGAACTACTGAACGCCGTGGTTGCAGCTGCGGAAGCCACCACCGGAACATCACCAAATCCAGGTCTCGTCATCACGGATTTCTAGACTCCTGCTATGAACTCTGCACGTGCTGTGTTTGGAGAAGACGTCACCACAAGAGTATGCTATTTTCATTTTCGCCAAAGCCCATGGCGAACAATTCAAGAGCTGTCTCTAGTGTCCCTTTATAAGGAGAGCGACGTCTTTTGCCCGTTTGTTGGCATGATGAATGGACTGGCATTCCTCCCTTTGGACGACATCGCACGTGGCATTGAGTTTTTGCGGCATACAGCTCCTCCAGAAGTGGGAGATTTGCTTGATACGAACTTCGACAGTACCTATGTCATCGCTACGTTTCGCAGAGTTCTCACAAGGAATGGAACGGTGAGACTCCGAAGATGTGCACCTAAATTTCCTTCAAGGATTTGGAACATGCACGTTGCAACGATGACCGGCGAACACAGGACTAACAACCTCGCGGAAGCCTGGAACAGGAACTTCTCAAGCATGGTTGGGCACTGCCATCCCACCATTTGGAGGGCGATCGACGCTCTGCAGTCTCAACAATCCTCTGTCACTCCGGTTATGACACAGGAAATGGCCGGACATCCACCAAAGAAGAGGTCAAAAAAAAAAAAAAATCTACAAAGAAATGCAGCAGCGGCTTGTAACTCTGTGCACACAGTACATGCAAGGGCTCTGTCCCTTGAACGACTTTTTGAGGGGTGTGGGTCATATCAATACATTTTTGTATTAGGCCTCCGCTTCAGCAGCGTCGACTTCTTGTCTCTGAAGTGGTTCATGTAATAAATACGCTCATACTTGCGAAATCAATTTTTGATTTCTTTAATATACATTGTTCAGACAGAGCGATGTTATTTCTGAAAAACGGAACACGGTGGTACGACAGGTTCATTTCAGAAAACCACGTCAAGAACCTGTAGTACGTGTATGATAATAATTTTCATTCCGGATATCGTTTGGAAGCTCGATAGCGCTAATTTGAAAACAGGTTCTGGCGATAGAAAGATATTTATTACACACGTGGAATGTATCGGTAGAAATCAAGAACCTTTGAGAAATGGAGCTACATGGTATAGTAGAAGGGATTAAAAATTTGTTTGAAATGATTAAAATGAAAACGTTGATATTATCCTTGAACATGTGTCGAAATAAATTTCAAAGTACCAAACCATTTTGTCCTATTAAGAGATCTCAAAGTATTGATAAATTCACCTGGGACCATTTTGTCCAGGTTGGCACTTGGGACCATTTTGTCCGGGACCATTTTGTCCGGGACCATTTTGACCGGGACCATTCTGACCGGGACCATTTTGTCCTACAACCACTTCAAACAACCTAAATATAAAATAAAAAAATTACATTTTTAGAAAGCCTTTTGAATTGCTTCCAAACTGTAGTGAAGCCTGACTTATGCAGTTGCCTAGAGACTTTATCCGCACTGTCTCCCTTACTACTCTCTTTACATCGTTCCTTTCTTTGTGTATTATTTCCGTCTCCGACCAGAGCGCCGTGCAGTTCTTACATTCTTGAATATGTTTTGCTATTTCCGAGTTTCGTGCATTGCTCTTTACATTTCTTTTATGTTCGTTTAATCTATCATTGATGCAGCGTGACGTCTGTTCTACATATTTAAATCCACACTCCAATGGTATCTCATACACAACACCAGTCTCGCAACATACCGACTTTTCCCGATGAGCCTTTTTGCCACTTACTCACACCTGTCTGGAATGGCGTCAGTTCACTTAATCTAAAATCTGAACTAAAGACCGTGTCTACTCCAAACTGCCTCGCACATGCTTCAGGTTGTGAGAGATCTATGAAAATATGGGATTACAGCAAAGCTGTTCCTTGATTTTTCTTCGGTTTCTCTCCTGCTTTTAATAACAATTCTAATTGCCGTTTTATAAAACTGTCATCATAACCTACACTAATCAACCTTTTCCACTGTCTTTCTACTGATTCAGTGATATGATGGACACATGACCTTTCTAACGCGTTCCTGACCAATGACTTTACAATCCCCGCCTTTACGGTCTTCAAATGACAACTCATTCTTGGCAAAACCGGTTTCGAATTTTCTTTACCATATTCCCAACATAACCCTCGATTCACGTGAATACGTAAATCGAGAAACTGCAGAACATCATCCTGCGGTTTTTCCACAGTAAACGTAAAGTCTGGAGCCGTTGACCTTATTAGACCTTCTATGGTTTCTGTTAGACCTTTCGTAAACGTGCATATTAAGATGTCATCTACATATCTTCTCCCTATTGCCGTACCCGGGGACAACCCTGTAGATTATCGTGCACTGCACGATCCAAAGAGTTCAAGTAAACTTCTGCTAAAATCGGTGCGACTGATGACCCTATGCACACACCTTTTTTTGTTTATACTTTCTTCCTTCGTACTCCACTACCGTTGACTTCAAATAAAACTCCAAAATTGTTAAGAAACGTTCTACCGATATATCTGAGCCCGATTGAAACTTAACGAGATTCCCCTCCAATGCCTCCCTCACTCTCTGCATTAACCGGGTATTTTCTAGGGAATAATACAAGTCCTTAATGTCCATCGATAACACTGAACAACGCCTCCCATGATGAGTCTCCAAACTGTCAATGAACTCTTTGGATCGTGCAGTGCACGATAATCTACAGGGTTGTCCCCGGGTACGGCAATAGTGAGAAGATGTGTTGATGACATCTTAATATGCACGTTTACGGAAGGTCTAACAGAAACCATAGAAGGTATGATAAGGTCAACGGCTCCAGAATTTAAGTTTACAGTGGAAAAACCGGAGTAGATATTCTGCAGTTTCTCGATTTACGTATTCGCGTGAATCAGGGGTTATGTTGGGAATATGGTAAAGATAATTCGAAACCGGTTTTGCCAAGAATGAGTTGCCATTCAAAGACCGTAAAGGCGGGGATTGTAAAGTCATTGGTCAGGAACGCGTTAGAAAGGTCATGTGTCCATCATATCACTGAATCAGTAGAAAGACAGTGGAAAAGGTTGATTAGTGTAGGTTATGATGACAGTTTTATAAAACGGCAATTAGAATTGTTTATTAAAAGCAGGAGAGAAACCGAAGAAAAATCAAGGAACCGCTTTGCTGTAATCCCATATTGTCATGACATCTCTCACAACCTGAATGCATGTGCAAGGAAGTTTGGAGTAAACACGGTCTTTAGTTCAGATTTTAGGCTAAGTAAATTGACGCCATTTCAAACAGGTGTGAGTGAGTGCAAAAAGGCTCATCGGGAAAAGCCGGTTTGTTGCGAGACTGGTGTTGTGTATGAGATACCGTTGGAGATACCATTGGAGCTTTTATGCTTTTTGTAAACTCAAAGTCTTGCCAGTGACATCTTTAGATTTGATTTGCTTATAAGACTACTTAGGGCCTTGACCTGATTTGATAAGAATCGAAATGACAGCGCTGCGCCAACGTGCTGGCATTTTTAATAGAAGTACACTGTCGTTCCCGTTGCTCAGTTCACTCAGGAATTAACGAGGCTCAATATGTCCCTAAATACAGAGTTCATATGACAGTTGCTGTTTTCTTGACGATTTTTACTACAACACTCGAACAAATACTTTTCTTTTAATGGTCATATCTTTTTGAAGGCGAGAATCCCGAGCTCGTAGCTTTATCTTTGTCAGTTGTTCCTGCTGATTGAAAGTTCACGCAGCCGAAATGCATCCTTCAACGAATGGCTTGCGCTTGTAGTCCAGTAGCGGAATCGTCCTACATTACAGAAAGCTGGGAAATAAAATATTATGCGAAACAAAGGGCAAATGAACACAGATAATTATAAACTATGTGAATACGTTAAAAGAGCAGGGCTACTTTTCGAGGGAAAATGAATCGGCAAGATGAGATCACAATGGCGCATGCCATTTCCAGCGCTCGAGACATTGGGACCGGGACTCGGAGCCGGTTGCCTGCGGGCCGCGTCCCAGCGAGTCGCGGGCCGCATGCGGCCCACGGGCCGCGTGTTTGAGACTCCTGCTTTAAACAATACTCGCTAATGAGAAGTCTCTCTCCGTAGGTGCACTAGATGCTGGGATGGCATGCACGAACTGAGCTACAAGAATGAGGTAGAGATTGACACATTGTTAGCGACGGCGGAAGGAGGAACGCAACACTAAATCTATCGATATACATTCCAGGCCGCCTTTCATCGACTTGGAAGACAACAACGCTGCAGTTCCACCCAGCCCTGGATACAGCAAACAACGCGCCGTAAGGGGGCCGCCGGTAAAAAGGACTGCGCGCCAACGACATCGGCACATTGGCAGCGGTGGTGTCAGATGGAACGTAAGACTGAATCTACCAATATACATTCTAGGTTTTCTAGAATCAATGTTTACCGTTACATACACGTAGTAGAGCGCGTTGGATGAAGTAGAGTTCACAAGGAAAGAATAAAAACACTGAAAATATACGGGGGACACAGACACACAGTTCTTTCAATGAAAGAACAATAAAAGAACTGTGTGTGTCTGTCCCCCGTATATTTTTAGTGTTTTTATTCTTTCCGTGTGAACTTTACCGCTACATTTTGTGCTTGAGTCAGCTGCCTTTTGCTGCTGCTGCTGCTGCTGGTTGGTTTTGGTTTTTTTTTGACGCAGCAGCATCGCGGCTATAGTGCGCCAGCAACATTGTGTAAAATATATCTACATCTTTTAAAGGCTGACTAAAGCCTCAAAGCGAACCTTACTAGGAACTAGACTTATAATTTCCGCAGAATATTAATTTCTTCCAAAAAATTAAAAACTCGTGAGAATGGGACAAGGGGTTCGTCACCCAGTAAAAGAGCCAAGTGAAATGGTACATGTTCCCGATAGAATATAGAAAAACATGTTCGACGGTTCTTTTCAAAGTGTGGACAAACTATCAAAATGTGAAGTATACTTAATGGTTCAGAACAATGGTCACAGGTCGGTTCACTCTCCCCACGCAAGAGGTAGCTATGGTTAAGGTGGGTATGTCCTATTCTCAACCGGCATAAAACTATCTAAAAAAAAACCTCTCGGTGTCTGGCACTGCGCCACTCACCCAGGATGGGCTTAATTAGAAGGAGTTTGTTTTGTACATGGGAATCCCATTCCCTCTGCCAGGCATATTTTATTTGCCTTTTTAGAAGTACTCGGTAATCAGTAGCAGGGATGCTGTCATAGTCAACTGTCCTATCTACACACGCAGAAGCTGTACGGTCAGCTAGCTCGTTGCCAATAATGCCAATATGGCAAGGGACCGAGCAGATCTCTATCTGTATTTTTTTGCCAGTGCTTGTGTCACTACATTACAAAGTTGCACAAGCAGAGGGTGCTTCCAAGACGTTGGGGAGTTGAGTGCTTTCAGTGAGCTCAGAGAGTCGGAGAAAATGACAGACTTTCTATATCGATGTTTGACAATGTGGTCAACTGCAGTTATCAGACCATAAAGCTCGGCAGTAAAAATTGAGGCATTTTCGTTTAACCTCTTTACAGATCTGTAGCCCTCGCCGATAGCGGCACATCCAGCGTAGTCTGTGGTTTTTGATCCATCAGTAAAGAAGTGCTTGTAGCCGTTGTACGAGGTATACAGCTCTAGGAATTCTCGCCTGAGAACACTAGGGTCAACTGTACCTTTTTTGTGCTTGGTCAAAGAAAGATTACAACGAGTATTGGCAAGTTTCCAGGGTGCAGTTCTTTGTTGAATTTCAAGGACAGGAGAAAGAGCATAAAAATTGTATTGTTTTGTTGCAATTCTTACACGTAGTGCAAAGGGAGGGGTTACAGATGGTTTGTGCTGAAATAAGCGCTCATATTTTATGTTTTTAATTATTTCGTAAGCAGGATTTTGCGGAAAAGAACGGAGTCTTAGAAAGTACTGAACATCGAGGAAAAATCTACGTCTCTCGAGTGAGCACTCATGCGATTCAGCATACAGGCTAAGTACCGGCGATGTACGGAATGCCCCCGTTGCCAAAAGGATCCCCTGGTGGTGAATGGGATCAAGCATTTTGAGGGTGGATGGTTTCGCAGATCCGTAAACAAGGCTTCCATAATCCAGGGTAGAGCGCACTACAGTCCTGTAAATCCGTAAAAGACATACCCTGTCCGCGCCCCAGGTGCGATGTAAAAGAACGTTTAGAATGTTTAGTTTCTGCTGGCATTTCAGCTTTAGTGCCTTGATATGGGGGCCGAATGTAAGCTTGCTGTCAAACGTCACACCGAGGAACCTGTGTTTCGGTCGGACGGGAAGGGATGTGCCATTATGTGAAGCGATGGTTCGGGAAACATTCCCCTTCTCCGGGAGAAGCAAACAGCCTCGGTCTTCTCAACAGAAAACTTGAAACCATTCTCATCAGCCCATTAACTCATTTTATTAATGGTTACTTGGATTTGGCGCTCACATATAGCTAAATTACATGACGAAAAGCAGACCTGGACGTCATCAACATAAAGCGAGTAGGAGACCGAAGGTGGTATTGCTTGGGACAGGGAGTTGATTTTAATAAGAAAGAGGGTAACGCTCAGGACACATCCTTGTGGGACTCCATTCTCCTCGATGAAACATGACGAAAGGGTTGTTCCCAATCGCACCTGAAAAGTGCGATCCTGCAAAACGTCTGCGATGCAATTAAACATATTCCCACCTATATTCATTTTGATAAGGTCTTGAAGGATACCGTACCGCCAAGTGGTACCGTAAGCCTTTTCAAGGTCGAAAAATACTGAAAGGCAAAACTGCTTGTTTATAAAGGCCTCTCGGATGGCCGTTTCCAATCGTACGAGGTGGTCGGCAGTGGACCTGGCAGCACGAAAGCCACACTGTAAATTGCTTCAAAGGGAGTTCCGTTCCAGAACGAAGATAAGCCTATTGTTAACCAGCCGCTCGAATGTCTTACCCAGGCAGCTAGTCAGGGCTATAGGCCTGTAGCTGGAGGCTTTACTTCTGTCTTTTCCCCGTTTGAAGATAGAGATGACGATAGCCCTTTTCCACACGCTCGGCAGCTTCCCCTCTGCCCACACTCTATTGAAGAACTGGAGGAGAATGACAAGGAATGTTTCAGGCAGGTGGGAGAGCATGGTGTAATGAATGTCATCAACCCCAGGGGATGTGGCTTTTGCTATGGCAATGGATCGACGCAGCTCAGTGAGAGTAAAAGGCCGGTCATATTCTTCGGCACAGCTATCAGATCGGCGGATTGGGACCTTCTCAGCTTTGGTTTTATAGCGTAAAAATTTTCCTGTATAATTCCCAGAGCTGAAGACCTGCGCGAAATGTCTACCCAGTGCATCGGCCTGTTCCTGCAAAGTTGAAAACGCCTCTCCATCGTCGGCTGACAGCAGGGGGATTAAAAAGTGGGAGTAATCACCATCCATTCGCCTTACCCTGTCCCACACAATCTTGGCTGGAGCAAACCTATTAATCGAAGAAGCATACGAGTGAAAGGAACGCCGTTTCGGTTGTCTCCTAACACGGCGGGCTTCTGCTCGCAGGCGCTTGAATGCTAGAAGGTTGGTGGGGGAGGGATACCGCCGATACTTTGCCCAAGCGCAATTCTGGCGATTTCTGGACTTTCTGCACTCACTATCCCACCAAGGTTTTGGACGCTTGGGTAGCTTAACCGATGTTTGGGGAATAGCAGCACAAGCTGCGTCAACAATGGCAGTTGTAATGATTTCATTTTCTTCATCAATAGAGTGTGCTACAGGCAGGACGAACGATGTTACACATTAACGAAAACGTTCCCAATTTGCTCTAGAAAGTTTCCACCGAGGGGGACACCAGGGGAGAATCGGTGGGGCTCTATGGGGATGAGACGGATAAAGAAGTGGTCACTGCCACGTGGGTCGTTCAGGACAGTCCAGGTAAAATTTGTGAATATGGATGAAGAAACAATGGATAGGTCAATGCAGGAAAAGGAGTGGTGAGTCGAACTGAAATATGTGGCCTCACCCGTATTTAGGAGACTGGCAGCTCTTCGGGAGAGAAACCTCTCTACAACAGATCCTCGGCTGTCATTCCGCTGGCTTCCCCAGAGCGGATTGTGGGCATTAAAATCTCCTAGGACAACAAAAGGTTCTGGAAGCTGGTCTGCAAGGTGTTCAAGATCGGACAACGTCAGGGAAGATGAAGGGGGCACATAGAGGAAGCACACGCTAATTAGGCGATCTAACATCAACCGTACTGCGACAGCCTCCAGAGAAGTGTTCAAAGAGATTTCGGCCGCTGGCACCGTGCCATCCACGACAATGGCAACTCCTCCGGAACTGCCAGACGGTGTTACGCGATCTTTGCGAAAGACTTGAAATGAGCGCAGGAAATTACTATTCGACGGTCCCAAATATGTCTCCTGGAGACAAACTGCAGAGGGTGTGTACTCCTGAAGCAAGGAGTGAACATCATCCAGGTTGTGAAAAAGTCCTCTGCAATTCCACTGTAAAAAGCCTCCTGCCATGAGAGTGTGAAGATAAAAGGTCGTTAAAAAGTGAACGAAACTTCAAAAAGCTGCTAAAAATTAATAATGTAGTTAATATTAAAAAGCCAGGTTATTCTTACCCCAAAATATTAATCACAATGCAACACGCATAAAACGTAGACAATTTAAAATTGGAGAGCTCCAAAATTAAAATATATGGGGTATATGCATGAGGAAAAATGCATGGGGTAAAATTAAACACCTTGGGTATAGGGTTCATTTTGGAGGCTTAACAGGTGTTTTTGCTTAGTGCTTTGGTTTTGGGGTCTGCCAATCCATGTCTTCGAGGTCGGACAGGTTTGTGGATGGATCAGCAGCCTCAGCTGCCACTTCCATCTCCCGAACTTTGCAGGCAGGCTTGCCTGCTGGCTTCGGTTGATCGGGTATTCGAGAGGGCAATTGCCGTTCTCGGCCCGATCCACAGGGAGGGGTGGAGGAGGAGCTGGGCGAATCGTCCTGCTCCATCGTTTCCGCTTCTTTAGAGCCAGGGGCGGTGCGAGAGTCACGCCGCTTCCTAAAAAAGGAGCCCTTCTCAAGCGAGTTGGAGCGAGAGCTTCGCTCCTTCTCCCTCGGGGAAGGCCCAGGAGGGACAGTGGGCACGTCTGCCGCCGTCCCACTCTGTGAGGGGGCAGCTTGCGTGCTCCCTCGGGGTGTCTGAGGGGGCTGCTGCCTGTGTTCTGGGGTTGGGTCCTTGAGGGCCACTGCCAGCATCTCTGGGGAGACCTGGGTGGCCCTCGACTCCGAGCGTGGTGCAGGGCCCCTGCGCACCACCTCGGCATAGCCTCCCTTTGAGGGGAACAACAACCTTTTCTTATCCTCTGGGTACGAGATATTTTCTTTGGCTTTTAGTGAAAGAATTTCTTTTTCTTGTTTCCACAGAGGACAGGTGCGGGAGTAAGCTAGGTGTGGTCCACTGCAGTTACTGCAGCGGGCCACTGCGTCGCAGATGTCAGCGACGTGGTCCTGCCCTCCGCACTTAGCACAAGTCTCTTTTCCTCTGCAACTCCGTGATCCGTGGCCAAATCGTTGGCAGCGGAAACATCGTTTCGGGTTAGGAATGTAGGGACGAATGCGGCAGTTCAGGTAGCCTGCTTTAACTGTTGCGGGAAGAGCATGTTTCTCGAAGGTCAGGATGACGTGCCTTGATGGGGTTCCTCTGCCATCTTTTCGGAACATTATGCGTTTTACAGCGACAACACCGGCACCTTTAAGTCCTTCAAGGAGTTCTTCTTCACTTGTTTCCAGACGGTCGTCCTCGGAGAGAACTGCACGGATGGTGTTGAGTGTGCGGTGAGGACTCACCGACACTTTCACATCGACGATGTTTGTGAGCTTACGTAATGCTTCGCTATGGAGTTTTTTATCCACCTCAACAAGGGGGTCTCCAGAGTGCAGTTTCTTGGCCTTATACGAGAACCCGATAAGATGTTCGAGGACCTTCGACACAACAAAAGGAGATATCTTTGCTACGGGTTTTGTTCATCTAAAGAATGAACAACAAAGAACTTGGTAAAGTTTTCTACAGGAGGGTCTTTTTCTATGGTTTTGCGCTCAAGGCAGCGCCTTTTCCAAGGCTGACATGAGCTGGGTTTAGGAGGAGGGGCAGCCATAAGAGGCGGAGAGTGTTCAGAACCTGTGGTGTGCCGCCCACCACGGAGCCCAACAAGGGAATAGGTAACGGACCATAACAAAAAGGGCTTTGCTGGAACCGTTACACTATTAGCACTGCCCAGGTACTATAACCAAGTGTGGTTTTGGACAAGGGGTCTGTCGCCACCCAAGGTTAGCCCTTGCCGCCAAAGGAGTTGAAAAAGGAAAGAAGAGAAATGAGAAGAGTGAAAAGAAGGAGAAGACAAGGGTGAAAGAAAGGAGGGGATAGTAGAAGTTGCGACTGACTGAATCATCCTGGTCGGGCCAAGCCAGGACACCCGTCTACGGGAAGCGGGGGCCGAAGTGGTGTATTGCCTCACCCGGGGGGCCCCGAAGGGTTCAAACCTTCCCCGGGCTCGGCTCAACCACCAGGATGCCCTTTTCCCCGGACACGGGAACGCCACGCACAGCCAGACGTGGGCGGGCGAGCCCGCATGGCTCGGGGTCCGTGATGACGCCACTCACCAAACACCTGCTTTCATAGGTGCCGCCTGCGGGGACCAAAAGTCTGGGGGTCTTAGTTTCTGAAACTCAAAATTACTTGGCCCGACACGAGGAACCATGTTAAAATGATCACAAACAAATGTGCCAGATATCAAAATGCTATCTCGCATGACTGTACAGCATTTTCCAAGCAGCATTTGTATAATCTCAATTGACAATTGTGGCTTCCTCTGAAAAGAGTACCCGCTCCAAAAGTCTGCGTGTCTTAGTCTTTGTAGCTCAAAATTACATGTTCCGACACAAGGAACCATACTCAAAACTTTACAGCAAAAATAATGTGGCAGCTATTGAAATTCCCTCTCGGTCTACTGTACAGCACGTACCAGGCTACATAGTAAGCAGAATTTGTATACTCTGAATTTATAACTGTGGCTTCCTTTCGAAGAGCGCGCCTGTCCAAAAAGTATCCGGGTCTTAGTCTCTAAAGCTAAATATTTTATGCTCCGACACAGGGAACCATTTAAAAAGCATACAGATAACAAATATGCCGGATATTAAAAGGCTCTCTGGGATTACAGTGATCATATACCCGGCCGCAGAAAGGGTAATATCTGGAGTTTCTTCTCAGGTAACAGTGGCTTCGTGCGCCAGGCGCACCTGCCCAAAAAATAAGCGAGTCAATTGGCATCTGCGAGAAGTATTAGATTCAAATCAAAATACTGCTTCTCTGGAGTATGTATTTGATCTCATAAAAGGTTTGCAGCAATGTGGAAGGCATTTAACCCGAAATCGTTGCTTGAGTAACAGGTTTCCGTTCGCGATTGCAATCTGTTTTAGAAGGAAATTCCAATGTCTCTAACTCGACAATATGTCAGCTCAGGAATGCTCTCTGTGAATAGCTAGGGATAGGAATAGTATACGTTAAGCAATAACAGTTTTTTTTTTGTTTTCTAAAGGTTTATCATTTCTCCCCGGGGCTAGACGCCTGCGCTCATTTTTACCTTGTTTGTCTATGGCATCTTCATTATTGTTCCAGGAAGTAAACAAATTGGTCCTATTGTCAGAAATGACGCGGTGACGAAAAAAAAAAAGAACTGAGAAAACTGAAACGTTTATTGGGGCGAACTTGTGCCCAAAACGAAAGGTGGACAGAAGAAAACAATATAGCGTCGCGGGCGTCGAAGTCAGTGTAACAGCAGGATAGAACGCTGGGGCGAGACTGACTCTGGCTTGCCACGCGGAGCGCCTTTTGTAGCCGCGGGGGTTTCTGGAGCATTCGGCCTAGAACGTTCGGCGCGTAGAATATTCGTAACTCGATCAGACGTAAACGTTCTCGAATCTTCTAGGACGCCACTTAAAAAGAATACATAAAATACCATTCCGCTCCCCGGAATCGAATCCATATACTCCGCGCGACAGCCAAGCGCGTTAACCATTCGGCCACGTAAGCTTTTTTTTTTCCTTTATTGCCGGATAAAAGCACAAGCACAGACACGACACACTAATACAAGGTAAGGTATTAAAGTGCCTGCCAGCCTTTGGCTAGCATATAATAATAATAATACTTTATTTCCTCTCCAGGGTGCGGAGGGGCAAGGACAAAAAGCTGCATACAGCAGCTGACGAGGTCCCTGCCCCGATACCGCATCATGCGGTTAAAACTTTTCGAACGTCAAGAGCCGTTCAATATGCGGCAGCCACTCAGGGACACATTGCTGGACCTTGCAAACTTCGACAAATGAAATAATACTTTCTCTAAAGTACTCCCGTGCCTCCCGCACATCTCTGTCACCATGGCGCACGGCCATCTGAGATCTCCAGATTCCATGCAAACAAAATAACAACATTACCAGATCGTGCAGCACACCACCCTCGTATTCTACAGACAGGTACCTGATCCCGCAGGGGCCTAGCGGTAAGTCTTTTTTTCAGGGTGCGTTGAAGGACGTCCCACAAAAAGACACCATCCCAACACTCCAGGAACACGTGTTCAACTGTCTCCGGCTCTTCAGAAACAAAATATTGGACCCCCCAGGGGTCGAACAGGCCCTTCTCCTCGATCCAGGTATTTACTGGCAGAGTATCGGTGCGCAATTTAAAGAAAAAAGTCTCTACGCAAGGAGGCACTTGCATTCTTTTCACCCTTTTTAAGACGTCCAGGCCTGTGCCTGAGGAGAACAAAACTCAGTAAATAGGAGCAGAGAAAACCACATCACAAACACCTTTATACAATCTTTTGCGTGTCACCTCACTCAAATAGTCCAGAGAAAAACGTGCTGCTAAAAATCGGCATGTCGCCACTAGCTCTTTGAAATACCCATGAATGCCCCCTGGCTCACTTGACGAAGACACTATAAACTCTGGCAGAACCCGACCTAGCCTTACTTGGCACACAGTTCGCAAAAACGGATCGCTTGTGTCACGAAAAAATATAAAGCGATTTACTTCCTGACGCAGAAACAGGTGCGACAAGCCTAGTCCACCCTCGCGGACACGACGAAAAAGACTAAGTCTGCTCATTTTCTCCCAAGAGGAGCCCCAAATAAATACTGCGAAAACCACGATGCAATTTTTGTACATTCACTCGAGAACAATGTTACACGTGCAACACGTACCACAGCATGCTCACAAGAAACAAAGTGCAAACTGTGGCACGCGCAAAAATAGAAAACCCACTCCCCCTCCACTTTTCCGCTTTGTCACGGAGCTTCAATGCCTGTCTGCTCCAGTAAGGCTCACTCTCGGGGTAGTACTCCAGGGGCACACCTAAACACTTAACTGAAGTGCACACTCATTTTATATTTGCGAGCACGCTCGGCGTTGAAAACAAATCCCCATGCCAAAAACCGAGACACTTGTCCCAGTTTACTGCGCTCCACCTGACATTACAGAACCACTTGATTATATTAACCGCTTGGACAATGCTTTCTTTGTTTGAACGAAAACATGGCAATATCATCAGCGGAGTCCAAAACGCGCACTTCGGAAGAATGTAGCTTAAATCCACTTACTCTGCTATTTCTGATGATACTTAAACAAAAGGATTTCATGTATATGCAAAAAAGAAGGGGGGATAAAGGACACCCTTGGCGCACAGAACGCTGCACCTGAATACGTTTTCCGACTGACTTATTTAATATTAAGCTAGTCGTACTGCCACTGTACGCCGTGTGAACTCCTTCCCGTATAACCGATCCTACATTCACATGATCAAGAACAGCTAAAAGGACGTCATGTGGAACCCGATCAAAAGCTTTCTCAATATCCACCTGAAGCATGGCAACGGGACTGACTATGCATGGCATCGCAACACCCGAGGACACACCTCGCTGTGTGCGTATTTGTAAAAATTGTCCTACCCTTTATGCCACATGTTTGGTGAGAACCAATTAGTTCGGTTATTACACTTTGCAATCTTCTTGTTAAAAGGTTCATAAGGATTCTGTGGTCAACGTTGGTCAGACTGATGGGCCGATAGGATTTGACCTGCCTAAGTTTAGTGACATGTTCTTTCTTAGGGAATTAAGACGGTAGGAGCCGTTAAAAAAGAAGGCGGAAGAGTCTTTGCGTCAAAAGCATCGTTAAAACATCCACTAAAACAGAAGCCAGCGTATGCTTGAGCGCTTTATAAAATGCTGCACTTAGCCGCGTCCGGTCCAGAGGACTTGCCGGGGTTCAAAGCTTCAATTGCCGTCTTAACTTCCTCATATGTAATGGGTCCTTCTAAAACTGATTTTGTTTCGTCGTCGAGTCTCGGTATGAACGCCAAAAAAATATCTTTTAAAACCTTCTAGATTGACAGGATTGGAAAAAAATAATGCGTTGAAGTAATCAAATAAGCCCTCTCAATTTCGGCCCCATCGCTCGTGACGACCTCATTGTGTTCAATTTCTGCAATCTCATTACGACGGGCGTACTTCCTTTCCATACCTAGAGCTCGCTTTGTAGGCAACACGCCCGCTATCAGCCTGTCGGCTCTAGCTCGCATAAGCGCGCCGCGATATCGGTCACTATCTAACAGCTCGAGGTTTTCTTTGAAAAATAAAATATCGTCCTTACGAACTCCCGGCGATTGACATTCTTCTTTTACTAGCGTCAGCAAGTTCGATCGCATATTGCCTTGTTCATTTTCTTTTCTTCGTTTTTAATGACGCTAGCTCTTTCTATGGCCATTATTTTTATATACCGTTCAAATATTTCCCATTTTGACCCATGCCCAACTGATTTGTCCCCGTCTGTCATTCGTTCTATCGCTGCCTGAACTCGTCGCATGTAAATTTCATCTTGCATCAATTTCGCGTTTAATTTCCATAATTCCCAATAAAACACTTTTTTAGAATCATCTTTACTCCATAGAAAACAATTTACCAGACAATGGTCGCTGAAGGACACTGGACTCACATGATAATCTTGACTAAGGGGAACTAAGTCCGAAGGCACATACACTCGATCTTGATGGGCGTGACTGAGCCCTTGAAAGTGGGTCAATTTTAGAACTTGCTTATTACGGATACAGTCGCCAACATCCTCCAATCCAAACTCGTTAATTAAATATTTTAAACACTCAGCGCTCGCGTCTATGTATGGTGTAGAGCTTGTTTTGTCGCTTGGCGAGCACACACAATTAAAGTCCCAAGCAGGATAACAAGTCGCGGACAGTTGCAATAGTACCGAATGCCATCCAAAAAGGCCCTCCTCTCCCCAACTCTGTTAGGCGCGTACAGACAAATGACGCGCCAGTCGATCGACGAAAAGAAAAAATCGCAAACCACAAGGCGCCCGACTCACAAGTCGTAACGGCTTGGACTACTGCCCCTAGGCCCTGGCGAACCAAAAGGACACACCCCACGGACGCTCCCACGGCACGGCTGACGCAAGCATCGTAGCGAGCCGTAGAAGGCCGCACCATGCGCTCAGTCTGGTCCTCCCCCTCGACCTTGGTCTCTTGAAGCGCAACAATATCGAGGTCGTGGTCTGCGACTAAGCGGTACAGTTGAATTTGCCTTCGACCGCACGTTGAGGGTCGCAAGTCGTACAGGTCTGTCGATAGAGACCATGAGCTATAGAAGGGCCAGACCAAGTGCGCGGCGCTTACCTCCTGAAAATCGTCGTCGCACGGGGCAGTACGCTCGCACAGTGGCTTACTGAACCAGTTTGTCGCAGTTCATCGGTGACGAAGACGGCGGCTGGCTGTCCAAGCCTTTCCAGCCCTCCACCACCTTCCATTTCTTCTCATGTTGTGGCTGCCTTCCCTCCTTGGAGGGCTCTGTGAAGTCTTCACGCGGGCGCTTAGCAGAGCCAGGCTTGGTGTCCTCCTCTTGCTGAGTGGGTCCCCCCTCAGGAGCCTGAGCCGCGCCCGCCTGGGTGCTCCCATGCGGTGCGGCCAACTGGGTCATAGCTGCTTGCGGAGGGAAAGAAGCCGCAGTTGACTGAGGCTCAACTGCCTGCGGAGGGTCAGGAGTGGTCAACGGCTGCTGCGGTGACTGGGTGTTTCCCACTGTAGGGACGGTAACGGTCGTGTAGTCCAGCTCCTTCGGCTACTCGCTTGGGGTTCCCGCGGGTGCAGCCGCTTTCTCCGCCTCCTCCTCATTCATGAGGCCGTCGGCGTTTTCGTGCGCCCCTCGACCGGCGGCAAGGGGGTAGGAGTGGACGCAGTCGGCCTGCTTGTTCCCGAAAGCACGGCACTCGGTGCACCTGGGGGCCCGGCAGTCACGTCGGATGCGGCCCGTCATGCGGCACCGGAGGCAGGGGGGGGGGGGGGGGGGTGGAGGGGGGCCCGCCCAGGCACAACGACAAGCACCATGCCACCGCCTAGCCGAAGCTGGTGCGGTAGGTGCTCTAAGCTGACGCCCTCACGGAGAATGAGGTGCACGACGCGGGTGGTAGACTCGACGCCGTCGAACCCCGGCACATTCCAGCGTTCGTGCGCCACTTCCTTCACCTCTCCGTAGTCGGCGAAGGCCCGGTGGATGGCGTCGTTCGTGACGTCGAACGACACCCAATGCGGCTTTACCCGTAGCTCCTGCCTGAACGGGTCCACGATGGGGCATTTGCGGCCCTTGACGACGAGTTGCCCGGCCCCGAGAAGCTTCTGCTTAGCCGCATCAGTCCTCAGGTCGAGCAGCCAGACATGGGACATTTGGAACGCCCCGATCCTGGCCACCTTCCCGAGGACATTTGCTTCGCCGAGTGGTCTACGGAAGTCCTCGAGCCAATACGGACGAGAGGCCATGTCGCCGTGCAGCACGACGGCACGCCTCATCGCTCCTCCTGAAGGCAGCAGGGGTAGAGCAATCCGGCTGTCTTCGTCACCGGAAAAAGCAGAGTCACCATAGAGAAATATAGTACGACGTAAAGAGTGGCCACTCGAGCCGTTTCGCGGCCCAAGAGTTGGGGACTCTACTGGCCGTTAGTAGGCGCAACAGTGCCACCTATCCTGAACATTTGTCAGATATATAATATTAATAAATAACTTTGTTGTATAGAGACAACTTTTCAAATTATTACGAACTTCGAAACCTTTCAAAAACGACTTCAACGACTGTGACTATGGCTGCGGCGCGGCGGTGGGCTTCGGAGTCGTGGACTCGACGGAGGGCGGACAGGGCGGATACTTCGGCCAGCTTCGGCTGCTTGGTCTGTGTCTCTTGCCTCGTTGTGTGAATTGAGTTGGTTCCGCGGCTTGTTGTCTCGTGCGGGATTCTAGTCATTCTTCCGTTGCGGTCATGGTATACGGTATACGTAAGAAGTATTGTGACTGTAGTTTCTTTGTTGACGGACATTTGCATTCGGTCACTGAATTTAGAAGCCACTGGGCCAGATTGTTCTTCTATTGTTGCTGCATTAGTCACATGGTCATATGTGCAAGCGCTTTTCATGGAACTTGGACGGTAATTTCTTTAAATGCCCTCCATGATATTGTATTTGTCGCTGTGAGTCTCGCTGTAATACAGTACGTTTTTTCCAGTGTTGCACTGTTGACGGCTTATTCATACATTTTGCACGTGTATTCTTATTTTTGTAATGCATGAATAACATACATCACCCATCGTCTTCAGAGTTGATGTTTGTTTTACTTGTCATAGTTACCAAAATAAATTACTTTTCTGTGTCAATCCCTGGTGTCGTCCTATGTCGTCCCTTCAAGAGAGTTAGCACAAATGTAAAAATATCCTTTTCGGTGTGAGGTCAGTTTTCTGCAGTTTCTGCACGTTTCTCCTGCAGTACAGTTAAGTTATACTCATGAAAAAATTCTATTTTAAACAAAAACCGTGCTAGTTACAGTAACACTGACTCGTTAAACTAGTAGGCCCATGCTGCTGCCCATACAACAATACCGCCAGAATTAGTCTTGAATCCATTCATTCATCTGGCCAGCGGTTACTGCGTGTATCCATCCATTCATCACTCAACTAGGAACTATACTGGCCGCTGGGTGCGCTCGCTGACACTGAATTGGGCCGCTGGGGCCTATGGAAGTGTCCGCTCTTTACGTAGTTCTATATTTCTCTATGGAGTCACTACGGCCGGCGGGGGCCGTTATCACCGCTCCTGCGGAGCTCATGATTCTGCGTCCTTTCGCTGCGGCGGCCGGAAGAAGAATCTCGGCCACGTACGCGCTCGCTTAGCGACGGGCGTGGCAATATTACTTTTAAGTTCCAAAAATATGTGGGTCATTTTACAGTTTCGGGGTTTTAGAGACTAATAAGGTTCGGGGTATTGCTAAGAAACAATGAAATTAAATATTTGTTGTCTATTCAATTAAGCCTGGACGCTCATGCAATGGCCGACAGATGGCCCAACTTTGCAGCTTCCGTTTGTCTCAGAATCCTGAGGACGAAATGATACCAAAACAGCGCATGCGTATAAACGGCAGCCTGGTGAGAGCTGAAGGTACCGAACGATGACGTAGAGCTTTTGTCGGACGGGACACGCCGCTTTTTTTACACTGAGGCAGCCCTCAAACCATTTTGATATAGCTATATTTAAGCATTGTGCACATTTTGACACTTTTGTCGGGAAAAACTTTGTCAAATATTTTTGCAAAATCTAAAGATGATACGAGCAACCAAAGAGCAATTATAATATATTAAGTGAAGTCGTGCGTTGTTTTTAACGTCGCACGACGTCACTGAAAATCATTTGTGATGTAAAAATGTATTTCCTAAAGCCCGGCATTTTTTGCAATAACGAGGGATTTTAAGAAGATTAGAAATATAATAACATTAGATATGCTCTAGAATATTGCAGCATTGCAAAATTTGCGATATTGTTTTACAGTTCGATACATCCCCCTCATTTCCAGACTTAAGAATGTGGGAAATTTTAGAAATCTTCCCATTGCGAGGGAGTTAAGTGGTAGATAAAGAGTGTTGATAAATATTGCATTGGTATTCGGAAACTTATACTGCATAGCGGTTTAAAAAGTGCGAGGGAACCATATCTAGACCTGTGAGTTTATTGTAATTTCCTTAAGATGGGCTTAGAAAGGAAAAATACCGGCTTCAGAAATATGGAGCTCTGCAAACACTGAAATATCATGTCTATTTTTGAAAGGGTGACATATGATGCCATTATCCGTAAATACAGAAACACGGTTATTGCTTTGAAGCTTTTCAAATTACAGACGCCTTTAGCGTTAAAATTCACTAATTAAAAAAAAACGACTCGACATTTTTTTTTTGTCGTGGTAGTGGTGACTCCAGAATTCTGCTCAGCGATGTCGGCACAAAATTCGACAGAAAATATTTTGGTGTTCTACTTCGTCGAGGTCAAGTTTTCTAGGATTTACTGTTGAGCTGACAAGAAAGAGCTTAAATTTCAGCGAAAAGTCTTTTTTTTTAATTTCTGTTTTATATAGTTTTTATATTTTACGGTCAAGCTCAAAGTGATACAGGGTTCCTTTACCTTTTTTTAGTTTTGTTGGAACGTGTTTAGAAATGCAATCGGGGACAATAGATTTCAACGAGTTCCACAAGGTATTCGTGCACATTTAAATTTCTCACCATGATACATGTTACAATAGACCGATCTCACCAGCCAGTTTGACTACGCCACCGCTGCGGCAATGCATCGAGGGAACTTTAGTCTTTCTGCGCATGCGACAACCTCGCTGGAGCTGTGCGCGTGCAGGGCACGAACAGTCCCGTGCACTGCCGATTGCCTCCTGTGTACTAAAGTTATGGCGGCCTCGCGCATGCGCCGAACGCTTGGTGAGATCGGTCTATTGCATGACGCGGGTTTTAAAACAATGGTGGCAATATACGTATAGCCCGTATTGGATGTCAAATACCTTGTCTGCGCCCTTACTTCCTTGGGGAAGGGGGGCGGGGGTAGGAGAAGTTCTGTGTTTTTGCGCAACGCTCCAAGGGTTGCGCAAAAGCATTCTAACCATTTGGGCATGCATGTCTCTGCTTGTTTTTGTTGTAGATTAACTTATTTAGTCGTTCTAAGAAAAAAAGAAACTGGACAACCAAGGCTTGAGTTATACACTACGTGCGCAGACGCTCGTTAAATGCACGGAATAACTACTTTTTTATCTCAAATTTGTAAGCTTTCTTTTAGTTTCTGCAGGTTCGGAATATCTCGAACGTTCTGGAGTATGGCTGGTGAAGACGAACCCCTTCAATGTAGATGAATATAGTAGTTTTACTTTTGTGTCATTGTACTTAAGCTGAGGCAAAGAAAAACTGAAAGTTACGCCGAAGTTTGTTCTTTGCCACCATCGCATGACAATCTTTTCAGCGTCCTTGCCGGGAAGGAACACACAGCAGACGATGTAATTTCCGTAAAATTTAGAAATTATCGGTCCTCGATTTTCAATTGTTTGCACTTAAAAACAATTATGCAGTACGCTTGCCTACAAAACGATGCGGCTTGTCTCCAAACCGGCATAAAAAGCACGTGATCCACCACCAACTACAGCCGGAGACAGATCAAGAATTCAGGGGAAACTTTTTGCACCCCTTTTCACTTGAGCGGTGTGAACTGTGGAGCAAATGCCGCCTCCTCTTCAGCGCTCGCTCTGCTTAAGTGTGTGTGAAGGCGTTTCCCATGAACCTGTCACCAAGTATACATGTCTGGAAAGTAACCACAGCGTTGTGAAAGGTGTATCAGACTTTATTAGAAACAATTTGTGGCAGAGCTTCTATTTAGTAATATCAAAACCGCCACCATCTAGGAACGATCGAATATTATTTTATTCCCCACCGCCGGCATAAAGAGCTACCATGGCAAATACTAGACGACGCAGGTGAATTATGATTTTGATGACGTTGTAACAGTACCATTATCCTGCCGCTGCCAACATGCGTTGTGGAAATTTGGTGCACGCTCAAGAACCCCATCGCAGGTCTACACGAGCAGAGAACAAAACGGCACGAGGTGTCTTCTCCGCCCCGCACCGGGTGCAGAACCGGGGGGATCGCGGCGGGTGACGAACGAAGGGGGAGGGGGGCGTGTCGGCGGGCCACCGCCCCGGGTGCCGCTGACCCCAGTGACGCCACTGCGTACCACTATAACGAGGCGCCGATGGCAAATGTTTTATTAAACTATCTGAGCGAGGTCAGTAACAGGGTGTCAACTGTCAGGTGCGAGTATTTGTTCCCAGTCTACTCCAAAAGAAAGTAGCGTCTGCGCTAAATTTGAAAAGTGGAGCCGGCATCATCCAGAGGTACATTCGGGACCTGAGGACGCCTGGTGTGGCGATACTGCCCCCGTTCTCGCGCAGGTGTATGCCGCGAAAGAGCGGGGGACGGGCGAAAGAAGGGAGCATCGGGGGTGGCGTCGCGTCTGCGCTCCCTCCAGCAAATTGCCTGCAGACTCGCGCTTAGGCGCCGCTTTCTCCCCGATATCCTCCCGGTTTAATCCGCATTTTCACCGACGGAACGCATCCAGCGACAGCCAACCCGAGCACGCACCACACGCGGCAAGAATGCCGGCGCGCAGCGACGATTCTTGGGGGACGCAATCCGATCTAGCTGCGAGATTTTCCAGAATAATGCGCGTGGCACCTGAATATATGCAGCCGGCGTAAAGACGAAATCGGACGGATTGTGAAAAGCTTCTCCCGTCCCCCCTTCGGGAAGGGCTTTCTTCCTCTTGGCTGGCGCTCTTAACCCGCGCCTTGCCCCGTGCTGTGCCAGTTCCTGCCGTTTTATCTGCCGTTCTGGGCTCCCCGTCTGAATGCCTGAAAGCCCCCCCCCCCCCCCCCCCCCCCCCAAGTCTTCAACCCCATTTCGAGAAACTGTATACAGCTGCGAGATGCATGCCTTTCCCTCGGGCGCTTCGGCGCCGCTGACGCAGTGACGTCATCTCCTCTTTTTTCGGCAATAGTATTTATTTCCCGGGTAATTCTTTTCGATCAGGGTGTGGAAAATGGTGGGTTCAGGTGAAGGGAGTGAACGGGAGGAGAGAAGGGGGCATTCTCCGATAAGCCCTCTTAACGTCTTTGTGTGCATGCTCGGTGTTTGGGATTCGTTCCCCTCCTGCAAAGCACTTTTCTCGTCCGGTGCGACTCGCTGGTAGTGCAGCCAAGAACTGCTTGTGGACGGCCGACGGGAGGAATCGAGCGTCGAAGCCGTCGATCACGGAGGCCCAGTGGATACCGGACCGTATCCGAGGAGGTGAGAGTTTCGCTTTCTGGTGTAATTTCGTTGTCTCTCGAGTGCTGTACGACGACACACCCTGACTTGTTTTATCACAAGGCGAGGCAAACGCCAAAGGACCACGCTATTCTGCCTGCGCCGGCCTCGCTCTCCTTGCTTTTTCCGAAGCAGTGCGCTTTCCACGATTAAATGATTTAAAATCTATCTGAGTTTGGATAAGACGTTCTTCTTTGGCGACAACAGCGGCTAGTAAAAGCAGAGCAGCTAAAAATCAAAATGGAGAATATACAAACCTCACGAATAAACGATAACAATCCCCGGTGAAGGGGATTATTTTTTATCATTTCGAGCTCGCGTGAACCTTCGCATTAATTGTATTAAAATACAAAACAAAATAAAATTGTTTGGCGAGCGCAATACCGAACCGGAACATTCGAAAGAGATCAAAGGCTAAAAACGCTAACCACTGTGTCATTGACGCTTTTAAATCCGTTAGAATTTCTCGACCTGGTGCATGCGGCCGTATTTTGTTTGGACGGTTGTGGTTTGGACCGGAGTGGACTGGTTTTGTGAGGCCGCGGCGCAGTGCGCGATCCCGCCGTCCTCTTTCGCTCGGTTCGTTCATTCCTTACCTCCCCTTTCCCTCTTAAGTCTTTCGCTCCCAATGACGCGGGGGAACGCTGTGGTGGCTGCATCCGAAAGCGCCGAAACCCGGGAGAACAAACTGCTGATCTGAACAGAACTGCAGACGGACCATTGAGAGCTTGGAATTCCCATCTTAGTTTCCTGGTGCAGACTTGCGCACGTTAGTAAATAAAGTAAGAAATTAAATTTACAATGACACGAGGCTAATTCGTAGCTAATTACAGTAAAAATTACCCTTCCATAAACGTAAGGGACCGCTACCACAAAAAAAAAATAATCCGTTACTTTCTCCGTTACTGTCTTAGTCTAAGACAGAAAACACGAGAGTGACATGGAAGCGCTGATTGTCGCCTCCAGTCACAGTTCTGCGACCTTGAGCAACAGGGCTCTCGGAAGTCTCGTCGGACGTCTTGCCCTGTTTCTAAGCGAAGATGTCTTCCGCCGCGCTGGACAGCATTTCGATTGAGGCGCTCACAAATTCCTGACGCGCTGCAGTGCCCGCTTCTTGAGAAAAATGGAACATCTCTCTGCCCTGGTGAAAGCGCAGAGCTCGGTTGCTACAGCCCGAGTTAGGAATCGCAAGGCTTTTGAATTGTAATACAGATAAATAAACCAAGAATAGAATCGATGTAAATGAATATATATTAAATAAATATATTTTACTCAGAACATATCAACCAACGGTGGTACAGGAAAATAGCGAAACGCGGTAATTACTCGTTACAATTAAATTATAGATTATGTTTTTATATAAATCTTCGATTAGCTCTGACTACATATCGTTTCTTGGTTGAGGCGTTGACAGATAAGAGTCTCGAGCTTTTTTTTTATATATATCCAGCAAAAACATAGAGTTATCCCTCAGAAAAAAAGGTAATGCCGATAAAAACGGAGATGTGGACGCAGGTATGCCGTGCCTTCCGATTCTTGATGCCGTCGAAAACGCATGTATCACGGGTCGACCGTACCACAGTTCAGTGTTCAGCTAAATTATCAGGTCAGGCAACGGCAGTTCCCCCCCCCCCCCCCCAGCCACAGCAGTAATTCTAATTTTGTGAAATACGAGGTACGTAGGAGGCTTACCTCGTACCTCTACGACTGGAAGGTGTAAGCAAGCCCCTTGATGCTGAAGCCGATCATCCAGGAGCGCGATTTTCACACGGCTGTACCACCGTGGCTTAAAGCTTCCCTATACTAATGACAACGTGCACTGATACTGTAAAAGAAACACATGACTCATGAAAAGGGTGACGGGGAAGTTGACAACCTAAACCTTTTAGAATATTAGGTGAAATAGACATTCAAATAAACATTCCTACCTCCCAAAGATGGTAAATGTTCTTATATATTTTAACCAGAATGCCAGTTAGTGTCACATAATTGGCAGTCGATTTCTCTGTTGGAGTTCATTCAGTGTAAAACAAAGAGCCCCTCCTCTTGTGACAATAAGCAAAGTTTCGCAGTCACTATTAGCGAAGAGGGCATTGCTAAGTTTCTGGAGCTTTTGGAAGGCGATCGTTATGTTTCCTGTCCATGTCTTGGAAAGCAAAGAAGGGGTGAAGGGACAAAAAGAAAAGGAGCGCACAGATCCGCTACACCAGCTCGTGTGCGCTTTGACAGTTTTTTTTCATTTCTGGAAGGAAACTGCGTCGGGAGTTTGCCTATTATTGTTTGCACCAAGAGTCCGCTTCTTCCTATCAGTGTGCTCCCCCCTTCGCCGTGGCCGAGCAGGCTGACGAGTTACGAATTGCCAAAACCAAGCCACGATGAAAAAAAAAAAAGTGTGAAATTGTGGTTTCAGGTGACGTGAGAAAGGCTTTTAGCACCTGATTCGACCAGTTGACAGTGTGATTTCGGTAAAAAAAAACTCCCTTAAAAAAAAAAGAAAAACTGTTTTTTAAACGAATTTTTGCTTGTTATTATTTTATATTCCCGCTTTTTAACCCGGGAATGAAACCGAAAATATAACGGATTACAATCACTCCCTTAAGTAAATGAGAAAGGGACATTCCTTTGCAGTTACTTCGTAAGACATGTAATTATTATCTTGCAAAATACTGATAATTGTAACGGATTAGGTACAAGTCTGCCCTGGTGCATGAAGCCCTCCTTCGTTTAGACAATGGTGGTTTGGACTGGACTACACAGTTTCGTGAGGCCGCGGCGCGGTTCCCGCTGGGCTTTTTCGCTCAGTTCGTTCGCACGTCAAGTCCACTTTCCCTCTTACGTAAAAGGTGCGGTTCGGCACAGTTTGGAAATTTTCGCCTCTGCATAGCGGCGTAGCGGGAGCGGCTTCGCTGGCCATTCACAGCGCGGTGGGGGATCACGTGCCAGCAGGGCAAACACTGCGGGAAAGCTGCGCAGATGTTAGTTTGTGCGCAGAATCCGTTTGCCACTGGCCAGTGTCGGCGGGACATCGTGCGACTACTGCCCAGATCGAACTGTCTGCCAGTCATCGGTCAGATGTCGCATATGGGTCTCCTTTGTAACGGACGGACGTCTCTTATGCGCCGGCTTCGTATTGGCAATATTGGTAGTATTGGCTTTCACGTTAACTCTCAGTATGGGACGCGCCTAGCACACATACACTGACAAATGGAATTATTTTCGATCGCTCTCAGAAGTTTGTTAAGCCACTATCATTACACACAGCTTGTTCTGGACACATAAACAAAAGTTATACTTTTTTGTGCAACGGAAATCAGACTAATAAATATAATTCACTGTTTTCTTGCCAGGCAAAACTCATAAATCAAACTACGAAGGAGCGTGGAGATTAGAGAGTTTTAGCAAATACCATGTAAGCCAATACTGGCAACAGTGATCGCGGGTGAAAAGTGATCGCAGCGCCCCTTGGCGAGCTCGGAGTCTCCGCTAGCAGACGAATTCTCCACAACGCATTGGTTTTGCCCATCTCCATGTGAAGTGACCAATGAAAAAAAAAATTGTCACGGGTATTCGCTGCTTTAAATGTTAAAAAATAGGGGCCACCTCAGGAGTGAAGGACATTTTCTTCGCGTGGGAAAGATGTTACACCTTGTAGGGTGCAATTTTCGAACCCTCCTGAAGAAAACACACTGTCAGAACTTCCGTAAGTCAGGAAAAACACGAATGTACCTTCGCCCTGTTTTTTTAAAAAGCGCAATGTAAAAAAATTTCAAAACATAGCTACGTTTCAACTTTACTGTTTTTATCGATCAATTCGTTTTGTTGTTGCAATTCCAATTTCTCATGTATGCATTGCTTAAAACCGTTTCATCGAATAGTCGAGCTGGCTAATCACGATCGTCTCCGGATAAGGAAGCGAAAGGCAATTTCGAACAACGTACCTTACTGCGATGTCAGTAGGCTCTGGAAGAAGCTGATTGTGCACATGCAAATGTGACGCTATTACCGAAATTAATAGAAGCGGAATTACATAAACCAAAGCACCCGTTGGACGGTTGTGCACCTCCTACCACTTTTCAAAGTATCTTTTTATGTTTGAGGCGACGCTATATGCCGCCGCGGTCTTTCTTCCTCCTGCGTTTATGCTTTTTGTTTGCGTTTTTCTTTCATGTGCTTACTTGACGTTCGAACCATCGCGTATTTTGCTTTTCCTTGTTTGGCTTAGTTGTTACTTTCTTTCCTTCGCTTCGTCGCTTACTACCGCCGGTTCGTCTGCTACGCTGTGCCCGGACATCTGGAGGGCCGTCAGCAACTTTGTTGTTATTGTTTTTGCTTTGTTTTTCCATTGTCGCCTGTGATAACCTCCTATGTTCGCCTTCGATTGAGTTTCTGACCCAAAATCTTCATACGTGATTTTAGATATTTATTAAATATATTAAGATGTGTAAGCCCGTTATACTTTGCTATTCGAATTTTATTTGTGTACGCCGGTCGGCCCGTCTGCTATGGATCATTGTTTTCTCGATCAACCGGCCGCCTGCGGGCATACACCGGCGGAAACTTGGAGATGGCAGGGATGCCATGTGCTGCCTACCACTGCAAAAACAAGTTTTTGTGATGGTGTGGAAAATCCTTTTTCCGCTTCCCGAAGACCGAACAAACGGGAGTAATTTATTTACTTACAATAAAACTGCATGAGCTATCGAAGTCGGGCTTCGAAATTGCCACTGACACCTCAACAGTCGATTATGACAACTCCACGGAAATCGCTGAGAACTTCACGGATGACAGGCCAGATGCACTACTGAACACCCGGTCCTATGTAGCCGGGTGGGCAGCCAGTCAGATCGGTCATCATGCTTGCTATCAGTAACATGGAACACCTCGAAAGACATTCTGTTGAAGAACAGGAAATACTCGCATGCGAAAATGACAACACCTTAAGACTTAGCTCTTCACCTAGCCGGTAACATATCAGCCGTGCCTTCGACACACATTTCACTGAAATATTTATCCAAACCAGAGTTCAGCTGAAAACGCACTTGAGACCGCTGATCGACACTCAAAAGAAAGGCACGGTGTGAAACGATTGCCTGGACATGTACGAAGTACGTCAACAAATATTTAAATGTACTTTTGAAGTGCTTCGCCAAGCGAGCAGACGAACAACCTGCCAAAGTCACTGGGAAACGAACTGCGAAAGCAAAAGAAAGGTCACACACTGCTAGCACGAAGCAGATTGCAGCGTGCGATTCTTATTTACCGGGTAGTGTGAGCTGGACCAAGTTATTCCTTTCCTCTGTTTCGTTCTTAGTTCCTAACAACGCCGCGAAAGAAAATAAACGAACGAGTAACGTGCAGCTAAAAAAACAAACAAAAAGTGAAGGCCTTTGTTTATAGTTTTGCCGTTTTGCTTTCGCTTTGTTTGTTGTTGACTATACACCGACGGCGAGCAACCCTTGCTAATTTTCAATGCTCCAGCCGGCGCCCAGTGCGATCTAGTGCGATCGTCGTCGTTGAAGGTCTTTGCTGGGTGATTTGTATCTTTGTATCGTCTGCTAACTTTTTTGTTTCATTCGCCGTTGTTCGGGCTTGTTCCCAATTTCTTTTTATTTTTGTCTAAGATGGGGGACCCAACTTTTCTGCAAAGCTCTGAAAGTGTTTGCAGGGTCGATTTTCTCGTTACTGTTTGTTTTCGAAATGCTGCGGAGGCATGGTACGCTTGCTCTGGTAATTTTAGCATGTTGTTTGCGCACGTTTTAATAATCACCTTTTCAAGTAAGAAATTATGACAACGCAGTTTGTAACTGATAGACAGTAACCTCTTACGACGTAGTTTGAGTGCCTAAACGCCTTTTTTCCGCTTTCCAGATGCGCTTCCAACGCGTGTGATCCATTGAGTGGAGTTTTAGACCGCTAAGTAGACTGCTCTACCTTTGTTTCTGCGCGCGTTGTTATTTGTTTGTCGTTGGAGTTGGGATCAGTGGATTCCGCTTTGCAAGTGGACTGACCGTACTGAATTGTTTCCGTTGTTGGGGTGACGAAACAGGGCACGCAAAGCTTGAGGACGTGGCGGAGCCTATACTTTTCAATTGCGTCGTCTGCTTCCGTAGACTCCGAGTCCGCTAGAGGCGCCACGGTCACGTTCGCCGCCACTCCCGTAGGTTTTCGGAGGAGTTTCCAGTATTGGCGGAGCTATATCGTATTTGGTTTTAGTAGATGGTTTTGATGACTCCGCTAATGATACACGATACTCCGCCTCCTTTGCGCATACATCGTATCGCTATCGGGGCATCGAGGATATCGGAACATTCTACTAAGGCTCTTGATTGTGGCGGTAGCAGGACTTCTATAAGAAGCATGCTTGCAGTGTCCTTACAACTAAAACAGCGAAATTATTCAATCCGTGAATGATGCATAATCCAACTCGGGCATCACGGAGCAACGCAAACAAAAAGTCGATAAAGAAGGTCGCCCACATTCAACGGAAGTCTCGCTGTCGCCGATGATGACTTTTTTTTTGAAGAAGCGCCTTTAACAAACACATCGCAAATAATCACATTCACTCGGACGAAGGAAACGGCAATTACCGAAAAGTTGGCACGAACGTATTCCGGCTGTCCACGACGAAGCGAGTATTCGCACAAGAGAGTCGGACTCGCAGTCTTTCCTTTCTCGAACCTGTTGGCGACCTTCGGGTGCTCATCGAACAAAAGGCAGGGAAAGAAAAGGCACCCCATACCTCAATGCTGTTAACTTTAATCCTTCCCCAAAAGCAGCGGGACAAAGGAGGAGGCCCGGTGATAAGGTGAATGGAAAGCGTGCTTTTATGGTAAACGATGAGCTACGTATTGACGACGACACGCTTATCTGGGGATAAAGCGCGAGACACATGCGCGTCCAAACTGTCCGATTCGGCGTGCGAACCGCCGGAACGACGTTCGAGGGCAAGGGTTTTCGTCGCACCGTAGCGTCGGACGGCCTCCGTCCGGCTCCGGCGTGCGTCCAACTTGCCAGATATCGCCGCACCGCTGTCCGATTTTCGGAGGGCCACAGCCAATGGCAGCACGGGTGGCGTGAACGTCATGGTGACGTCAGTGACGTCACCTGACGACCGGCCGACCTGTAGAGCGCATGAGCTACGCGCGAGAGCAGCGAACTGAGCGAGCGATGGATGCGAGCACGACGGAGCGCGTTGCTCAAAATGAGTTCTTGATTACGCTGGTTTATAGCAAGCGTGCTATATGGGATCAGGAGTCGGTGCTGTATAGAAACAGCGATTTGAAAGCGAATAGCTGGAAATTTGTCTCTACCAGGGACTCAAACCGTAACCGTAACCGAAACCGAAAACCGTTTAGGAGCGAAATTTTTTCAGTAACCGTAACCGGAACGAAACCGTTATTCGAAATTTATAAAAACCGAAACCGAAACCGTAACCGTAAATTATTTACCGGTAACCGGTTTTAACCGATATTAACCGAAAAATAAAAAGATTAGTTTTCCTCAAGTATGACCTGGAGAAGGGATCTTGAAACGTCGGGGCCATTTGACAAAGTTACTGTCAACGAGTGGTGCATCTGGTAATGCATTTCCGTTTAATCTAACTTTAGGATTAAGAATACTTAGTTGAAATCAGTAGTCGAGCTTATAACAAAAAAGTCTCTATCTCTAAATCTTCCACACTCCTACATTGCTACATGTATTCAGTACGTGTCGCCTTCAGGGTATTAACTAATAAGTTCTATCAAAACCACCGATGCTCCTAACATGCGGTAGCCAGAATGAAGAAACGAGGTAAATTGACCATCATGCAGAGTTGACGGAAAAGAAAACCTGGTATTCATTTAATCTGAAACATGTCGCGAGTGGCTATTTTGAAACAACACAGAAGGAAAAAAAAAATGTCAGAGGTTTGACATTGGCGTTTTGTATGATATATATATATATATATATATATATATATATATATATATATATATATATATATATATATATATATATATATATATATACCCAAGGTGCGTCGCACTGCGTGTTTGGCCGACTTTGCCGCACTGCCAACCGCTCCCCTTTTTCCCGCTACCCAACAGCGCCTGGGCAGATGCCTCCGGAGTCGGTTATGGCGTAGATGTTGGGGACTGTGCGCAGACAATCATTGCCCCTCTGCCGAGGCCAATATACCTCCGGAAAGGACTCGCCGTGTTGTGGTGCGCGTGTATTGCCGAGAAAGGGACTCTTTTACAGACGAAGAACAGAGCTTTGGCTCTCGCTCTGCGCCGCGGCCGTGGACGAGCTCTGCCATGGGCTATTACGAATGCCATTTTAGGGGCGAAGCTCCTTAGGGGCTAGCCATGTCCGTCCGTCCGTCCATCCGTCCGTCCGGCGTCCGGTGCTCTCATGATGATGATGAAGTGATGATGATGATGATGATGAGTGAATCTCATGATGATGATGATGATAATGAGCTAAGATGAAAAAAAAGGAAAAAAAAAGATGAAAAACAAATTGATGAAAAAAAAATGTTTGCGCAGTCGACAGGATTCGAACCTGTGCGGGGAGACCCCAATGGATTTCTAGTCCATCGCCTTAACCACTCGGCCACGACTGCGGGACGAGTAGGGGGTTCTGAGATGTGGTAGTAACTCAAGAGCTGGCGATGTCATGGATGAAACGTTGCATGTAGCCGCTTAACGTCTATACAGGAGAGGGCGCTGCGGTCAAATGCGTATATAATCGCGTTAAACTTTGAATGCATTGGCTCAACGTTTATAGACGAGAGGGCGCTGTGGTCAAATGCTAAAATGCGTATATAACCACGTTCCATACCACACATTTTCTTTCTGACATGGATGAAAACGAACGAAAGGCTCGGCATGCTGCGGCTCAGCGCCTACGCAGACAAGCGCCACCAGAGCTTCGCCCCAATCAACATCATTCACCACGTGGAGATGCGGTCAATTTTTTCTTCATATTTTTATTTATTCAGATTTATTTAGAAACCTCGGGAAGCCCTTCGGACGTTTCTTCCGCCACCCTCAGCACAAGAAGGAAAAGATGTCTCGCGCCGAGAGCGCGAGGACTCGATGGCCCGCCGGCTAGCCATCGCGTGTCAAGCGCGCAACGGCAGGTCGGCGGGGCTCATGACCGACAGTACCCATTTTATTGGCATATATTTATTAAGAAAAAGAAGAGAGACGGCACTGGCAATAGCCCAAAGCAAAGCTCGTCCATGGCCGCGGTGAAGCGCTAGAGCCAAAGCTGTGTTGTCCGTGTGTAGAAGAGTCCCTTTCACGCCAATGCACGTGAACCAGAACACAGCGAGTCGTTCCCAGAGGTATATTGGCCTCGGCAGAGGGGCTATGCTTGCCAGCACACAGACCCCTACAAGTGCTCCAAACCCGACTCCGGAGAGATATGCCCATGCGCTGTCGGGTAGTGGGGTAAGGTGGATTGGCGGGCAGCGCGGCAAAGTCGACCAAACACGCAGAAGAAAGGGAAGTCAATTGAGTGAAAGAGGAATTTGGTCTGGAACTCTGTCAAATAGGTGGACGAAGAAGTAAAAATCCAGAGCCACAAAGAGAAGTTCAAAATGCCAAGTAGCCCGCGGCCCGTATAATAAATATAATATAGTATAATATAAGAACACCCGACCGGCCATTGGGAGTTCAAATTCTAGCTCCGCCGTTTATTTTGGCTTTCGGCGGTTTCGTAAAACATTGATTCATTCGATGAAGTACTGTTCATTGATCTGCATATTTTCAAATTTTTATTATATATGTGAGGTATATATAAGGAGCGTCCGCACCTTGTTTAATTTTTTCTGATATATATATGCACCATTTTTCTAGCGTCACAGAATCGGCCAGCGAGAGACGTGCGCTTCGATAACCATAGGCAATTGCTTGGAAATAGCAAACATGACATAGGTGTTACATGGCACGACAACGAAGACTAGTGAAAGGAACGAACAACACATAACATATTTTTACATCTTTCTGTGTTGTTAATGTGTAGTTCGTTCCTCTCGTCAGTCTTCCTGCTTTTGGGCTATTGCATTTACATAATTGTTTGACTTTTATTACTAGCTCAGCTCTCAATTTTATTAGTTTATTCCACTTAGCAGTATTTTACTAGAGGATGGCTATAGCTCTGCTCTTTCCTTCAGTGTGGGCGAAGACTCGTCTGCATGTATTAGGTTGAAATAAACTATAGCGACCAGAAGGTGCGAATGGTTCTTCCAGCACCCAGTGGGAACTCTCTTAGGGTAGTTTACAAACGCTGCCAAACAACAAATTAGGGATGTTTATTTTCATTTTTAATATATAGAATTGGATGATCCCCGAGTAGTGGGGGTAACATGTATGCTCGGGTATCAAACTATGTAATATTAGTAGATCTAGTGAACAAGTGTTTGAGCTAAAAACGTGTGCACCTTTTGACCAATTAGAAGTATTAAGACGTTTCTAAATTCCTTAAATTTCACGTTGTTGGATATCTGGGACTACTTTAAGCCGTTTATTATAAAACGGCTGTCTAGCATTTAAATTATACAAATTATTGGAAAAACCGAAATAAACCGGTTTTTAAAGACGTCTAACCCGTAACCGAAACCGTAAAAAGTAAAACCGTAAAAAACCGAAACGAAACCGTTATCAACAGGAAGCGGTAACCGTAACCGTAACCGAAACGTTATATTTTTCGGTTTGAGTCCCTGGTGGGATGGGCCTCACGGAGAGAGATGGTAAGTACACGGAGCTTCAGCGATGGAAGTTTCTTTTTCGTATATTTTTTTTATTGTTTGTTCATAGATGAATGACCTAATCATTAGCGGAAATATATTTATGAAAGGTTTCAACTAGAGACAGCTATGCGCCAAGAAACTGAGAAAGAGGTGGAGACGAGAGCGCGGTGACGCCAGAATGCCGAGCCGACTGTTATTAATTAGTGAGAACCTAAAGTTAGCTGCCCTTGTCACTACTCGCTCTTCGAATGCGAACGCTGGACGTCAGCATTTGTCAATCGAAGGCGTTTGAAGTTTATATTCAAAAATAGCTAGCTTTGCCTCTACCCACGATTCATTCCGACCAGAGCTCGACGTTCTAGCGTCCCCGCGCGCTCTCGTCTGCGACTCCACCAGTTTCTCGTCGCTATTGTTGTTCTTGTTGTTACACTTTGTTAAGAGAAGGATATTCAAATTTTATGTCAGCTAGCGGTCGGCTGAAGTAATTAATGGTGCGTGGTGAATGCACACGTGCGGCCGTTGGTTTTCTGAGAAACAATTATCACCGATGTCGCGTTCGCGCGGACGTCGTGCACCTTGACCAGAAGTGGCTATACGCACGACGCGGAGAGCTCACGGTGGTAGGAGTTGTTCCCTATTGTTCTGCGACGTTTCGTTGACGACGCATTTGATTTTTTTAGAACGATAATTGTAAAATAAGATACGTTGTCGATATCGCCAAATGACTGACCAAAAAACGACAAAAAAGGGCACCGCCTGCTTTTCGGATTTGACCCTAGGTCAGCTGCCTGTGAATCAGCCGTTACCAGAGCTACGCCACAACTTGGGCAGTCCCTTTTGACAATTCGTTTCATATACGTTTTTTTTTGCCTAATTAACTTTGGAAGCCGCTAACAGCTAGCGCGTGATTCATTGAGGCGTGTTTGCGAAAACCCCGTAAACCAGACAAGTAAAACGTTTCGCTTCATGCGACCCGAGCCCAAAGGACCATGCCGCGAGTGTAATTTCACGCGTTACTCGTGCTGGCTTCTGTTGCAGCTGTTCTACAACATAAACCTGAAATAAATTACTTTATATGTGCTTTATGCACACCTGATATTGAGGTACGTACGTTCGAAGCATTCTCCATGCAATTGAGCTAGCTAATTTGGCAAAATATCTATTATGTTTCACTGCACATATTGCTCAATACCTGTAGCCTTTGTGAAGTGGAGTAGCAGTGACTGCATGCACTGTAGAATATTTATATGAACTCATATCGGTTTCATTGAAGATAAAGAAGAGGACAAATACTTGAGCGCGAAAATTAAAACGGGATGACAAGGAGGATGAAGACGTGATCGCAAGAAAACGCCTCAACGGACATCAACGCCTTCCAAATGTAAATATTGTATATAAACCCTTTTGATTACTCCTCCTGTACCGATATTTTACAAAATCATGGTGCCGAAACCCGGGAAATAACGAAAAAAACGATGGAAAGGCTCAAGAGAAGACGAGGAGTAATACGGTCCACTGTTACCAAGCTTGTCAACGACATTTCCTCGGCATTAGAGCTGACTCCGCTACCAGAAGGTGACATAGAAGAGAAGCTCAACTTCCTCACATTGAAAGAAACTTCTCTACACCATTTAGATGCGAAGATCGCAGACCTCATTGACCAGAACGAAAAGGAAGAAGAAACACAATCCTGTACCACGTACGAAGAGACTATAAGCAACGTTAAAACGAGAACGGCCCGAGCGTTACGAAAACAGCACTGCAACGAAAGAGTTTTTTCTAACAACGACACTGAAGCAAATGACCCTAGAGAACGTCAAGTAAGTGGACCTAACGTCAAGCTTCCACGACTAGAACTTCCAAAATACAACGGAGATCTTGAAGACTGCCAAACGTTCTGGGACCAGTTTCAGTCATCTATAGACCACAATCCAACACTGTCTCCAGTCGACAAGTTCAAATATCTGAAGATCTACCTGGTCGGAAAGGCCGATGCTGCAATCAAGGGGATTCCCGTGACCAGTGACAATTACAGCGTTGCGATTGAACTCTTAAAGAAGAGATTCGGTCAGCCCACTGTGATAGTTAATAACCATCTTTCCCATCTCATGGACACCAAACCAATAAGATCCTTAGAGGACACAGAAGGACTCAGGAAACTCTATGATGATGTAGTGACAAGGATCAGGAGCCTCCAAAGTCTAGGAGTGGATGTACATTCTTACGGTGTTCTTCTGCACACCGTACTCCAAAGAGCCCTCCCTTCTGATCTTCTGCTGAGGTACAACCGGAAGCTGGAAGCTGAAGGGCCTTCAGGGGACGGGGAAGACAATCTCACAGTACTTCTTGCATTCCTTGATACAGAAGTTATAACAAGGGAGAAGTGCTTTCAACTCTCCACACACTCTTTAAAAGAAAAGTTCCGTCCATCACAAGGGTCTATTGTTGACAAGATAAGTTCTGCATCGGCTCTCCCTACATTAGAAAAGGTGAACGTCCACTGCTGTGTTTTCTGTGGCTCTGATGACCACCCGCTGCAGGAATGCACGACACACCTGACATTACAAGAGAAGGAAGAGAAACTTAAACATGACAACAGATGTTTTCGATTTGGAAAACAATTTCACAGAGCAAGAGAGTGTCGAAGCGCACGATCGCTTTCTTGCGCGAGTTGCGGCGGCAGACACCTGACAGTGTTGTGTGATCCAGAATGGGCTGCACTCCGACCATCACCTAACGTTCCTGGAGGGCCTTCGCAGTTCATCGAAATATCTAGAGCGGGATCAAGTAGTCCCAAACAAGTGTTACTTCAGACTGCTAAAGTACTAGATAAGGGTCAAATTGAGACAACACTTCGAGTCCTGATCGATGGGGGGAGCCAGCGTTCCTTTGTAAAACGGACTGTCTCAGAAAAGCTCCGTTGCCAACCCGTCGGTGAAGAAGACCTCACCATTTTTGCCTTCGGTGACTCTGCACAAGGGACAAAAAGAAGGTGTCGCCGCGTCGAGATTGTTATAAAAAGCCACCACAGCAGAGCACAGATTGTCATAGAGGCCTTGGAAGTCCCCGAGATTTGTGAAGAAATTATCTGCGTAACAGACACCAGCCTCTTACAAAATCTACAGTCGAAGGGTATGACTCTGGCGGACCTTCCCTTAAAGAACGAAATACCAGAACCTGGAGTGAACATCCTCATCGGGTCTGATTATTATTGGAAAGTAACGACTGGGAGTATCAAACGTATCAACTCGTCTCTGGCTGCTGTGGAGACCATATTTGGCTGGTCTTTGCAAGGTCCCGTAAAAGTGAGTAACGCCTCTAATGTATGTACCGCCACTGCTATGTTCACGATGAGCGTCGGCGAGGCATCTAACGACATCTGCTCAGAACTGCGCAAATTTTGGGAACTAGAAAGTCTGGGAATTAGGGACTCACCATCGAAGGACCAAGAGTGTGGCTCTTTTATGTATTTACTAAAATCGTTCAACTCCTCCTTGAAGAAGATAGACGGAAGATACGAAGCCCGGCTATTGTGAAAGTCCCCTGAACCTCTGTTACAAGACAATAAGGATGTTGCAGAAACTCGCTTAGCTGCATTGCTCAGAAAACTACGTAGAGATGACTGTCTGCTCATGCAGTATGACAAGGCTGTGAGGGAGTACCTTATTAAAGGGTTCGCCGAACGAGTTCAACCTGATGATGACGAGGAACACAGTGAAAAAACGTATTACTTGCCCCACAGAGCCGTGATAAAAAATGATCTACAGACAACCAAGGTCCGCATAGTGTTCGATGCGTTGTCTCATGCCCCACGTTGTACTTCTCTAAATCAAAACCTCCATGCAGGACCAAACTTAAATCCTGACCTGATGCAAATGCTGTTAAATTTTAGAAGGCACCCGATCGCCCTTTGCGCTGATATTGAGAAGGCTTTTCTACAAGTTTTTCTTGCACCCGAAGATCGAAACGCTCTTCGCTTTTTCTGGTTTCGAGACATTCCAAGAAATGCTCAACCGCACAACCCTCTAGAAATCTGGAGAATGACAAGAATACCGTTTGGAGCAACCTGCAGCCCGTTCCTCCTTGCAGCCACTATACGACATCGTTTGGAGAGTGTCCGAGGCCGATTTCCAGAAACCACCATGACCTTATCTAGCTGTCTTTACGTTGACGATTTACTCACTAGATCGAAAACAGTCAAACAAGCTCTAGTGCTTCACGAAGAAGCTAAGGTTATCATGGTGAAGCCGGCATGAACCTCCGTAAGTGGTGCACAAATGACAAAGGTTTACAATCAATCTTTGATAAGAGCGAATCATTAAAGGAACCACAATTTTCACCTGACGACTCTACAGGTAAATTTACGAAAATACTAGGCCTTCTTTGGAACAGGGCCAGCGATCAACTTACTATTAATGTTGTCAACATTCTGGGTTTCGTAAACCTTGCGAAGCTAACGAAACGCAACATTTTACAGACTTCAGCGAGAATATTTGACCCTCTTAGATGGATCGCGCCGGTGACCGTGAGGGTGAAGTTGCTGTTTCAACGACTCTGGGAACAGGCAGTAGGATGGGACGACGATCTTCCAGGTGACATCACCAGAGAATGGGTAGATTGGTGCTCGCATTTGTCAACTATTCACGAACTAACGATACCCCGGAGATACTCAAACCTAGACACCGAGGGCGATGGTACAGTCGTAGAACTTCATGTGTTTTCAGACGCAAGTCCAAGGGCATACGGTACGGCAGCATACCTCAAGATCGACAATGAGAAACATGTCACGACTGGTCTGATCGTATCCAAATCCAGAGTAGCGCCCATGAAGAATCTTACACTTCCAAGACTAGAACTTATGGGGGCCTTGTTAGCCGCTAGGTTACAACGCTATCTTATCGAGAATTTACACATACACATACAAGCCGTCATTTTGTGGACTGATTCAAATATCACGTTGCACTGGATCAAGGGTTCGAAGTCAAAATGGAAACCTTTCATTGCGAACAGAGTAGAAGAGATCCAACAACTAACGAATCCTATACAGTGGAGACATTGTCCAGGTACCGAAAATCCAGCTGATCTCCTAACTAGGGGTGTTACTCCTCTTTCACTGGCGTCAAGCGCAATATGGTGGACTGGACCACATTGGTTACAAAAACCATCGCGAGAATGGCCTGAACAGTCGATGAAAGATGAGCTAATGGAGGATAATATATCTTTAGAACAAAGACAAACAGTTCCTCGCACGACTCTCTTGATTGTAGAACCCCTTATCTCTCTAGAAACGTGAAACGGCCTGGATTCTCCGCTTTGTACACAACTGCAAACGATTGACCAGGAGACAGGGAGGCTTGATTGCCGTCGAAATAAAAGAAGCCGAAATCACATTGATAAAACAAGCCCAACCTGAAGAATACGCCCATGATCTCATTACCCTCAAAGAAAGGAAGACTCTTGACAAGACATCACCTTTAAGTTCTCTCACACCGATTCTCGACTCCAGTGACATCATACGAGTGGGCGGAAGACTACAGAAGACACAACAAAGAATAGAAGAAAAACATCCCATCATTCTGCCCAGCACACATAAGTTCACGGAATTATTAATAAGATCTACTCACTTGAGGCTTCTGCACGCTGGTCTTTGTGACACCTTAACCAGTCTCCGAAAAAATACTGGATAGTAAGAGCACGGCAAGTTACTAAAAGAATAATCAAGCAATGTCTAGCCTGCGATCGCTTTCGATGCAAGCCAGCTAGCGAAACAACCTCACCGCTACCGAGTATGAGGGTGAACCAAGCTGATCCCTTTGAAATCTCCGGCATGGACTTCGCGGGTCCCCTCTTCTCTAAGGAATGTGGCAGTGTTAGCAAGTGCTACATTCTTATCATTACTTGCGCTGTGACCCGAGAGGTACATCTCGAACTTGTAAGTGACTTGACTACCCAAACATTTATTCTAGCTTTTAGACGATTCATTTCTCGCAGAGGAGTTTGCCGTGTGGTAATGACGGATAACGCACAGACATTCCGCCGCCCAAATCGTGAACTGTCAGAACTGTGGAACTGCATACGTCGAGAGGAAGTCACAGCCATGTTTGCGTCTTTCCGAATTGAGTGGCGTTTTATTGTAGAAAAAGCAGCTTGGTGGGGGGGATTTTGAGAGCGTATGGTTCGTTGTGTGAAAACGTCCTTGAAAAAGGTTTTAGGACGTATTTATTTGAAATTTGAGGAGTTGATCACGGTATTAACGGAGATCGAAGCAGTGCTTAACTCCAGACCGTTGACCTTTGTATATTCAGAGGTTTCAGAACCATCCCCTCTCACACCAGCGCACTTCCTTGTTGGAAAGCGACTTACCACACTCCCCCGCAGCGAACCTCCGAGCATTGTAAGTGCAAGTTCCCTTGACATTCAGAGACGGTGGAAGCAAAGACAAAAAGTAACAGATCACTTTTGGAATAGATGGCGAAGAGAATACCTTAACGAACTCCGGTCTGCCCACCATTCTCGTCCCGTCCTGTCACGCACTTTGAAAGAGGGTGATTTTGTGTTAGTAGATGAACATTTACTTCCCCGACAATGGTGGAAAATGGGTCGAATAGCACAAACGTTTCCTGGACGTGACGGCAAGGTGAGATCTTGTTCGATAAGGCTGCCATACGGCAAAGTTATCAAACGGCCTATACAACTTTTGTACCCATTAGAGTCACTTAATGAATAAGCAGAGCTGCTCATTGCGGGGGCGGAAGTGTGTAGAATATTTATATGAACTCATATCGGTTTCATTGAAGATAAAGAAGAGGACAAATACTTGAGCGCGAAAATTAAAACGGGATGACGAGGAGGATGAAGACGTGATCGCAAGAAAACGCCTCAACGGACATCAACGCCTTCCAAATGTAAATATTGTATATAAACCCTTTTGATTACTCCTCCTGTACCGATATTTTTTCTTGAAAGGTCTGCTGCAGCAGTTACATGATGCATTAACGTGGAGTGAGTGCCTTTAGTAACAGCTGCATGAGCAGACCATTCTCCCCCCCCCCCTCCCCCGCTGACTACACTGCATGCAATTCCATGAAGCATTTTTTCTCAGACATTGGTATATTTTTCTCAAAAATGCCTGAAATGTGTATCTTTCCTTAGAAGACATCAGGGCTGTCACCAAAAGGTGGAGAAACCTTAGAGATACATTCGGAAAAAAGCTGCGGGAGATGAAGAAAAGGAGTGGTGCTGGTGCAGCAGAGCCCACCTTAAAATGGGCATACTTCAATCAGATGCTCTTCCTTCGGGACATCATGGAGCTACGCGTGTATGTATACCAATTTTTCAAGTCTTTATAAAAGTCAAAATTTGAATATGTGGATGATTTCAATGCACTCAACAGCCAATGAAAAAAATGTTTAATCTGTGTTTAGGACCACCAGCAACATCGAACTCGACAATGAAAACTCAGTGGAAGATGTCCTGCTAGGCTCCGAGGAGGAGCTGGAGGACAGCGCATCGCAGAGCTTTTCTGCCATCGTAGACGGGCGTGGCGACAACAGCCCTGCGCACTCGGCCTCCTCTACTCCCCCCACCCACTTCCCGCATGTCCCTCCTACCTTGCCTTCGCAATCTGCCTCTCTTCCCCCTCAAGCTTCTGCCTCTGCTCCATGCCGTTCCCTTCCTTCTCCTCAGTCCGTCTCTGCTGCTTTTGCAAACCCTGTCTCTCCAAACACTCTTTCCGGCACATCACGACCACCCAGACGTAAGAGAAGTACTAACGACACTGAGCTAATTCAAGACATTGACCGGCAGTTACAGAACAAAGAAACTCCGACCCAACAGTTCCTACTTTTCCTGTCTAGCCATCTGGACAATGTGCCAGAGCACCTCTACGGTTACTGCCGGATACATCTCCTGGATGTGGTGTTACAGTACCGAAGAGGTGTAATACCTACTACACTAATGCAAGTGCAAGGGCCGCAAAATAATGTACTGTAGTGTACACATTTTCTCGAGTGAAGGTTTTTCCCCTATCATCACATGCCCCTGTCGTATGTCCTTAGGAATGCTACTTTCCCATCCTAGAGAGCAGATTGGGGAGCACTAAACGCTCCTATCTCGTCTGCTTTGGAGGACGGGCAAGTAGCATTCCTAAAAGCATTTGACATGTGCATGTGAGGATGGGGAGAAAGATGTACAGATGCGTTTGTTTGCCCAATCCTTTGACTTATCCTTTATTCTTTGGTTTTGCAGACACTTCTGCAGTACACCGCAACATAATGCCTAAGCTTCTTACTAACTTTCATCGCTCTTACTAACCAGTGAATTGACCATGCAACGTGGGAAATAATAAAACAGTGCAATCTTAAAAATGTCTTGTCTTGAGTGCACCACTGGAACACAACTAAGATACACATTGCACAAATGCTCTAATTTGCACCACTGGAACACAACTAAGATAACACTGCACAAATATTCTAATTTTACATTCCCCTAGACAGAGTTGAGTGAAAAAAAAAATTAATTCACAGCTTGACAACTTCCAGCCACGAAATGAGACTGCTCATGCAGCAATTTATTTATTTATTTTATTTTGAGTGAACCACCAACATCCTAACGCATCCTTCGTGGTGCACTTATCAATGAGTCGATTTGTAGTAACATTTTAAACGGGATAACAGCTAAATGTTAGGACAAAGCAATAGTCTCAACACTTTCTAAATTTAGGCTCTTCATCAAACATATTCAATTCAATTCAATGTTTATTTACCATTTTTTTACAATGGCGGGGGCTAGGAAAAAAAGCTGCATGGGCAGCTTGATGAGTTCCCAGCACCACAAAAGTTTCAGCAGCAGCGGCAATGCGAGTTCACACACAGGGTATACATATTAAAAGGAAGAAAAGAAAAAAAGAAGAAAAAGTTACGATATTAGCTAATGCAGAGAACAGGGGATTTAAAAAAACAAGCAACAAAGCAATTACAATACAAATGCAACTCAAGTGTGACCATATCACTGGCAACACAAAACATAAGACCATAATTCTTTGGGTGAAAGAGTACTCATGTCTATGTGCTTTAGGGTTAGCATATTTAGCAACTTCGGGAGAGTTATTTTCATTCTCTGAAGACCATAGTTGGAGCGGGAGTTTTCAATGAACCAGGGTTCAGAACTACGAGTTGGATAAATTGAGCTTTTTTCCTTCAGTGATGCTAGAGAAATGAAACAGTCTCTATTTTTACTGCATTCTATTTTATATTTCATGCATAACTTAAAGTTGTAGAGTGTGAAGATTTTCATGATATTCAGATTGCAAAAAAGGGGTTCTGTGTGAAAGTCATCAAAAATATCGAGACTAACATTCCAACAAGTCTGTTCTAAATGGTTATGCATCAGTTGCAGGCGTGTAATGGGTGCAGCATGGTAACATTCGATAGGGTAAAACAAAGTATAAAGTCTACAAGACCTACGAGGAACATGCAGGTAGATGTGACTGAGTAGCTCTGGTGAATCAATTACACCATTTACAATCTTATACAAATGTGTCAGTCCACGAATTATTCTCCTGTTGTGCAACGAGTCTAACTTCACGAGTTCAGAAATCCTCTCATAACTATAGAAATAATTCGGTTGCAAATAACGATCAAGCAAAACACGAATGAATGTATGTTGAACACTCTTAATTACACGTACATTTGTCACTCAATACAGTCCGAGACAACTGAGACATATTCAACAAGACTACGCACCAGTGAAGAAAACGAACGTAAAATACAAAGTGGGTTAGAAAAACCGCGTGTCACTCGCGTAATGGCTAGCACCCTAAAGGAAGCATTCACAATTGTAGTCACGTGATGATTGAAATTAATTGCAGGATCCATAAAAACGCCTAGATCACAGATGACCTCAATGCAAGTAATATCGGTGGAATCTAATACATAAGGAAAACTCAGAACTTCACACTTCCTAGAAAAGGACATAACTTTCGTCTTAGACTCATTTAAGAGTAGGTCATTTGAAAAACACCACGCCGAAATAGAATATATATAACGCTGAAGGCATTCACAATCATCAACCGTTTTAACCGCCATAAACATCTTAAGGTCATCGGCAAATAACAAGAACAGCGTGTGGTGTGTTTAATACAGGAAGCTAGATCATTTAGAAAAATTAAAAAAAAAAAAAAACAGCAAAGGACCAAGGTTAATGCCTTGAGGAACCCCAGAAGTAGATAAAAAAAAAGGAGCGGATAATCGGCCGGATGGTTGCACAAAGTTCAGCAGATGAAATAAATAACTATCGAGGAAACAACAGAACTGAAGACAATAGAACAACAGTACAGAACCAAATAAAACACATGTTCCAAGCAAAGTTGCATGATGATTAGATCTATAGCTGTTGGCAGGTTAAGAACACAGAAGATTCTACACCTCCAGCACACGCTCGTTGCCTTCTGCCGAACTTTGACAACTCGTGCGCTGAAGCATCATCAATGTCCGAAGCGATGTACCCGAGACAGAGCGTCAAGTTCTTAACCTGTCATTGATGATAGAGCATACCTACATTTCAATAGTAGTGTGGAACATTATGACAATCACCAATTGTTACCAGGCTGTGGCCCACAGGGGAAAGCTTCTGCCAAAAACATGTTTCTTAGATATTCTGCGTGCACGAGCATGTGGTTCTCCAAAAAGATATTTATGCGCAAGTATTCGCACAAACAAAAAATCTGCAGTGCTTAGCTTGCACCGGAGCCTTTACCACCACTGAAAACGACTTGTGAGACTATACACCAACTCATTTTTACAAACAAACCGGAGCGCCCCTAGTGGACGCCACTGGCGCTGTGCATGCGCGATGGAGTGTGGGCAAGAAGCTCGCTGTCGCCTATAAACAAACCATTGAAATGCGATGCTGTCAGCGTCGGTGTGAGTCCCCCTCACCTTTTTCGCGTTCGAATTGTTGATTCTACGTCTTCCTGACAATATCTGACTACTTCAGTGGCCTCAGAGAAATTAACGAGGCTCGTTACACCGCAAAACTTCGCGTGAATAATGTGACATGCGGCGATTCATTCCGTGTGGACGCTGCAGAATGGAGCCTGATTCGCATGATGAGATTTCGCTCGCAATTTTCAGTTGCGACGTCGCTTGGGCTGCTAAAGCGTGAACCATACCTGAGATGGTCGACGTCGATACTGAAAATCGCAAGCAGAATCGGACCAAGTGAATCGGGCATAACAAGTCTGTGATGGCCACTGGTAACAAAGATCAACATCTCCTTGTATCTACTGTTTACATCGAGCCTGCTTACCAACCTTCAAACTTAAGTCTTTTGAGGCCTGCACTTACTTCATATCGTAAGCACCTGGCCAACATTTGGTCTACGGGGCAATGTCGTCTAAAAGAGCAGAAACGTTTGAAAGAGCAGACGACAGTTCGAACGATCAGGCGGCCGTTTGAAGTTATAGACGCACTAAACATAGTCTGCAGGTGGTCTGTACAACTTGACGGCTTTCCTGCGTTCATGTTGGAACAAAACAAATAAATCTGATGATTACAAGTTCCCGTGAATTGAACCCAAAGTGCTTCCCGCCCAAGCAATCGTGGTCCAACGGCGTCTGGTTTTCCCTTTTTACGGCACATATCCACGTTTTCGGACGAGCCGAGCACATAAAAACTGACCTTCAAACCTTTCTCGACTCTTTTAAAACAGCCCCAGTCGCGGCGTTTTGACGAGAAGGCAGGTTTTTGTCTGGTTCCTTTCAAAACAACGCAGGAATACACGTCTCACATGGGGATTTCCACCCACAGCCCCTGACCGAAAGTGCGCCCGACGCGCTACCACCGCGCCGTGACGTAACAGAGATGAGTTTGTGTATACACCACATGCAGAATATCTCATTTTCTCCTGTAGGTCACAGTCTGGAAAGTGCAGGATGCTGTACTGGAATGCTTAATTTGCAATAGACCATTTACTATATTACCCAAGCATCAAGGAGAATGCAGGGATCGGTGTTCCACGTGCCACACGCACACACCTTCCCTGTATAAAAGATTCAAAGTAAATAACCAAAATAAAGTCTTGACGAGTACGCGTGCAAGATGTTATTTGTTTTAGGTATTTGCTTTAGAAAAGTTCCTACTGCCGAGGCCAGCACGTGCGGCGCGTGGAACACCAATCTCTGCATTCTCCTTGATGCTTGGGTAATATAGCAATAGGTCTATTGGGCCTCTTAGTTAACACTTCAGCACGGCGTCTTGCCAGGACACTTTGCCTGCAGCACTGTTAAAGTATAACTTGTACAGATCCCGCACATACCGGGCCATGTCGGCAAAGTTCCGCGCCAGTGTTCGCGCCACCTGCATTGGTGGCTGAACAAGCAGTTTGCGCTACTCGCCGCCCTGCCTCTCACCAAGTCGAATTTACAGAGTCTGCGTATCCAGCTGCGCAGTATGCGTCGTCTCCTGCGTGCTGCTGCATCAAATAATTGTGGAGAACGCAGAGTGCCTTCACAAGGTCCTCGGCGTTCTGTGGGCTCTCCCCCAGTCGTTTTTGCAGAATCCTCCATCGGGTGACCAGGATGCCAAAGGCATTTTCTGCACATCTCCTTTAGGTGCGAGAAAAGAACAAAGCAAGAGGTTATTTTTTCAATTCCCACTTGAGAGACATGAGCATACCTGTCAAATCTCAAAATAATATGTCAAGTTCAAGAATTTAGGCCTCATTCCAAAATTATTTTGTTCTATTTTACAATACCGTAAAGTTCCGAAAGAACGCCCGCCCCCGAGACGTCGCCCATCCCGTTTTTTTTAAATAAATATACGTAACATAAAAATTCCGAAACATTGCCCCCCCCCCATTTCCGTCGGACAACACGCAATGTCCGACGGGAATCGCATCAACCGCGCAATTTGCTGTACCGGCACGTCAGACCAGCGAGTTTATAGCGGATTCCCGCGTTTTTGTCCATGATCTGCGTGTGCGATCTCCATTAAACCCGAGTTGGTCCTGAGTGTACCATATTGCATCGTGAAATGTGATTCTACTGCTTTCGCGATCTGCGGTATTTGTTCCCGTAACATATGAGTTTGTAGCGGATTCCTGCCTTTCTGTCCGCGATTTGCGCGTGCGATATCGGTTCCTGTGACAGGCAAGTTTGTAGCGGGTTTCGCGTGTTCATCGCGTGCAGAGAAAGAACCTTACGATCCACAAGGTGGTGTAACTAAGTCCCACAGATAGTTGCTTACAGGAGCCAAAACCCATTCTCCTCCTTGAAGTTTGTTAGCTGTAGACCGAGGAGACAACTTTTTTGCACAATGTGCCTGCCACGGTGCTTTCCCCAGAATCTGGCACGAGGGTCCGCTTTGGCGGCCGCCATGATGAGCGTCTGCTACGGATTACCCCGACTGGAGATTGCGCTTATGGCTTTGCGGTGCTTATCGCCGAGCAGGTGTGCCAGGTTTTAGAAAGAACCGAGCTTCTTGCTCAGTCGACTTTCCATTACTTGTAACTTTTAAGATGCAATATCAGAACACAATGACTGCAGCAGGTGATTGCTGTTGAAGAAAATTTAACTGGTCATTCGTCATGACTTGTGTTTCATTTTTCACGTTAACTTGCTTCATTCTTTTCTTTTTTTATGATGAATACATGCCTTGTACTTGCTTTTCTTCTCAGTCTTTTAATGCTGTGCACATCCCCTGCACCCACCTTTGCAGAACGGGGTATGGGCTTTTACCAACAGCCACCGTGGGCAGATTGTTTGCTGGGTGAGATATTGCATTTACAGAGTTCACAGCACCTTAGTTAACCGTGTGACTTGCACATAGTAACAAAAAAAAGTAACAGTGAAGTTGAAGCTCAGATTGTTTTCTAAAACCTGGTGCGCCCGCTCGGTGATATGTGCCACAAAGCCAAAAGCGCCATCCCTATTCGGAGTAATACGTAGCAGACGCTCATCACGATGGCCGCCGAAGCGGGCCTTCGCGTTGGATTCTGGGGAAAGCACCGCATTGAAAAAGAGACGAAAGACACATGCATGAGAAGCACAAAAAGACTCATGTGAGCTATTATGTGGTCTCGAAACTAAGTGAGCCATTAGCGGATTGTGCACCTATGTACTTCGGTGAATGCTCGTGCGTCCAGGGGATATTTGTCTGCAATAGTACATGCTTCCGGTTTACACGCAGCGTTCACGGCATTCCCATATTTTGTCAGGTTTTATAGGGCAGTAGCACAGAAAAAACTTCCACAGTGAGATTTGTGTGCTCCATACCACCGTAAAAAAAATGTGAGGTGACGTGTAGTTGTGACATAGGCATTTTAGATAATGGCTAAGGCCGACATCAAACTGCACATTTCTGCGTTCAGACAGAAAAGGCATGTGCGAGCCACAGGTGTCCCGTGACAGTTTTACTAATTTTCATGTCTGCAGGTATACTGTAAACTCTCCTATTGCAAATCTTTTTTTAATTTTTTTTTTAAATTCAAGTTTTGGAAATAATTGCCAGACACAATATTTTGCGATTTGGAGTGATATGGTATGTACCATAGATTGACTTGAAGGTAAACGTTCGGCAGCCCTCTGCCTGGTTAGGAATATACGTTAAGCGGAAAATAGGGACTCTAACCAAACATTTAATAAACATTTACCCGACGTTTCGGGACCAGCTCGGTCCCTTGTTCACAGGTGAGTGACGAAAAGAAAAGAACACGCGTCGCTAAATGCACATACGGATGTAGGGGGCTTTGCTCACGTCACGCAGTCCTGAGACATAGCTGCTGGGCAGGGAGCCCGAAGAACGATTCACGTTCCCCTTTGTGTGCTGGATAAACCAAGACTCAACGAAGAGCCGCTTTCGCCAATTCCTCTCCAAGGCCAGCACGGTGCTTCCCTCGAAGTCGACTGTGTGGCCGGCTGCTTCTGCGTGCTCCGCGAGGGCGCTTGTCTCCACATCCTTCTTCCGGACATCATATTTGCGTCGCATAAGCCTCTCTGCGAAGTTCTTACTTTCGCCAACGGTGGCCTCTGCGCTCTTCAGGCGCGCCTTCGCCACCTGCTCCACAAAGAAAAGCCTCCAGGAGGAAATCAAGGTCGTAACATCGGATCTCCGCAAGAACGGCTACCCTAAACGGTTTATTTTTCGGATACTCGAGAAATCAAGGCATCCACCCCTAGGGCGCAGCAATCCCCCTTCCGATCGCGTCTGTGTCCCCTACATTAGCCGCACCAGCGAGACTCTTTACCGCGTCCTCGGTCGCTACGGGATTGCGGTGATTCATAAGCCCGTGTCGACAATCGGTCATCGCCTCCCCCTCCCGAAGGATCGGCCCCCCAAAGAAAGGGCCCAAGGCTTGGTCTACCGCATACCATGCAAAGATTGCCCGGCCTCATACGTTGGCAAAAGTAAGAACTTCGTTGAGTCTTGGTTTATCCAGCACACAAAGGGGAACGTGAATCGTTCTTCGGGCTCCCTGCCCAGCAGCTACGTCTCGGGACTGCGTGACGTGAGCAAAGCCCCCTACATCCATATGTGCATTTAGCGACGCGTGTTCTTTTCTTTTCGTCACTCACCCGTGAACAAGGGACCGAGCTGGTCCCGAAACGTCGGGTAAATGTTTATTAAATTTTGGTTAGAGTCCCTATTTGTCGCTTCACACCATAGATTGAACATGCAGATTTTCAGGGAACTCTGCCCTTACAAGAGTCTAGACCTAGTTCATTTCACCTTGCTCGGCTGAGGCGGTAGTTAAAGATCCGTTTGTCGCCGTCAAGGCCACGTCCGGGATAGGGCCTCAGGAAGTCCGGTCTCAGCTGGAACGCCTCATCTCCCACGAACACACATGGAGCAGGGATTCTTGTGCTGGGCAGTGGAAAGTCCTTCGGCAGCTCCAGACAGCCTTGCTCAAGGAGCTGGCCGAAGGCAGACTGCTGGAGGACCCTCCATCGCTCTGCTTCCCGTAGGCGCCAACATCCACAACAACGAACTTGTAGTCGCTGTCGACTACGGCAAGCAGTACAATGGAGTAGGTCCAATGGAATGAACAACATTATTTTACTTAAAGCCAGTGTGGGTACAGTGAACTCACAATAATTCAAACTCATACATTTCTTACTTCCGGTTAATTCAAAATATTTAAAATTTTGCCTGTCCCTTTATGACTTTGATGCATTTATAAGCTGCTTAATTCAAACATACTATTTGTTCATCGCGGCCCCATTGAGTGCGCTCCTCACCGAGTACCTGCGTACTGCGGGAGAGCAATACCCACAAAGCGCGCGGTCAATGCTTTTCTTCAGTACGCGAGTGCTCGGTGAGAAGTGCACTTTATGGGAGTAACCCACCGTGATTATGCAAGCAGAACTGTCCTGACAATCTGCTTTCGTTATTTGTGCTTGATTTTGTTATTTTTCTGAGGAGGTTAAATTCGAGATTAAGAAAGAATATTTGCATATAGCAAGCAGATATATAAATTATTTCGATTATGATAACTGGGTGTCTCTTTAGGTTTAATGTAATGTCAAATCTGTCATTTGCTTGCCACCCCAATGTAGGATACAACAAATGAAAATATGAAAGCTGCCTGTTGCTGCAAACACAAACTGCATTTTGACGGGTACCAAGTTTAAATCTACAGATATTCAGAAAGTTTGGCTGGTTGGATTAAAATTATAATAAAGGAAGTAACGACTAACAAACCAACCCCCCCCTCCCCTAATATCTAGCCGACTCTATAATATAAATAAGCATTTTGAACCCCCCCCCCTTCCCCTCTCCCCCCACCCGCGGCCCCCCCCGGCAAAACCATTCTTGGCCACAGTGCAATGTTTTAAAACCAACTGTACCCAGTACTAACTATGGGAGTTATTTCACAATAGTACTCGAGAGTTTATGTCATGAGTAGTAAGTAGATTCTGAAAAATTGCCATGAACTGCTGCATGTTATTCAGGGATAAACCTCTATATTAACATTAAAAAAAAATGTTTTATAAGAAGATATGTGTGATGTAATCCAACATTGGAAAAAAATCACTATCCAAACAGCAAAGACTTGGTGCAATTAAGAATGTAGCATGGAATTCGTGACACACCTTGTAGTTGAAGAACATACTGCCAGACTTTGCAGGAGCCTGGATCAGTATGTGTTTGCCATCAACTGCCCCCAAGCAGTTCGGGAATTGCCAGCTCCTGCTGAACCCATCAGCCACCCGAAGCCAGGCAGCAGTATCTGGTTTCTATTCAAAGGCAAACAAGAAACAAAGGGCATGCAAGTTCATTTAGAGGTTTACACGTATACATGCTCATTGGCCAACACTAGAAGTTCAGAGATACGGATACAGTTACTCTATATTACCTCCGATTTTGAGATGTTGGGAAGAGCAGCAATCTATGCCATTGAAGTGGTGTAGCTTGCGACTAACCTTCGCCTAGTATAGACCTTTGCAAAAAGAGCTCTCTGGCCGCCGCCATTTTGCGATTCGAGCGACCCCTAGAAGCCAGAAATATCTGCAATTCGCCTGAGCACTAAAAACCCGGTCAGCGCGACTCCCCACCTGCATTGTGCATTCAAAGTTTGCCGGCTTCTCTTGAAGGTTTTTACTTTATTTGCCTGTTCAGGATGCTTATCCTTTATTTGTTATCTTCCACTTTGAGAACCAGAAAATACCAAAGCTCGTAGCCTGCTCAACCTTCGCAGGAAACGAATGATGAGAGTGAACGAACACGAACGAAGAAAGTCAAAAGCCTGCTTTTCAGTACGAAAATTTGAAAATACTGTGAAGAATTTCTGACTTCTTTTTCTTTTAAAGCTCTTTGACTTTTCACTTTGATGCATCCGCAGTGCCCAACCACGTCAGCCGACCCCAGCTCACACATTGGACACGAGCACTGTGTCACTCGGATGTATGCACTTGTCAACAATCAGTCCGTCGACAGATATTTGGATTCACGTACATGGCCAATGAGTGCAGTGACAGCACTTATCATCACTTGCGAATGACAAGTTGTATGGTGTGACGAAAATAATCCCTAGAGAAGGGGAACAAGGGGGACAAAGGACAAACACAAATCTCCAAACACAGCTAGGTGGCTGGCGCACGACCAAAAAAATCCGCCTGGCTGATAAAACCTGTTTGCTCTACTGACGTCTAACCCCTGGTTAGCGTAGCTGGTAGAGCGCTCCACTGGAAATGGAGGGGTCCTAAGTTCGATACCCGGACCAGGCGGATTTTTTCGGTCGCGCACCAGTCACCTAGCTGTGTTTGGAGATTTGTGTCTGTCCTTTGTCCCTCTTGTTCCCCTTCTCTAGGGATTATTTTCGTCATTCGTGTCCAGCTTGCTTGCACCTTTGCATTTAATTGCAATATAATCATTCTATGGTGTGCCTAAAAATCACGAAGGGAGCTTGGAGTCATCGCCTCCGGTGCCCAAGCATGTCACAACCACGTGATTTCTCAGTTCGCTTTCGAGTTGAGGTGAAAAGCTAAGGAGGGAGAAGTTGAAAATTCATTTCATGGTCCCTTTAAGGACCGGCTAGTTGCGCCATCGCAAAACCCTGCTCTTCCAAACCCATTTAAAGCAGCTCACTACTTCAAAAATGTTAACGGGCCAAGTTCTATGTGAACTATAGATGAACTTCGCAAAAGCCTGAGGTTCTAACTTTGGCACGATAAAATATTCGGTGCATCTGGCATCTGCAGCAACCTGGAAAGCTGCGGCACTTACCACCAGATAGAGCGGCTGGAGCCTGGTCCACAGAGCCTTGCAGGTGACTCGCACCGCCAACCGGGCCGTCGATATGCCCACTCGAAAGAGGAGGGCGATGTCCTGAATCAAGTCGCCGGAGGACAAGTACCTGCAAAGGGAAATTGAGATGTCCACAGCTTCAAACAGATGGGCCTAGAAATTGTAATGGCCCCTGTGACTATGAACAGAACAAAATGCAACAGGCAGCGAATGAAGTATTTCATAGTGTTAATTATTTAAATTGCAGCATGTCAAGTAGCCACTCTGGCATTCATTCCTCATGGCATAACATTCGTAATTTTGCCAAGCAGTGCTTGAGCATACCTGAACTGAAATTATGAAACAACTAAGGTAATGAGTACAGTCACTGAAAACACACAGTCCCAATATCATTTCATGGGTGCTATGTTCTGACGGCATTTTCTGAGATTTTTTCAATTTTAGTAGCATTTCGAAACACTGATTATTCTAGGGAAATTATAAAATAGTACCTTACAATCACCACCGTCTTTGTTTCGACACGTGAAATATTTTTTAAATGCAATTATCTGTTATTTTTACTCTTTTTGTCTGTTTGGCAAAAATATTGCGGTACCACTCGTCAACAGAAATCCCAAAATGTGACTGGTAGGGAAAAACCGTGAAGAAGGGGTGCCACGGCAATAGTGCACAGGCTTTTGTTTTATTTTTTTTTGCTAGATTCAGTCTTTTTGACTAGTATCGTCCAACACAAAGGGTTCAGCTGCCATAATCTAATCCAATCCAGTCCGATTGCAGTCGCGTCCTTCGGTCACGAGGCAGCAAAGCAATCGCAAGGCCAGCAATAGGCAATCGTGTGCACACATTTACATTGGTATTCTAACAGAGAGTCATCCTATGGGTTTTGCATGGCAGCAACAGCGTTACAAGTGGGAAGGTGCGAGTGAGATTTCATTAAACTGTATTTGCAAACTGGTGCTGCTTTCAGTTCACAAGTTGGATACTACTTACATCATGAAAATTATTTCTCTTGACAAGGAATTCTTTCACTGTAGAAGAGTATATATGTGCACAATGCTGCTTCAATTCATGGGAGCTGTGAATAAATATTGAATATTTGCTTTTTATGCGATTTAGCCTGCCTAGCACTCTTCTGCTGTACTTGCAAGATGTTGTCACAAGTTCTAAACATGCATACCTGAAACTGGATACAGGAACATTGTTTTGCAAAGAAGATATATGCCAATTTTTTTTAGAGCTCGACTTGGAGCTGGTGAAATTGAAAAAAAGAAAGCATAATAATGGCAGCCAAGCATTGTTTGTGTCCTATACACCAACATGCGGCTCTGACATCACACCACAGTGGTGGCATCGCTAATGGCAGGGAGCATGCGCAAATGCTTCACTTCATGCAAATCTGGTTCCTGCAGACACGCAGTGCCCACACCTCATGTGAGAACTGCACGTTTTCCCTCACCTCGTGTGGGAACCGGTGCATTTCCCCACACCTTATCTGGGGTTGTTTGTTAACAGCATGTTGGCCTTGCCAGCTTGTTCCTTCGTCTGCATATTGGTTTCCAAGCTCGATCCCAGATTGCATGGTGAACACAAAAACCGCTGAGAATGACGTGGGAGAGCCTCGCAACAAGGAGGATACCCACAATGAATAATGATGTAACGAAATATATGAAGAATGACGCAGTTTCAGTTCACATTTAGAAACAAAACAATTTTCCTGTTTGAAGAAAAAAAAATTCTAGAGCAGACGAGTTTGTCTTCCATTCGTTTGCACATTCCTGCTGGATGCGGGAGGCGCATAAGGAGGAGTGGATAAATATCAGATCACAAAAGGAAGAAAAAAGGAAAAAAAAATTCGTCTACTTTAGAATTTATTTTTCTATCAAACCAAAAATATTTTTTTTTGGTGGAGAAAGGGGGGGTTATATGAGAACTGAAACTGCATCATCGTTTATATATTTCGTTAAAATCATTATTGAATGTGTTTATCCTGCTAGTTGCTAGCCGCTCCTATTACATTCTCAGTGTTTTTGCATTGACCACAAGCACCTCCTGGGAGCGAACTTGCAAACTAGTATGAACACGAAGAACAGCGACCGCCGTTTTTTTCTCTTTTTTATTTTATTTTATTAGCTCCTAGTTATGCTCTCTCTCTCTCTCTCTCTCTCTCTCGCTCTATATATATACATATATATATACATATATATATATATATATATATATATATATATATATATATATATATATATATATATATATATATATATATATATATATATATATATATATATATATATATATATGTATATATATAGAGCGAGAGAGAGAGAGAGAGAGCATAACTAGGAGCTAATAAAATAAAATAAAAAAGAGAAAAAACGGCGGTCGCTGTTCTTCGTGTTCATACTAGTTTGCAAGTTCGCTCCCAGGAGGTGCATGTGGTCATTGCAAAAACACTGAGAATGTAATAGGAGCGGCTAGCAACTAGCAGGATAAACACATTCAATAATGATTTTAACGAAATATATAAACGATGATGCAGTTTCAGTTCTCATATAACCCCCCCTTTCTCCACCAAAAAAAAATATTTTTGGTTTGATAGAAAAATAAATTCTAAAGTAGACGAATTTTTTTTCTTCTTTTTTTCTTCCTTTTGTGATCTGATATTTATCCACTCCTCCTTATGCGCCTCCCGCATCCTGCAGGAATGTGCAAACGAATGGAAGACAAACTTGTCTGCTCTAGAATTGTTTTTTCTTCAAACAGGAAAATTGTTTTGTTTCTAAATGTGAACTGAAACTGCGTCATTCTTCATATATTTCGTTACACCATTATTCATTGTGGGTATCGTCCTTGTTGCGAGGCTCTCCCACGTCATTCTCAGCGGTTTTTGTGTTCACCATGCAATCTGGGATCGAGCTTGGAAACCAATATGCAGACGAAGGAACAAGCTGGCAAGGCCAACATGCTGTTAACAAACAACCCCAGATAAGGTGTGGGGAAATGCACCGGTTCCCACACGAGGTGAGGGAAAACGTGCAGTTCTCACACGAGGTGTGGGCACTGCGTGTCTGCAGGAACCAGATTTGCATGAAGTGAAGCATTTGTCAAGAGGAAAAGGTCTAAGTGACGCGGCAAGAGGAAAAGGTCTAAGTGACCCGGCATGAATCACTGAAAATAAAAATGAAACCTAAACACATGACCTACACGTTTGAAACAGCCTTACACGCTACGAAATGCTTGTTATTTTAAGAAAGAGTCCGTACGCGCACAAAATAAACCGTACTTCCTAAGCGTCAGTTACTAAATCGTACATATGTATATGCACTGCATATCTGTTTGACATTAGACAATATGACAATTACATGTCAAGTTCGGTATTTCAAACTCAAAGCCGAAAGCAAAAGGCCCCGGAGGAATTCTCTAACGATCTGCATTCCCCCGTATTGGGAGGAAGTAAGCGCTGTGCCCGCACTTGTGGATACGAACTTCGAAGCAAATTTTTTTAAGTACACTAATCCAAATTTTATTAATGTTTATGGTTGGATATTGAGGTAACTGCTAACGATAAATAGAAAACCTTACATAGGCCAAAAGTCTGCTCAGCAGAGCGCCTATGCGAAGTCCCGTTCAAAACGCTCATAGCACGAGATTCAAGTCTTAATAGCGGCCATACAAACAATATATTACAATTTCTGTTGGTAGTTTCTGATAGACTACTATATTAACTAACTGTGAATCAAAAATAAAATAAATAAAAAGTGGGGTTTTTCAGAAAATCGACTCCAAACTTGCTAGTTTTGCGAAATTTTCGTTTTTCAGGAACATGTAACGCATTATATTCTTATTGCAAAATATTGAAAGTATACTCAAAGGAAAGAGCTTAATTGGAGCTTTACGGTGATATAAAGATGATAAATATATGTTGATTAGGTCCCACAGCACAGCTTGTTGAACTTCGTCAAATATCGTCGCAGAGAGGCGGTTTGACAAATAAACAAAACATCATTAAAAATGTTATGACCTAGACGCTTAGTTAGCATAAAAAAGCCTATGTCTAGAGTGTTCCCAAAAATGTATATTGATGTAGCGTAAAAAGTATGGAAAAGGGATGGAATCAAATATGACACCTCCGATAAGCTGGAAAAACGTCAGTTTCCACCTTGACCGCTTCAACGGTCCATAACTTGAGAACAAAAAATCCGGCGACATTGCCGTTTGCGTCTTCTTTTATTATAGGAATTGCCCCAAAACATATATTTTTTTCGTTAAAATTAAAAATTCGACCCTAAATCCGTGCCTGAGTTGAGATGAAATCACCCATGGGTGATTTCATCTCAACTCAGGCACGGATTTAGGGTCGAATTTTTAATTTTAACGAAAAAAATATATGTTTTGGGGCAATTCCTATAATAAAAGAAGACGCAAACGGCAATGTCGCCGGATTTTTTGTTCTCAAGTTATGGACCGTTGAAGCGGTCAAGGTGGAAACTGACGTTTTTCCAGCTTATCGGAGGTGCCATATTTGATTCCATCCCTTTTCCATACTTTTTACGCTACATCAATATAACTTTTTGGGAACACTCTAGACATAGGCTTTTTTATGCTAACTAAGCGTCTAGGTCATAACATTTTTAATGATGTTTTGTTTATTTGTCAAACCGCCTCTCTGCGACGATATTTGACGAAGTTCAACAAGCTGTGCTGTGGGACCTAATCAACATATATTTATGATCTTTATATCACCGTAAAGCTCCAATTAAGCTCTTTCCTTTGAGTATACTTTCAATATTTTGCAATAAGAATATAATGCGCTACATGTTCCTGAAAAACGAAAATTTCGCAAAACTAGCAAGTTTGGAGTCGATTTTCTGAAAAACCCCACTTTTTATTTATTTTATTTTTGATTCACAGTTAGTTAATATAGTAGTCTATCAGAAACTACCAACAGAAATTGTAATATATTGTTTGTATGGCCGCTATTAAGACTTGAATCTCGTGCTATGAGCGTTTTGAACGGGACTTCGCATAGGCGCTCTGCTGAGCAGACTTTTGGCCTATGTAAGGTTTTCTATTTATCGTTAGCAGTTACCTCAATATCCAACCATAAACATTAATAAAATTTGGATTAGTGTACTTAAAAAAATTTACTTCGAAGTTCGTATCCACAAGTGCGGGCACAGCGCTTACTTCCTCCCAATACGGGGGAATGCAGATCGTTAGAGTATTCCTCCGGGGCCTTTTGCTTTCGGCTTTGAGTTTGAAATACCGAACTTGACATGTAATTGTCATATTGTCTAATGTCAAACAGATATGCAGTGCATATACATATGTACGATTTAGTAACTGACGCTTAGGAAGTACGGTTTATTTTGTGCGCGTACGGACTCTTTCTTAAAATAACAAGCATTTCGTAGCGTGTAAGGCTGTTTCAAACGTGTAGGTCATGTGTTTAGGTTTCATTTTTATTTTCAGTGATTCATGCCGGGTCACTTAGACCTTTTCCTCTTGACTTAAGTTTGTCCGGGAGTGTAGATGTTACGTATCTTCTCCGTCAATACCCTACGTTTCAAGGCCAATTCAGCCTCTTCTTCAGGGGCGACCACGACTATGGCCGTTGAGGAGCAGTGTCTTTTTCTTTTTCTTCTACGGCGGGTGTCTGGTCTTCTTCTTTTCATCCACGGTGAGGTTCGTTATGTTGCTGAGGCTTTTGTCTTTTTCTAAAGCATTCCTAGCCGTGGCGACTGCCAGGGGAACAGGAACACTTGTAAAGAGCGAGATGACGTCGAACGATCCCATGGTGTCCCCAGCACTCAACTTTAATTGCGCAACCTTCTCTACGAAATCGCTGGAATTGCGCACATAGGTCGTCGCATTTCCCACAAAAGGAGAAAGGGTGCGATGAAGATAGTTGTGAAGAGCACGAAGTGGCGAGGTGGTAAAATCTACAATAGGCCGAAGAGGAACGCTAGGCTTTTGAATCTTTGAAAGACCATACAAGCCTGGAGCCGATCCATTCCTACAGAGAAGTCGCAGTTGGAGGCTTCTTGAATCAGGGTGCTTCTTGAAAATGTCCGCTAGAACTTTGTCATTCTTGCCTGGACCTGTGATTTAGGGTCCTTTGGCAGCTTTTTAAAAGCGTAAGTATCAAGAAGATCGTGAACCAATCACAAGGCGTCGGTTGTCAGGACAATCGTAACCAGAGCAAAGACCATCTGCTCACCAGAAGAGGACAAAAGAAAGTAGGAACAAACCGTCATTGCTGACCTTAAAAAACAGCTACACGAGCAGCTTCAGCCATCGCATTGCCCGCCGTGCAGGCCGAAACCAACGACAGGTGCAGCACCAGTCAAGTGCGAATTCCAGCCCAACCTCACGCATCAGCGTTCCCTACATCAACGGAACAAGCGAGGCACTGACACGTGTGCTCGCGAAAGAGGGTATCCAACTAGCGCACAAACCTGTGTCTACCCTTAGACGACTCATGCCACGCCCAAAATATCGCCCTGGTAAAGAAAGAGCCCAAGGCGTTATATATAAAATTCCTTGCGGGGTTTGCGAGACCACATTCATCGGCGAAACAAAGAACTTTATAGAGAGAATCCGTCAACACAAAAACGACGTGCGCAAGTTTGATCACGAGCGTAGCACGGTCGCTGAGCACTGCGACGTCAAGGACCATCGTATTGACTTTGACAACGCATGCATCATTGACATTGAGATAAATCCTCGAAAAAGACTGTTCCTCGAATCATGGCATATTTAAACAACGGCACAGAACATCAACAGGTCTCTCGGAGCTTTACCATCCGCCTATGTGAACGGGCTTCGTCACTTTATTGAAAAGGCACAGCCGTAGAAGAAGACCAGACAGCCGCCGTAGAAGAAAAAGAAAAAGACACTGCTCCTCAACGGCCATAGTCGTGGTCGCCCCTGAAGAAGAGGCTGAATTGGCCTTGAAACGTAGGGTCCCTATAGAAGGGCTTGGTTTGTGTTCGAATATTTTAATAATTAATTACTCCCAACCAGACAGATCTCTTTTAAATGTTTGCTTTTAAACGAACTTGGCTTCCTCCGTACGGTTGTCAAATTAATTTCCTCTTATCTTGAAATGCGCAAACAATTTGTCGATGTAGACGGTCATCATTCAGATCCCCTCTCTTTAAATTCTGGTGTCTCGCAAGGAAGTTTCCTTGGTCCACTACTTTTCTCAATGTATATTACTGATTTAACCTCATGCATCAACGAGAGCGTGAGTATTCGTTTATTCGCAGATGACTACTTACTGTTCAAGGCTGTTAACTCTATTAGCGACAAGGTTGTGCTGAATGAGAGTCTGAATGCAATTTCTAACTTGTGCGATATCTGAAAAATGAAACTTAATCAAGACGAATCTGTGTTTATGCGTATCACCAACAAAAGGTGACCCCATGTGTTTGATTACTCTATTGACAATAAAATATTTCTTAAACAGACAGTTTTAAGTACCTTGGCTCTACGGTCACTAACACCCTCTCTTGGGCCTCGCACATTGAACGAATTTCTGCATCTGCACGTCATAAACTAGGTGGTGTGAGGCACAAGCTTAAATACGAGCCCTCTCATGCCAAACTTCTGGCCTATAACACACTAAAACGTTTTCGGTTGGAGTACGCTTGCCCACCAGATGATCGTGATGGAGTACGCTTGCACTGTATGAGATCCTTTATGAAGAAAGACATTAGCAGGTTTGAGCAGGTCCAGAAACTGGCAGTTTGTTTTATCTATAATCTTTATCACCGGCATGGCTATCCTACGAAATTAGTTAGAACTAACAACATCACTCCTCCAGAATCCAGCAGGAATTTTGCTAGATTAAACTTATTTTTCAGCTTTTGTATCACAAACTTTGCCTTGCGTCTTTATCTTGCATTCAGCAATCATCTAATTGACGGACTAGACGTGACCATACACAAAAATAACCCCCATATTCGCTCGCACAAATGCTTTTAAAAACTCCTTTTTCTCCAGAAGTGTAACATGTAAGAACTCCTTGGCTCCCCATATTTTTACTTCGAACAATGTTTTACGATATATTAAACATCCTTTGAAGTGTAATTTGGGTTTTATGTGGTTTATGTACTTTTAATCGCCCCTCCTTTTTTATGTATAAATTCTGGGTATCATGCAAAAAACAGCATCCATTCCTGCTTGGGCCGGGTCACTGGCTTGCAGTAGCTTGTAAATAAAATAAAACAATACATAATTTGATGTACGGATATTTGGGCGCACGGATATTTCGTCGTAAATCCGATACGTGTTTTGAAATTAATAGTTTAACCCCCAGCAGACATTGCACACGTTTGTAAACTTTAAAACTTTGATGTATGAAAGGTAGATACATTGATAGGTATTGTAGATTTATTTAATTAAACTTGCCTGTTCTTGTCTATTATGAGAAAAAAATATACTTCAATAAAAAAAACTAATTGCGTCTCCAATTTCGCATTAATGTATTCAAATTAAATTTGTCTCCGGTTTACGATGGAAGTTCTTCACCAGCTCGCCTGTGTTTTTACCTTTTCTTCGTTAATTTTAAGGCTCGGATATATACCCCAAGACAAATTTGAAGGCAGTCACGATGGAATTTTAAACAATCGATACATTTTACAAACAAAATGCAACGTGTGTTCTTAGCGACAGGCATGGCGGAAATTTAAGGTTATCGTAATGATCGATTTAGGTTTAGGTTAGGAAAGGCAAAACGATGGCAAAAAAGTCACCACACGCTGCAAACAGAGAGCCGAGCAGGGACAAGTAAGCCGTATTTGTAATTTGAATAAAAAGCATAGCAAATAAAAAATTGTTACGTGTAGACGAAATGGTGAAAGTCGTCCATACCGAGGAGCCTCAGATATATTGTAGTAATAGTAAGTATGATAAGTTTTAGTATTCAAATATGCAACGTACCCTCAGAGAAAGAAACAAAAATACAAGTATTCCGAAGAATGAGCACCGAAAAATGCATGCACCAAAAAGTCCGTACGCCAAATAATTCGCACACCGAAATGTCCGTGCTCCGAAAAGTCTAAATCAAAAGTACTACACCGAAATGTTCTGGACCAAAATCTCTTAGAGATAACCGACGACCAAATCATCGCAAGGCGATTGGCTGATCGGTCTCTGTTGCCATGGCAATTTCGCAATTTTGGTCGTTTAAAATGTTCGAAGCCTCGAATGGGTCGTTCTAAACCAGTCGTGCCACCATCGCCATGTAGCTGCTCTTTTCACGTACCTAAAAACACAACGAATATATGTTTCAATGCCTCAAGCACCGACACCGCATGTGGCAGCGCAACGAATATGTGCCCTTGTTTCGCCGATGTGTGGATACCGAAATCTCGGTATGCAAGAAGCTTTTCTAGAAAAGTATACCCGCCACCAGCGAGTTGAGATCGGCTCAGCAAGGATGCAGCGTTGAAGAAGGGATTACCTATTCTATGAACCACAATGCGGCCATACCTTGGCCATACCCAGGATCCAGCGATTTAGTATGAACTCATGTTCAATCCTTTCCTCTTCTTTGAGACACCGACCTACTCGCGAGGAAAAATGTACGGATACTGCAAGCCCCAATTGTTGTCAGCCCCTTTATGTTTGAACATTCCACGTCTTAAAAATTGCCCTAAAATTCATCTCGCGAATATATGCCCCCGATAGACATTGCATATTGTCCCCTGCATGATCCAGAAGATAGCCTTTGTGTTCATCTTGAAGATTCGCGTATACTCTTTTACCGAGCATAAAATATAAGGAGGCCACAATGACGCCTAGCCAGTCTCGCCCTAGGTTTTTGCCGAACATTCGAGGTCGAATATTTGAGATGACGAGCATAGTAGATAAACAACCGTGTGGTATTGCCGGTTTATTCCCTAGTTCTCTCTCGCGATAGCCAGCTGTTAAGCCGACGCACCGTCGCTTGCTGGTGCCGCCTTCGTCACTCGCTGCTGCTTTCTCGACGAGTGTTCTTTTTTTCGTTTCTGGCACAAGTTCGCCCCCATTAAATCCTTAGTTCATTCCGTTTTCTCCTGCGTCATTATCTGTCATTTGTGATAGTTTTTTTTAGGTGCGGGATGACGCAGCCCATGAAATGTACCCCTCTGAGGCTTCTCAGCGCAAGCCCAGTCCTCGCGTCAAGAACATCGTCCGTGGAAACGACCGAAACTCGAGGAAGCTGAAGTGTCCAAGATTTGCCCCGGAGTTCGGTCTACTGCCAAAGAAGACCCACGAGTCGACGAAGCCGACGATGAGCAGCCGATTGTCGCAAACTCCTTCGGCTGCCTCCTCTGTCGTTTACCTGCCTGTCGCCCCTCGAACTCCGACGACCTTCTAGGGCGAGATCTACGAAGGCGTCAAAGACTGGCTGCAGCAATACAAACGGGTGTCCCTGCGCAAACAATAGACTCCCGAACAGCGTCTGAAGGGTGTCTACTTTTCCCTCGACGGAACCGCACCGCCCCCGTCCATACCGATGATATCCTCAAGGCAGAACTGGTTTGACGGATGAGCCTCTCCGAACAGCGAATTGATACAACTCCTGACCACAGAAGAGATGGGAGGCAAGACACCATCTCGGTTACTGCTCCGGATGAGGCACTTGCTCGGCAACGTTCCTATTGAGGAGTCGCTTCTCCGACAGTTGTTTCGGGAGCGTCTGCCCAGCCACGTCCGCATGATGCTCGCGTCAGCAGACAGCGCAACCCTAGACGACCTCGCAAATCTGGTGGATGGCATCGCAGACGCATCAACGACGCGCAGTCCTGAGAAGTACCCAATCTTCTCAACGTCCCATGTATTTCGGCATCTCAATGGTCGAAGGGATAAGCTGACAAATGTTCGCTGCTCTTTGCCCTAAACGATCACCATCGGGAAATAGAACCAATTCACCAGCCCGCCAAAATAGCAGGTCTCGCAGTGCTGCTCTGTTGGTGTCATTAGTGTTGGTATCATCGTGCATTTGGCAACCGCACCCAGAAATGCACTTGTTTAGCACCGGAAAAGACCTGAGCCAGATACTAGCGACGACGAGTACGTCTGGCCGGTTGAAACGTCGTCCTTGCCTGCTCTTCCTCCAAGATAAAGAAACAAAAAATGAAAGACGTTTACAACTGCCTGTAATTCCGAATTAGACATCAGCTCTTGAGGATAGGAGGGGATGGTACGGAGGGGAGGGTATACCCCTCTCCCCCTCCTCCCCTCCCGCTCTCCTGCTCCCCTCCCTTTCAAAGGGACATTTTCGATACATTTGCTGCTAAGTTCAGCGGCAAAACTTCCCTGCCATATTTAGCGGGGAAATTTTTCAGCTAAATTTAGCGTTGAAAGTTTTCCGCTAAAATCAGTGGGGAATTTGTCTGCCTAAATTTAACGGGAAGTTTTTTTTTTTTTTTACGCCAAACCTAGCGGGGAAGTTTTTCCGCTTAATTTAGCAGGGAAATTTTTTCGCTAAATTTAGCGGGGAGATGTTTGCACTAAATTTAGCGGGAAATGTTTCCGCTAAATTTAGTGGGGAAAGGTTTCTGCTAATTTTAGCGGAAACAAATTCCTCCTCCTCCATCTCCACTTCCCTCGAGACCCACGTGACGTCCCTCGTAACCCTCGTGACGTCACACGTGCGTCGTGTGTGACGTCATTATGAGAAACGTCCCATAATGCAACGCGTGGTTATGCGGACGGCGACGCGGATGGCACTCAAGCCGGAAGCGGGCGCCTAAGAGCTGCGCTCTAAAATGCATTTACCAGTTAAGACGGGTACCCAGGTGTCTGTATTGCCTCAAACAGTTAAAGATCGTCGTAACCGGCAACCGTGCTACTTAGGGCCCCTACGGGTCCGCACTCTCACAATCATCCGTGGATTGCGTCGAGTTTTTCTCTGGATCTTCATTTTAGTGAATACCCAATATTCTATCTTGAGGAAAAATATTCCTGGATAATACGAATTTCTATACGCGCGAGCCCCCCCCCCCCCCCCCCCCCAGGGTCACGTGCCCCCCCCCCCCCCCCCGAGGTCACGTGACCCCGGGGGGGGGGGGGGGGGGCTCGCACGGTGCATTATGGGACATTTCCCATAATGCACCGCGCGGTTACGCCGACGCCGACGCCTCTCAAGCCGGAAACGGGCGCCTAAGAGCTGCGCTCTAAAAACTCCGCCTGGTCCTGGTGTCGAGCCAGGGACCTCTCCATTTCCAGTCGAGCGCTCTACCAACTTAGCTAACCAGGAGTTAGACGTCAGAAGAGCAAACGGGTTTCATCAGCTGCCACCAGTCTAACACCAGCAAGGGTGAACGGCTTGCATTTTAAGTTTATGGTTATAATTTTCGCCATTCTTATTTTCGTCATTCTTGCCCAGCTCGCTTGCACCTTTGCATTTAATTAAGTAATAAGTAATAAGCTTTATTTTTATTTCCCATTACAGGTAATGATGAGGCCGAGAATAAAAGCCGCGATAGACGGCTTGACGAGCTCTCGGCCCCAGTGACATTCAGCAGCAGTCAGCGAGAACAAAATAAAACACAAAGGCGTTCAATCAAAGGACAAGCGCATTCAACGGATAATAATTACCCTGTTAATCTTCAAAGCATATAAATATAATTGCATTATAATCCTATCTTGTCTGCAGATTTTCTGTAGCATATCAACATCATTGTGACTTCCGGAGATTATTGAAATTCAAATGCGTTTCTTTTATGTTAACAGGCTTACAAGAAGTTTTGAAACACGCGAGCCGGTTAGCGAGAGACAAAATCTCTAAACCGGAGACGTACGGGCGACAAGGGGACAAACACCAACGCCTCAAACGCAGCTGAATTGATTTTATTTACGCATTTTCTTTTATATGCCAATCTCTCACACGACCTTCACCGAGTTCGCACACAGCGAACACCACACCCTCCATAGCTCTATGTTAGGTTGTGCCAAAATGATGGAGGTGGCGTGAGATGGTGGCATGCAAAACATGATGTGTGAGTTTAATCGTTCATGTGACTGAGCAACCAGCGCCTGGGGTAACGAGACGAACAAGGGGAGCAATAGGATTTCTCTCTCACAGTAAACTCCGTAGTAGCTTCCGTCTATCGGCAGGCTTTCCCATCCACGTGAGAGACGCTAAGTCTCGATGAACATGGCCTATTCATCCCTGCACACCGCGGGGACACGCTGTTGTTCCCGAAAGCGGGCGCAACCCGACACGGCTGGGCTGCGATGCGGGGGGCGGTCACACAGCGCCAAGCGGCCTGCCGAGTTGGTCTCGAGGGGGCTTCAGGTGCGGAAGCGGCGTTGGGAGGCGTCAATGGACAAGCGTCGACTTGAAACGAGAGCGCCTGTTTGTCGAGCTCTCGCGTCGTCCGCTGAACGTCCCACGCTGGGGGCCCGATGAATGCGGATAGCTGCTCGCCCCGGTACTCGACGCCCTTCTCCGCCTGACAAGTTCAAAGTGTGCGGATCAGATTCGTCTTTTTCACACTTCTTCTGGGGCTCCATCCCGTCACGGTGTGTGGACGTTTGCCACGCATTGTGGCATCCGGTGTTAATGGCGCAATTCTGGTTTAAGGAAGCATATTAATGCGGGATGAATCGCCGATCTTTCCAAGAAAGCTCTTTTCAGGATGGTTTCCGCCGACCCCGTGATAAACTTGGGTACTAGAGAGCAAAGGTCAAAGGAGTTTAGAAAAAATCATGTAAACAACTTCCTTAATTAAGGTCCAATAATCATTCAACAAAAAGTTTTCAAGAGGACTTTATTGGATTTGTATTCATTGATTCTAAATGAAAAAAAGAACAACTTCACAGAGGTTAAGCTTATTTCATTGAAAGATCAAAATAAACATTGTGCGAGAGTTACGGAAGGCATTTGTTTAAGCGACGATTTAAGTTTTGTTACACACGATGAAGTAAGTGAAGATAGAACTTTTCTGTCAAAGCCGTCCTCACAATGAACAAACGATACGCAACATCAATTCACGCCGAATCAGTTGAAAACGTTCCGGCAGAAATTGTGCCTTTTAGGAAGAACCCAATCGCCTGAAAATATCATCTGCCCAGATCTATAAAAGCAGCAGCTAAAAAGCGAAGGACCGATCCGCCTAGCGTGCCACCTTGTTCGGGAGTCCATATCACGATGCTCTCAGAGACGTGTGACAGTGAGCAGCGAGTGGGCATTCGCTACGAGAGGTGCTTTCCCTCTCTGTTTGCCAGTGCATTTGCGCCAAGTGGCCGGCTGTTCTGCGGCCATTTTAGCGGTGAATCACGAAGCTGCTCATTTACACGAATCCCGACCCTCCTGCCGCGTGAGACCTTCCGCGTTCCTGGCACAAAGTGCGCCCGTCGTAGTGGTCTTGCCGATGCGTGCTCGGTGCAACCCGTCTCCAGCTTGTTCTCGCTCTTGCACACGCTGCCCAAAGCTCTTGCCAGGCCATGTCACATATCAGGTATGTCGAAGTTTGACCATATATAGAGTAAAGGGCTATGTAAGTTTTTCTTAATTCATCTGGAAGAGTTTGGAAACGTGGGAGGGACGGCCAGACAGTTAAATATTTTAACGCTTCCACGTTTTCTTCGCATTCCCCACAGACGGTGAAGTGACTTAAATGAACTTAGTTTTACTTCTAGCTCGATGAATTGGTAAAATATGTAGTGAATTTATAATCTTCCAAATAAACTTTGCCGATAAACTATGTAGAAAACTTGGTCAGAGGTGAGAATTCGAGCATTTTATTATGCGATAATGTATAAAGTGTGGACAATTTAAATTAACCTAGATTTAAGCGAACCATTAAATTCCTTTGCGTGATTGAGTTTTGTCAACGTATATGAAAACGTTTGCGAAGCTGCGGTGAATTTTAACCTTTTTTACACTTTCCAACCTATGCCAAAATAAGCGGTACCACACACCTTTAGTGCTTTACCAATCCTAGTAGTAGGAATTGGCAGATCTTTTCGCAAATTTAAGTAGTAGTATACCATTCACCTGCTATGCGTTTTATATTACGACAAAGGTTATCGGTATTTCCTATAAAACGCTCTCGCTATATGAATTTCCACATTTAAAATAGCGAGAATTCACTAGCTCATGAAGGATGACGTCCGTCATTTATTGTAAATATTGATTCGAAAAATGCGTTAAATCTATTTGGAGTTATATTTGCTATCAACGAGTCCCGTTTTGAAGTTGGGACATACCGCCAAAATTTCTGTGATGCACGTATTTTGAATGATCTCAAAGTCACGTTAAAGAAATATTGTTTTGACTCAGCTATCATTTTTTTTTAGTTTGGCACTTAAGCTGAAAGTTGTTCCATCAGGAGCATGCACAGCATGATGTCGCTTAATATTTTTTCCTGGGGCAATCTTTCGCTTAGATGAAGAATATTTCTACTAATCCAAAGAGTTTTTACATTAGTTTTATTATTTCTAAAAGGCTAAAAAACTCTGGATACAAGTGTTTACAATGTCCACAGAGTACAACCACATTTGATCTACATCCGCACCACAAGTGTCGGCATAACTAGTAAATCTCTCATGTGACAATTCTAAATGGTCCATTACGGAAACATTATGAGCCCTTTTGTAATCTGGTGCTCTAACATGTTTTATTTTAGAAATTTTGTTATTCTTAACCGGTATGGTAACCTCTACCTTTTTGTGGTAAGAAATACCCTCATGAATTCTAGATGTATAAGGAAGGTCATGTAGCTTATCATTTAATACCACGAGATCGAGTATTGGCTTGGCTTCGTGTGAACTCTTCAACGACTTGGGTTACACTGTGGGAGAAAGAAACACAAAGACGAGCATCCCCATGAACACGATACACATTTCCAACTGTCATATGAGACCAGTCTATATTTGATAGGTTGAAGACTCCGGCTAGTATTAAATTTCCATTGAAGTTTGTATAGTGAACGAGCTTTTCCCCAATAAGTGGTATCAGGATTAATGGGAAATTTGGCGGTCTGTAGACTGCACAAATAACATTTAAGACATTATGTACAACGACCTTACACAGTAAAGACTTCAAGTTAGACACGTCACAAAGTTGCTTACAACATATCCCCTGCTCGTAAAAGATCGCCACTCCACCTCCTCTGTCTTTTCTTAATAATAATAATATTAATAATAATAACGAGCTTTATTTTCATTTCCAATTACAGGTAATGATGGGGCCGAGAATAAAAGCCGCGATAGACGGCTTGACGAGCTCTCGGCCCCAGTGACATTCTGCAGCAGTCAGAGGGAACAAAATAAAACACAAAGGCATTCAATCAAAGAACAAGCACATTCAACGGATATCAATTACCTTGACAATCTTCAAAGCATATAAACATACAAAATCTACGTTTACATAATAGATACAAATACATGGACATGAGAAGGAATTATTAACAACTTACCGAGAACATAGAAATACAACATCCAAGATATATAAAATCAAATATCAGTACACTACATCAAAGCTATACATGACAGTTCGTAATTCATTTAAACTCAATTTATGTATATCAATATTGTGAAAAATGAGTGAATTGACAAGTCTTGGGACTCGATAGGCTAACATTTCTTTGCCAACATTCAATCGACACGTTGGTATTTGCCAATAATCGGGGTTACGAGTTTGATACGTTAAAATATGTTTTTGTAAATTTAACAATGTTACCAAGGAAGAGGTGTTACGTTGCAATACTTGTTTAAGCCTTGTGGATTGTCTATAGCTATACATATTTTTGATACTAAGAATATTATAAATTTTGAACAAGTTTTCTGTATGCGACAAATATGATGCATTTGCAATAGTTCTTAGCATTCTTTTTTCAATTAAGTGTTAAGTGTTTTTAATTAACAGGTTGTAATCAGGGGGCAAATTTCTGAATTTAGTATATTAGGATTTAACCAGGTCTCTGTAAGTATCATCACATCTGGGGAGTGGACCAATAGTATTTGCTCTACATCCTCAACTTTGTTTGCTACACTCCTCGGATTTAAATTAATCAATTTGAACTCTCGGCAATTCCTTCTCCGACGTCAATTTTCATCCTCCTCCTGTACTCCGGCAACCATCACTCTGCGCATGTGTTCTATATCCCAAGTGTATGTTTCGTTATTTACGACCAGCTTATCATATCGTAAGGAAACCTCGTCCTCCAATCTCCTTGAATCCTCCACCGTCATCCACAACTGCTTTCTGCACATTTGTACTCTTTTGGAGAAATGATCTCATATGGAAGTGGTAGTTCCATTTAGCTTCCTCGCGTTTTTCAGAATGTCTAGTTTCAGATTGATATCATACAACCTTAAAATCACAGATCTGAATTGGTTAGGAGCTTTCCTCCCAAGTCTCTGAATACGTCCCACGATTGTCCCTTGAACTCCCAGCATATCCTCAAGTATTCCCTTCAGAACATAATCTTTAAGTGGCGCATCGGTTTCTCCCTTGCGTCAGTTCACACCGTACACAATTACGTTGTTTCTCCTGCTGCGGTTTGCCAAATGGTCAACTTTATCTGTCAACCATTCTATTTTCTGTTTCAAATCCTTAACTTCTGTGGTACATGAATAAATTCTTGTCGCACTTTTTGAAAATGCCTTCATTTTTTTGTTCAATTTCAACCAAACGTTTTCCTGAATCAGAGATGTGCTTATCAAGAGTTTCTTTGATCACTGTTTTTGATTATCTAGGATTTCTTTCAGCTGTCCCGCAACCGTTGGTCCGTCGTAACTCCAATAGACACCAGCCTAGAAATTGTGTTATAGTATCATCATCATCATAATCATTGTTTATTGTCCTCGAATGCCTTTACGGGGATTCTAGATGGACCATAGATAATTCGGCGAGTTGGGTATACATAGTTAGAAAGAGGGAAACAGCACCAAAAGTCAGGAGGACAAAGAACGAGGAACACACAGACCGAGCGCTGTATTTCTGGAAACCACCTACCGGCATAAAAACACAGACAAACATACATCGAACCATCGCCTAAGGGCCCGTGGCACAGCTCTCCAAGAACATGATTTCCTTATCGAAGAACCCAATCGAGGGAGCACTGACGCACTCATCCTTATACTTCAAAATGTAATAAGCCTCGAATATTTCACGAGTCACCTGCTGACTGTGCCGAGCAACAACCGTACGTAGTCTTTTCCAAAATAGGGAAGCGCCCACATCTATCACAATGAATGGCCAAATTACCCAAAGGTGAAGATCTTACTGAAAATGCGTGTTCTCTCGGCCTATCATTGATAAACCTCCCTGATTGGCCAAAGAACACTCTCCCACAGGACAACTCAATTTTGTACACCACGCCGACCGCGCACGGCACAAACTCCTTGTGCTTCTTACCACAACCGAGTTTTTCCGGACGACCCCTGTCAACCTTAGCATATAGACGCCCCAGTTTTGAAGGCGCAGAGAACACCACGGGGACTCCATGTCGCTGTGCTAACTTTTTGAGTCTGTACGTAACCTTATTTATATAAGGAAGAGCCACCGGTCTCACGTTTGGTTTCTTCCTAGATTGGGACTTGGGGCATCGAAGACGTTTGAACAGGCTCTCCATCAAACCGACAAGGACATCCCTAGGGCACCCTCCCTGTGTGAGCCTGTCGACCTGGTTGCAAAAACTAGCCAGCATATGGTGAGGGCAAGACCTCACCAGGGCCGCCTGCATACAACCTCTCCCAATCCCTCTTATTACAACCTTCAAGTGGCTAGAGTCAAAAAGCAGCACACCATTTTTTGTCCTCGGCCAGTACCGCCAGCACACATGATCCTCATTAAAGCTAAGATTAATATCTAAAAACTGTAGCCTTCTGTCAACTGAATTTTTTATTGTAAAATTCAAACAACATGAGTTGGATTTGAACGCACACAACATGTTTTTGATGCACTTATCCTTACTTTCACCAGATACTTTCCTAAATAAAACCAGATAATCGTCAACGTATCTAAAAACACGGATCAACTCTCTTCCCAGACCGCCTTCGATAGCTCTATCGCACATAGAACGAAAGATGTGACTCAAACTGGAGCGACGCTAGCCCCGATACATACACCCTGCTTCTGCAAAAGCAGTGTGTCATCATGCACAACATACATAGACCTAAGATAAAAACACAATTCCAAGAAATGTTCAACGCTAACACCACAGGCGTTCGGGAAATAAACGTCCAGATGACTCAATACATTCTTGGACCGCCCCCAATAACTCCTGGTGCGGAATAGCATAAAACAGATCTTCAACGTCAAAAGACATGGCGTCACATGAGCCGGGGTTCTCCGCACTCAAAAACTTGACCACACTCATTGAACTACACATCCTAAAAGGGTCTTGTATCTCGAGGGATGTAAGGTGCCCCTTCAAAAAAGACGCCAAATGTATCTGCCAAGCACCCTTTTGTGTCAGAATGGCCCTAAATGGCATCGACTCTTGTGTGACTTCACCGTAAAACACAAACTCAGGTGGAGACCCTTTTCCCCTGGACTGAGGCCATAAGCCTGTCAAGACCCAAATCCTCACACAACTGGATAGCCCTCTGTTTAGCCTTATTCAAACTCACTTTCTCAACCACTTTAAAGTTCTTACGAATCGCAACCCCCGCTTTCTCTGAAAAGACACCTTCAGGCACTAAGGCAAAACTTCCTTCCTTGTTAGTAAGCATTAGCTTTAACCCTTTCTCCAAACAGTAAGAGACAACCTTACCCACATTAGACCCATTGTTGTGAGCATTGGACACCCTGGGCAAGGACAGGACTCCCTCCAAGATGCATCTGTCTCTGGAAGCAACATTCCTAACCATAGACAACAGTTCTTGGGGCTTTAACACCGCTTCAGTGGCGAACTTGGGGCCTTCCTTCAGGACCTTCAACAGGTCCGCTGTCGCTGAGGCGTCCCCCAACAGCACAACGTCCCTGCGGACCATTCCAGTCTTCTTTTCTTTCGTAGCCACAATCGACACTCTGACACGTTGCCACAGGAGCTCGGTACTCTGCGCAGCCTTTCGTAGGCACTTCTCCAGCAACCGAGACGCCGCTCTATCGTCCCTGGTAACAATATAGCACCATACCTTTAGCGAATCTTGCAGTTGTCTCGAACGTCTCCCGGCCTCTGAGCGTAAAATTTTGGTGATCCTCTTCGCATGACCCCCCGACATTAGGAATCTGGCAGAGGCTCAGAACTTCGATAGGGAAACACCCATTCTTTACTGCAAAGGCGCAGTGTCTTGCCTGGACTCGTGACACGGCGATGGCATTAATGTAGTCATTGTCCGGATGTAAACACGGTGAACACATACAAGAACCCAGTGTAGAAGATATGAATTGTAGCACTGTTGAAAATTGGGCGAGTTGGTTGTGAATAGTTACGAAGAGGAAAATCGCGCCAAAAGTACAAAGGACAAAAAATGAGGAACAGACAGACCGAGCGCTTGGTCTGTGTGTTCCTCGTTCTTTGTCCTCCGTAATTTTTACGCTGTTTTCCTCTTCGTACCTTTGCACAAGGAAGCGGTACATTTTTTTAAGCCAAACAATTTTGCACGCGATCTTATTACAGCGGAATAAGTAATTTGTCGGATAAAACAGAAATGAAAGTGGTTAGAGATGCCGCAAATTTACGTGTGTCAGTTATGGTAACAATGTCGTCTGGTTATATGTTCTAATTGTTGATGGCCAAAGGTAATGTTTAATTACTGTATGAAGTAGTTCACAAAAAATAATATTAAAATGTTTTGAAATTTGGCCGTACTGGCCCAGGACAAAGCGAGAAGCACATTTCTGTAAAACATGATGAGACAAGAAAAACATGACAAGACAAGATAAAACCGCTCTCAACCTTATCACAATTCTGCACTTTTTAAAGACACCAATGCAACTGTTTTTATAAGCGTCCCACAGAGTGCATGTATAATCAAGAATAGGCCGTACATACCACGTAAGCAAACTACGCAAGGCAGTTTTTTTTGCTGCATTTTTAGGTTACGTTTAAGAAAGGCAATTGCTCTACCCACTTTATATAGACATGGTCAATGTGTGAACAGCATGTGGCGTCAAAATATAAAATATTCCGAAGATATTATATGGAAGCCTCGCTTGATACTATGCCAGGTAGCACAAGAGGTGGGGCCCACGTGGGGCCCACGTGGGCACTGGGGGATCGGGGAGCCCCTAAGAAACCTACGGTGGTCCAACATAGGCGCAGCGCAGGCATGCCCAATGTGGGCTATCCACGCAGTGCCGCGGTGGGTCATACCTCGAATATGCAAGGGCAAAGTTGGACACAGCGTGGGCAAGCCCAACTTGGTCTGCAAATGCAATACCGTCGTGGTCCAACTTCAGCTTTGGGAGGGACCGCCCGATTTGGGCTGCCCGTGCAATACCTCCGTGGTTCCCACCTCGGCAACGTGAGGGAAGAGTTGATGAAGATAACGGGCAAAGCGTGGCGCACGCACGAGTTGGGCTGTCCTCGTAAAACCCACGTGTGTCCCACCTCGGCCATATGGCGGTCAAGTTGCGATGATGTAGGCTCCAAGGCGCCTAAGCGGATTCATGCCCGACTTTAGCTGACCTTGTAAATCTCTGTGGGACACACCTCAGATCTACGGGGCCAAATCTGATGATGTGGGCTCAACGGCAGCTAAGCGTGGGCGTACCCAAGTTGTGCTGCTGATTGAAAACCCCCGTGAGTCCTACAACGGTCCAGGGAGGGGGCAGACGAGTTTGCGATGAAGTGGGTTCTACGGCATCTGAGCGCGCACATGCCCAACTTCGGCTGCCCATGTAACAACTCCGTGGGTTCCACCTCGTCCATAAGGGGGCCAAGTTGCGATGATGTAGGCTCAATGGCGGTGAAGCGTGGGCATGCCCGACCTGAGTTGCCCATCATGGGACCCACATCGCTTCTACGGGGGCCAAATCCGATATAATGACTCCACGGCAGTGAAGCGTGGGCGCGCCAGAGTTGGACTAAACATTAAAACTTCCGTGGGCCCCACATCAGCTCTGCAAAGACCAAGTTTACGAAGAAAGGGGCTCCAAGGGGGCAACTCGTGGGCATGCCCAACATGGACTACGTTTGCAACTCCAAAAATGGCACTATTCGCTGAAATTGAGATTATTTCTGTACGTGCATATCTAGCATTACAGTGAAAACACCGAACGTGTTCATGCAGAAATGACGGCTTCATTCCTTGAGCGAATGAGTGTTCCTGTATTGAAGCGTGTCTGCTCGTGTGATCATACCTTTAGCACTACTGCCATCAAATTACACCCCTTCTAGTACAGAGCGCATAAGAGCACTGGGGGGCAACCGGTCGCTGTGGTAATCGCATTTGTCGCACGTGCGGTCGGGCATTAAACATACATAGAAGCTACGAGCTCGCGCTGGCAGTCTTAGGTTTACTAGACATAAGGTGAAACCGAGTATGGTCTGATTATAGTTCCTTGATATTCAACCCCAGTAGGTGTTGCAGCGTTGCGGTTTGTTTTCAATGAGACGCCTTGCCGCTATTCGCCGAGATCGATCACGTGAGAAGCAAAGCGTCCTGCGCCATGCACGAAAGCCATCTTTACGGCTGCTCCGCCGACGTTGCACGCGCCCCGGCGTATATATTTGTTCCGCTGCTTGCGCATCCTCCACCTTGTTTCATCTTTTTCGTGCGCGGCGGCGCTATTGCCCTATTTAGTCAAATGACACGCAAAATATCCAGGGCCGCGCAGGAAAGCCGGTGCTACGGCCCCCATCCGAGGATAAACGCGCAACTCTTCTACCACAGGAACTCTTGGTATGATTGAAGAGCTAGCAGGTCCGACACATAGATTCTGGCAGCTCGTAGATACACACAGACAAAAAAAAAAAAAAACGCGTCCTGCGCTCATCCTTTTTTAGCCAAGTATTCGAAATACGTTTTATATTTGATACCGCGCTGTATTTGCTCCCTGGTCTCCGGGGTTTTTTCACTATTATAGCTAGCCGCTCGCCTGAGCAATAACCCAATTTCTGGAACCCCATTTTAATGTGTGATGAAAAAAGGGAAATATATTCTGAGTGAATATTTACATCAGGAACGCAATAAGGGCAGATTGTGTGGTTCCCGGTAGCACATGAATGGGGCCCAAGGGGGTGCCACGGGGGCATAGTGCGCGGCGACCCCTGCTTTTCCACCAAAGGTCCCACGTGGGTGCGTTGCGGGCACGCGACCGATCTGACTAATCAGCTTCACTAGGCCCCCGCTGCCGGAATGCATTGTGAAAGCTTCAGTCTTGCAGCACGTGCGTCAACATCGCTGGAGCTCTGCGCGTTTACAGCACGAGAGGAGCCCTCTCGTGCATCGCTGTCTGCCTCCTACGAACTAAAGTTAGGACGGCGTCACGCATGCGCTGAACTCTTAGTGAGATTGGCCTATTCTGGCTTCCATGTAAAGTTAACGTAGTTGTGGGCAAAGCTAGGGCAGGCCCACTTGAGCTGCGCACGCGGCACCACCGTGGGTCCCACTTTGGCTGTGCGTCATTCCCAACTTCACAAACAAAAAGGTATATACTTAAAAACCTTGCCATTTATAATACACCCAAAAACTTTAGCTTGACGTACAGCAGCACACTGGCGTTGAACGGCAAGCAACAACTTTGACGAGCGGCTTGATAGCCGAGTTGTACAACATATTACATAAAATAGCTAATGTACTTGTGACTGACTGCAAAAAAGTGTAATCGGGGTTTTTCTGGCCCTAGAGCAAAACCTAAATGTCTTTTTTTTTGTAGTCTTTGATAGGTTCGTTAGCCGTTTAATATGTTTTATACCACTGTCATTAAGCCTCTCGTAAACCTTAGGGCGTCAGTTCCAGGTCAGTGCGCTGTACGCCGAACTGAAGTTTTGGGGTGCCTTATATGTCACAAGGGGCGTAATGGCTACACCCTTTTGTGGATTGTTGGGTTGCCCGCGCAGTTCCTCCATGAGACCCACCTCGTCTATGCAGACGCAGAGTTAGCACGGAGGGGAGCTCCACGGGGGCAAGCGTGAGGATGCCCCACTTGAGCCGCCCATGCAATATCGCCGTGGTTCATACGGGGTCAGGGTTTCCGTCTATTTAACGAAACTGCAGATCTCCGAAGGGTCCAAGCGGAAAAGGTACAGGAACGATTTTTCAACGTAAGTAAGGAAAAATCACACTTTTTATTTATCTGTACAGATCACACCTGAAGGTAACTAAGAAAACGGCATACGTAACCCAAAATAGTACAGTAGTGCATTTGGTGTGTAGGAATTGGCATCCTCTGTGTAAAAAAATAATACGCGTACAAAAACAAAACAAGTCAGTTTGGATAATTCACACACTTAAAGGGTACATAAAATACATCATCGCAAATACACTCGAACAATCGTTGAAGTTATTTTCATTAAATTTAAATCAACCTCGAAAATGTACAATCAGTTTAAAATGTTGCGGGGTCTAGACCATTCCAAACATTAATCGTATAGTGTAAAATAATAACATTATGTAATCGTTCTAGCAAAAGACAGCATGAGAGTTTGTGGGTGTTTATGGCATGAAAGACACGCTTGGGGTCAATTTTGGATAGCGGAGAGCTTTAAAGCTACTTTATGGAAATACAGCGAATAAAAAATCTTCAACCTGGTCGTCTTTCCGCGTCTTTCAGGGGCTGAAATACAGGTACGTTCAGCATATCTGACAGGGAGTCTTTTCTTTGCTATCTTCTATGAATGAATTCATGTGATATATCGAGCCAGCACACCAATGTTGGTATGACATTGGACTAACATTGGCAAACACCTGCCTCAATATCAGACAATATTGGAAGCCCTACCCGATCCAACATTGACCCAGTCATTGGTTCCAACGTTGGACCATTGCTCAGCCATCGTTCCAGCGAATGTTGGCCCCATCATTGGTGCCGATGTTGGGCTATTGCTTAATCATGGTTCCAGCCAATGGTGGCCCCAGATTGGCAAAGACCGGTGTAATATTGGACAATACTGGAAGCGCTACCCGATCCAATGTAGGCCGTAACTGGTGCTGATGTTGGGCCATCGTTGCACTCGCCCAGCTGTTTGATAATGTCCTCGCCAAGCTGTTTGCAAAAAGGAAGGCAAACAGACACATGGGGTTGTTTTGAAATCTCCTAAAATTTCATTACACACAGCCTATTCTGTAGATAAGTACAAACTAAGCAATTTGTAATATGTGAAGATATTATACGGCTGAGAATATTGCAAAGGAAACAAGAACAGGGGTAATTCTTGGGTTGTGTCTCGTCTCCCGGCAGCCGGCAGAAGTTTTTCGCCGAAATTTTACCAGCAGTCGCACCCCATTGGCGGTGCAATCAGTTCACCGACCAACGTTTCATCGACATATCGTGTCATCAACACGCGATGTTTCATAAAAAAAAAACAAAAAACTTAGAATGGCGTTTGTTTTTTCTTTTGTAATCAGCCGCTGCAGACTCACGAAGAAGCGGCGTGAAAGGATTGGCTGGGTCGGTGAACACGCGTCTCAGGAGCACACGCGCGACGAAATGCCCCTACAGCGTGCAATTCGCGTAACGAATGTCGGTGAAACGTTAATATCGACGAAACGTGTGTCCATGAAGCGTGTATCTACAAAAAGTTGGCCGTGAAACGTAGGGAGAATAAAAAATTCAGTATGTTACCTGCAGTTTTAACATGATTTCAGACAGCCAATGGCAGGTGACTGCAGGTAGACGCTCGGGGAAATTATTCTCCTGGCTGCCAGGGGATAGACACTGCCTAATTCTAGAGGTAATCTGGAAGAGTGCCCGTGGAAGAGTGGTCAAATGTCGCGAAGTAGGTTGCAGCGCACTTACGTTGACAATACCGGACTTGAAATATAAACTCCGAGATATATGTCGACTTGGAGACTGCAGAACAACCACTCAAACACAAAAACGAGAAGGAAGGTGTCCGTGAAGATTCAACACGATGTAGCACAAGCTGTCATTTGCCAAACCGCACAGTAAACGCATCACAAGAATCTCTTGGACTTTTCGAAGCAGATACCATTTACCACAGGAGCGGAATCCAGAGCAGCCACGTAGGCCGCACCACACGCCAAACTAGGTCCGCCAGCCGGCATCCCAAGATTGTCAACGGCTAATGCCTCATTCATAAAACCACGCGATCACGCTTCTGCCATTGCCCGCGCACAAAGCGCGGAGTCAAGAGGTAAAAAGTCTATTGTTGATTGGTCCGGCGAGCGTGCACCTTCTACCATGCTTTCAGCTTAAGGAGATAGAGCTAAAGAGAGGAGTAGAAAGGCAGCAGCTCCTTCAAGGCCAGAACGTGGGTGCGCTCACAATGGCTAATCTTTAGGGACATCTTAACAATGAAGAATGAGAGGATTAGACACTTGTACCCAAGGTTGATCGTGCAGTGGATGCTATGTGTGACGTTGGGCTTCAGGCAGGTGCCGTGTTCTGCCTTATCACCAGCTTCGAGACTGCAGTCGCGTGTTTCAAACCGGAGACACGATTGACCTAAAACACGCATATTGTCTACCCTACTGTCAATACCGAGTGAACAGGACAGGTCTATGAAGGACAGCTTTCGAACTTCCGAAGAAGCTTTCAAGTCCAAAAGTGTCCCAAAACTCGGGAAGTTTGAAGATACTATGTTTTACGCCGTATAACCCTTATTATAATTTAGAATAAAGAACCAAGCGCGACTATTTTTTGCGCACGATGTCCACAAATAAAGAAAGATATATATATATACATATATATATATGGGCGGTTTCATTTGGATTGAGGGAACGAGTGGCAGTCGTATTTTTTATTTTGCTTCAAATTTTTATATTTTGTGGAGTATGTTCCAAGAAGAACAATCCTTTTTATTTTAATGTCCTGACATGATTAGTTCCCGAGAAAAAAAATCTCAAAGAAGCGGGAAAGAACTACGAGGTTTTGACGATTGTCGTGTGTGGCGTTTTTGAATCACTCTCAATCTCAAAGTATTCAAAAGAGAGCGTCTATATTTTTTAGTGTGATATATATGCAAGTAGGTAAGACGACATTATAACTGCTGTTTATTATTCGTCGCTCCAAGTTTTGTAAAAATCCCCAAACTAGCCTCCGCGAACAACTGTGACCTAAATTGCGGATTTTATTTTGAGTCGACTATGTTTAGTATCGCTTTTAAAATAATAACACCTGTAGAACCTTTCATTGTCTTCCGAACTAAGCAAAGTTTGTGTTCTTATCATATACGAGCACTGAGAAATAAATTATGAAACAAAAAGGGTTTTCACTTTTCGTTCAAATTCAGCACGCTGTAAAAAAAAAAAAAGACATTTTTAATTTTTTTTTCTCGCGTCGCGTTTTCTTCACACCCTTCTTTTAGCCAGAATAAAGCCGTTAGAGTTATTTGCCTTGGTTTTGAGTTTTAAGCCTCTAAATATGCTAAAAAAGAGCAAATGCCGATGGTGGGATTTGACGATTTTCGTGTGTGGCGTATTTGAACCACTCTCAATCTCAAAGTATTCAGAAGAGAGTTTCGATATTTTTTTTATTGTGATATATATGCAAGTCGGTAAAACAACATTTTAACTACTATTTATTATTCGTCGATCCAATCTTTCTAAAACTCCCCAAACATGCCTTCGCGAACAACTGTGACCTAAACTGCGGATTTGTTTTTAGTCGACTATGTTTAGTTTTGTTTTTAAAATATTACTACGTGTAGAACCTTTCATTGCCTTCCACATTATGTAAAGTTTGTGTCTTAATCACGTACGAGTACTGAGAAATAAATTATGAAACATAGAAGGTTTTCACTTTTTGTTCAATTTCAGAACGCTGTAAAAAATAGAAAAAAAATCTTTTTTTTGCGTCTCGTTTTTTTACATTTTTATTTTAGCCAGAATACATTCTGTTAGAGGTATATGCACTAGTTTTGAGTTTTAAGCCTCTAAATACGCTCAAAAAGAGCAAATGCTGATGGTGGGTTTATGGGTTATATCTGTATATTTTATTCTTTGTTATAATAATCTAAGGGACGTTAAATAAATACTCATATAAAAACATGAATGTCGTTAGGCGTATAATAACAAGTTTGCAATTCCAAACGTCTAAACACTATAAAATCGCAACTGCAGAAAGGGGGTTTTCAGACAATTTCCGCCGGTGCCATGATTGGAGGGGCCTCAAGCCTAAACCCTATGCGCTACATAATCTATACTACATTAAAAATATCGAAGTATAATATTGTAAAACATTAGAGTAAAATACACTTCCTATTGGAAACCTAGAATTTTAAATGCAAATGTTTTTATTTTTAATGCGAAATTCATGTTGATAACAGAACCGAATCATTTTTCAGCATATTTAGAGGCTTAAAACTCAAAACCAGTGCATATACCTCTGACGGAATGTATTCTGGGTAAAATAGGGGTGTAAAAAAACGCGAAGCAAAAAAAAAAAAAAAAAATTAAAAATGTTTTTTTTTTATACAGCGTGCTGAAATTGAACGAAAAGTGAAAACCTTCTCTGTTTCATAATTTATTTCTCAGTACTCGTACGTGATTAAGACACAAACGTTACATAATGTGGAAGGCAATAGAAGGTTCTACACGTGGTATTATTTTAAAAGGGATACTAGACATAGTCGACTCAAAATAAAATCCGAAATTTAGGTCACAGTTGTTTGCGGAGGCATGTTTGGGGATTTTTACAAAACTTGTATCGACGAATAATAAATAGTAGTTGGAATTTCGTTTTACCGATTTGCATATAGATCACAATAAAAAATATAGAAGCTCTCTTTTGAATACTTTGAGATTGAGAGTGGTTCAAATACGCCACACACGAAAATCGTCAAATCCCACCATCGGCATTTGCTCTTTTTTAGCATATTTAGAGGCTTAAAACTCAAAACCAAGGCAAATAACTCTAACGGCTTTATTCTGGCTGAAAGAAGGGTGTGAAAAGAACGCGACGCGAGAAAAAGGAAGAAATTAAAAATGTTTTTTTTTTTTTTATACAGCGTGCTGAAGTTGAACGAAAAGTGAAAACCCTCTCTGTTTCATAATTGATTTCTCAGTACTCGTACATAATAAAAACACAAACTTTGCTTAATTTGGAAGGCAATGAGAGGTTCTACACGAGGTATTATTTTAAAAGCGATAATAAACATAGTCGACTCAAAATAAAATCCGCAACTTAGGTCACAGTTGTTCGCGGAGGCATGTTTGGGGATTTTTACAAAGATTGGAGCGACGAATAATAAATAGCAGTTATAATGTCATCTTACCTACTTGCATATATATCACACTAAAAAATATAGACGCTCTCTTTTGAATACTTTGAGATTGAGAGTGGTTCAAAAACACCACACACGAAAATCATCAAATCCCACCATCGGCATTTGCTCTTTTTTAGCATATTTAGAGGCTTAAAACTCAAAACCAAGGCAAATACCTATAACAGAATTTATTCTGGCTGAAAGAAGGGTGTGAAAAGAACGCGACGCGAGAAAAAAGAAGAAATTAAAAATGTTTTTTTTTTTTTTTTTTTTTTTATACAGCGTGCTGAAGTTGAACGAAAAGTGAAAACCCTCTCTGTTTCATAATTTATGTCTCAGTACTCGTATATTATAAAAACACAAACTTTGCTTAATTTGGAAGGCAATGAAAGGTTCTACACGAGGTATTATTTTAAAAGCGATACTAAACATAGTCGACTCAAAATAAAATCCGCAATTTAGGTCACAGTTTTTCGCGAAAGCATGTTTGGGGATTTTTACAAAACTTTTATCGATGAATAATAAATAGTAGTTGGAATTTCGTTTTACCGATTGGCATATATATCACAATAAAAAAATATAGAAGCTCTCTTTTGAATACTTTGAGATTGAGAGTGGTTCAAAAACGCCACACACGAAAATCGTCAAATCCCACCATCGGCATTTGCTCTTTTTTAGCATATTTAGAGGCTTAAAACTCAAAACCAAGGCAAATACCTCTAATGGTATTTATTCTGGCTAAAAGAAGGGTGTGAAAAGAACGCGACGCGAGAAAAAGGAAGAAATTAAAAATGTTTTTTTTTTTATACAGCATGCTGAAGTTGAACGCAAAGTTAAAACCCTCTCTGTTTCATAATTTATTTCTCAGTACTCGTACATAATAAAAACACAAACTTTGCTTAATTTGGAAAGAAATGAAAGGTTGTACACGAGGTATTATTTTAAAAGCGATACTAAACATAGTCAACTCAAAATAAAATCCGCAATTTAGGGCAGAGTTGTTCGCGGAGGCATGTTTGGGGATTTTTACAAAAATTGGGGCGACGAATAATAAATAGCAGTTATAATGTCATCTTACCTACTTGCATATATATCACACTAAAGAAATATAGACGCTCTCTTTTCAACACTTTGAGATTGAGAGTGATTCAAAAACGCGACACCCGACAATCTTCAAAACCTCGTCGTTCTTCCCCGCTTTTTAAGATTTTTTTTTTCTCAGGAACTAATCATGTCAGGAAATCAAAATAAAAAGGATTGTTCTTCTTGGAACATGCTCCACAAAATATAAAACTTTGAAGCAAAATAAAAAATATGACTGCCACTCGTTGCCTGAATCCAAATGAAACCGCCCATATATATATATATATATATATATATGGGTGTTTTCATATCAAATCGGGCAGGCTAAAAGTGTCTAATTTTTGATTTTCACGAAAAAAATATATGTCTTGGGGGCATTTCTCAAATGAAGGAGGGCGTAAACCGCATGTTCCCCAGATATTTTGTTCTCGAGTTACGAAGCGTAGAAGCCGCAGTGGCAGAAACTAGTGTTTTTGCTTGCCGTCGCAGGTCGCGTGTTTGACACCCCTGCTGGCGCTAATGTTTTTTCCACAAACTTTTAACTTTTTCCCCTCATTTAATAGGTACTATAAAGATACCTTGACGTAGTTAAATATTTCTAATATTTTGATTGTTTTCTAAAAAAATGTCAAACTCGTCTCTCAGGTCGATTTTTGGTCAACTTTGACAGGTCATTACTTTGTCTGTACTTAAGGTAAATTTTCTTTCTTTGGCTCTACCGAAAGCCCAAAGCGAGCCCATTGTAGATATAATAATATCATTATGATCTGTTGAGTAGCCGCTCCGCTACTTTCACGTAAACGTTGTAAGAAATAACAAATGCTGAAAGTTTGAGGTCGATTTTCTCAAAAACCCCTATTTTGTAAATTTTTGTTTTTTAAATTCTTTTAGATATATACTAGTCGACTACAAGAAAAAACAATCTAGAAATGTAATATTTTGGTTGTGTGTCCTCTATTTGAGCCGCAATCGCGTGAAATGTGTGAACATTTGGTATTTTTCACAACGTTTACGTGAAGGTAGCTGAGCGGCTAGTCAGCGGATCATAATGAAATTATTATATCTATAATGGACTTGCCTTGGGCTTTCTGTAGAGCCAAAGAAATAAAATTTACCTTAAGTACAGACAAAGTAATGACCTGCCAAATTTGACCAAAAAGCGACCGGAATGACGAGTTTCACATTTGTTTTAGAAAGCAATGAAATTCCTAAAAATATTTTAACACATCAAGGTATGTTTATAATACCTATAAAAGGAGGAGAAAAAGTTACAAGGGTGCATAAAGAACACTAGCGCCAGCAGAGGGTGTCAAACACGCGACCTGCGACGGCAGGCGAAAACACTAGTTTCTGCCACTGTGGCTTCTACGCTTCGTAACTCGAGAACAAAAAATCTGGGCAACATGCGGTTTGCGCTTTCCTTCATTTGAGAAATGCCCCCAAAACATATATTTTTTTCGTGAAAATTAAAAATTAGACCCTTTTAGCCTGCCTGATTTGAGATGAAACCTCCCATATCGAGCAAGCTGAAAGGGTCTAATTTTTAATTTTCACGAAAGAAATTAATGTTTTGGGGACATTTCTCAAATGAAGGAGGGCGCAAACCGCATGTTCCCCAGATTTTTTGTTCTCGATTTACGAAGCGTAGAAGCCACAGTGGCAGAAACTAGTGTTTTTGCCTGCCGTCGCAGGTCGCGTGTTGTACAGACTCTGCTGGCGCTAGTGTTTTTCCTACACCATTTTAACTTTTCCCTCTAATTTAATATTTACTATTACCACACCTTGATGTAATCAAATATTTCTAATAATTTGATTGTCTTCTAAACAAAATGTCAAACTCGTCACTCAGGGCGATTTCCGGTCAATTTTGACAGGTCATTACTTTGTCTGTACTTAAGGTACATTTTATTTATTTAGCTCTATAGAAAGCCCTAAGCATGCCTAGTATAGATATAGTATGATCATTATGATCTGCTGAGTAGCCGCTCCGCAACCTTCACGTAATCGTTGTGAAAAAGAACAGATGTTCACACATTTCACGTGATTGCGGCTCAAATGGAGGACATACAACCAAAATATTACATTTCTAGATTGTGTTTTCTTGTAGTCGACTGATATATCTAAAAGAATTTAAAAAAAAAACAAAAATTTACAAAATTGAGGTTTTTGAGAAAATCGACCTCAAACTTTCAACATTTGTTATTTCTTACAACGTTTACGTGAAGGTAGCGGAGTGGCTACTCATCATATCATAATGATATTATTATATCTATAATGAGCTTGCTTTGGGCTTTCTGTAGAGCCAAAGAAAGAAAATTTACCTTAAGTACAGACAAAGTAATGACCTGTCAAAGTTGACCAAAAATCGACCTGAGAGACGAGTTTGACATTTTTTTTAGAAAACAATCAAATTATTAGAAATATTCAAATACGCCAAGGAATCTTTATAGTACCTATTAAATGAGGGGAAAAAGTTAAACGTTTGTGAAAAAAACATTAGCGGCAGCAGAGGGTGTCAAACACGTGACCTGCGACGGCAGGCAAAAACACTAGTTTCTGCCACTGCGGCTTCTACGCTTCGTAACTCGAGAACAAAAAATCTGGGGAACATGCGGTTTGCGCCCTCCTTCATTTGAGAAATGTCCCCAAAACATATATTTTTTTCGTAACAATAAAAAATTATACCATTTTAGCCTGCCCGATTTATATGAAAACACCCATATATATATATATATATATATATATATATATATATATATATATATATATATATATATATTCTTTTTACCAATAAATCAAAAATTATGTTTATACTGTTAGGTTCGCGTTTTTAAACTTCAAATTGTTTTACGAAACCGTTACACATAAAATACACCACGGACAGCACAATTTCCAACTGTCAACACACGAGGAATCGTCGACGCTCGCAGACGGAATGTTTCGATGCTACGAGAACGGTTTTTGAAAGATGCTGTGTAGGGTACGCCGGGCGCAACGGCTTCCCAACCGTTCGGAGGGCATAGGACTCGCGACGACAAAGTAGCGTCTTGCATCTTCAGTAAGCTAACGGTGCTTGAGAGTCCCACTCTCACTTTTCCGCAGAGCGAGCGCGGCCGGCGCGATCGAGGCGCAGTCGGCTCTCGCGTCGCGATTGCTGCGTTGTTGCTCTGCCTACACCGATGACATGTGCACTGACAGTCAAAGCAGCCCTCTCGAGACTTCATATGAGTCCAATAGACGACTTTATAGCGCGATAGACTTTCGTAATAAGAGTAGAACTCATTTTGGTATAGTCGCGTGTATATAGCTTCATAGGCACATATTATTCTATAGTCAGCAATAGAAATATGAATGGTTGATATTCTATAGCTTTGAAGACATAGATTATTCTGTAGGTAGCTATAGAGTATTTTATGGTTTCTTATGGCTGACCATAGAGGGCCATATACGGTGATAGCTCACCATAGGATTCGCTATAGACGTCCATAGGCCATTTTCGTATGGGATTGGCTCCAACAGTTCAATATTGGAGAGCTTATACTGGTGTATGTTCAACATTGATGAGTACAGTACAATATTGACCAGCCTATGTCAGCGCATCGTCAATATTAGGAAAACTCTAGTTTTTGACAGTTCGAATATTAACCTGCTTAGGTCAGCGTATATCGAATATTGAAAAGCCAGTGGCTCTGACAGTCCAATATTGTACAGGATATGCCCGCGTATAGCCACTATCAGAAAGGCAGTGGCTCCGATAGTCCAACCTTGGACAGCTTATGCCGGCCCATATGCAATATTGGAAAGCTATTGGCTTTGACAGTCCAATATTGGACAGCTTATGCCGGCATATATCCAACATTGGAAAGCCAGTGCCTTTCACAGTCCTATGTTGGCCAGGCAATGCTAACGTATCACCAGTATTGGAAAACCATTAGCTTTGATAGTCCATTATGGGACACTTTGATTCCAGTATTGGTAAACATATGGCTCAGTTGGGCCATTTTAGAACCATTCTTTGCCACATCAAATCTAATGTTGGCCCAATACTGTGGGCTGCCTGGGTAACGTTTGAATTGTTTCAAGATTTGCGCTGTCACCCTTTTGATGTGGGTTCCATACCGAGCTAGCGTATTCAAGCGGAGACAGTGCTATGGTTTTATAAGCGAATAGTTTGACATCTCTAGGAGCATTGTTGAGTCTTCGCGAAGTAAGCTCATCTTTTTAAGGGGCTGTTGAACATATGATATCTATTTTTCTGGACCATTTCAGATTGCGCGTTAGAGTTATCCCTATGTACTTCAATCCCGAAACTTCGTAACTTAAGTTGCTTCCTATGTTACATGTAAACGGTATGTGATTTTTTTATTTATCATCCTAAGATAAACAATTTTGTCATAATTTATCACCATGTCCCATGAATTACACCATTGATCTATTTGGTGCAGCTTCTTAGAATGGATGCTTGGGCGAGTTGGATATTTATATTGTAGGAGAAGCGCAAAAGTAAACTCACTCACTCTGAAAATGCACGCGTACCAGAAAAACGGTCACTCACGTCGCGCTGACTTACAACTCCAATTGTATTTTCGTCTTCTTTCTTTTTCTTGTACCCGTATTAAACTTGTCATGTCTCACTTCGTTCTCTTCTGTACAAACAAATAACAATGTCTATCGCACATTACCTTCGAGAGTCAAGATATAACAATTATTTTTCAGTGAGCGTTATGGATGGACTACTAACACAACTATCACTACTTTTTATGATGTTAGCTGCCTCTATTATTTCACGTGTTAATTGGTGATGGTTCTTTCCAATTACGGTGCTATTTGTGAAGTTCGCAGTGCACCCACAGTCACGGAAGTGAATACCAAAAAGTCCTGAGTTTGCTAATCGGGTGTTATTGCTATGTTCCCTTAATCTGTCATTTATGCATATTCCAGTTTGTCCTATGTACTGTTTGCCGCGTGAAAGGGGAAAGGAATAAATCACTCCTTCTGAGCAAGGTATGTATGGGGTTCTATGCTTTTTAATGCAGCCGGTATTAGTTTTTGGTATGGCGTTAACGTTTTTACATAGGCCTGAGAGTTTGAGGGGGGCGGAAAAGACTACATCGATATTTGAGCGATTCCCAATCTTCTTCAGGTTATGAGAAATGTTATGAATGTAGGGGATGACTACCGGTTTTTGGTTACTGTATCTGTCGCTTGGCTTGCGGGATGTGATTTGACCTTTTTTAATCTGTCTAAGGCGGCGGTCCCGCGGCCCCAACCATAATACCGGTGGCAGCTCTGCTAACGCTCCTGTTTGCTGTGCAAATGTCGCGTCTGTGCGCGTGTTACGTATTTCGTTTTTTTTGCAAATAAATCGCCAAATCATCATCACTCTTTTAGTGCAAAATATGATACGCATTTTTTTTTAAACTTGACGCACAATAAGAAAACAAAAAGTGCAAGTTTTGATATTTTCAAAGACATACCTCTATGCATTCCAAGTTTCTAGACTTGTAATGCATCCAAGACGCGTTCTTATTTTTGTATTGAATAGAAGAAGGACTCGTCTAGTTTTGAGTATACGTGTTTTTCTTAATTAGCACGCTCAAATGTTTTTAATATTTATTCAAAAGGAGCCCTTTTTTATGCGACTTTAAAGTCTCGTAACTCAGTTTCGCATCATAACGCAGCAACGACATTTAAGGGCATGCTTGTGGTAAACATAGGAACTCAGAATACGAATTATTAGAAGTGCAACACCAGCCGTTTTCTTGTAAACACAACTTGATTGTGATAAAATGTCTAAGAATACTCTTAACGCGTTCTTGGTTTTCTCAGAGAGCGTTCTGGCATCTGACCTAAATTTTCTTTAGTTCAGTGCTAGAGGAACTGAGCTGGTTCACTAGAAGCGTGATTTTTTCGTATTCATATTCAGATTTGTTTAAAATATGTTTTAATCATGGGACTATTTTGAAGCTCGACTCTGTACGCAAGAAACCGGTTTCAAAGAAGAGGGCAGCTATTTAGGCAACGATTCTTTAATTAGTGCTTTTCTCGTTCTAAATAAAATTACGTTCTATGATTGTAATTTTTTGAAAGCATACTAATTGTCCTAAATAGTAAAAAGGACCTATGTTTTAACAGACGACGCGCACTTGCGCCATCTTTTGAAAGATGGCTGAAATTCGAGGTTGAGAAGTTCAGGCAAAGTGGCGCTGATTCTGTCCCTGACGCAGAGGATTCTTTTCTCAAATATTTCCTCGCGCTACTTCCTCGTTCTTGGAGTAAGTCACAGTTAATCTTGCAAGAAAAAGAAAAAAAAAAACGAGAAGCGCGTTACAAGGGTCACGAGCAAGTTCTCGAAAACGGCTAGTGCCTACAAATAAGCTATTCAATGCTGTCCGCCATGTTCCGACACCACGAAAGGTCCAAAAATTGAACTCCATATTATGGTGACGACGAGGGAGAATTTTTTCCCCCACTAAAGGAATTTTTAACGGACATTTTTTTTTAAGGCTTCCGGCTTTCCAACCGCGCTGGTTTTGTTTTGTTCGCCATCGTGCAGGGATTTGAGATTTTTAGTTTTAACGTTACTCTACTCGTAGAAAACGTACGGGGAGTGTTACGTGCAAACCGCAGTGACTGGTTCCTCATAGTAAGGCAACAAACAGCCAGTCATCGTGGCTCAAATCTGAGGCTCAGGAAAAGGGTCTAATAAACCCCCTTTTCATGAAGTGCTCTATCAAAAGCGTTGCACATGTGCGAAACCCTGACTAGGTCGTCTTTCATTGGATTAATTTTTATTTCATTTATTCAAATAAGAACAATGTCAGACGATCAACTTTCATGGTGTTGGTTTAATAATGCAACGACTTCAAGCTTCCACTTTTCGATATGGCGACGTGCGCGATCGAAAGCGCCGCTGTGATCGGGCTTCCACGATTGGACGGATGCTGACTATGACGTGAACAAAGGATTTCTCATCGACGGAAATAAGAGGAATGTAAGAAATGTACTTTTGACGGTGTTGGCAGTGTTGCTTTGAGAGCGCAAGGGTTTCAAGCTTCCACCATGCTCATTACAGACACCATCGAACTTGTTGTTCGCGAAGTAGTGACGTCACGAGAGGGAACCATGGGAGGGCGCCACCAAAACATCTCACCGCTAATAAGCAGCCAGGGTCGCTAAACTCGTCAAACACAAAGTTGGGCACGAAGTTCGCGGAGCGTGCTGATTGGACTCTCGCGACGTTGGCGTCACGCGGGACGAGATGTCAATCATCCAAGCTTTCTCGGTGCTCAAATTCCAGCGAGAATGTTAGGCACAAAGTTGTAGCGAGCTTCATCGGAGCGCGCGCGAGCAACACCGTGGGGCCAGCCGATTGAACGGCTGCACTGATGACGTCGCGCCTGCGTGTCCCTACATCCCTATGCCGCGATAGAGTCAATGAAACGTAGATTGTACCTAGGCGGGCTGTAAATACTCTGAACTTTCTCGTCGCAAGATCGTCGTTTGTGGAAGTTATTGCTGACGACAAAGTGACGTTTCACAACTTTGGGAAGGAGTTATTTGAGGCCAAAATCTTCGCTTCGGAATCGAGGCGAAGATTAAACTTTGTGATATTGCGGAGCCATGCGCGGTGTACGCGGCTTTAGAGCTCATCTTCCGCCACTGTCAACAACGCCACCGGGGTCACCCACAGGCGTTATGTATAGAGACGTCGGTAATGACTGAGAGATGAGGGGGCGACGGGGAATGGCGAGAAAAAGCCGGGGAAAGGAATAAAAAAAGGTAAAACCAGCATAAACACACACTCAAATAGGGGTCAGGAAGGGCCGTAGAAATTGTTCGGGAAAGAGAGAGAGACACGGCGGGTGGAGTGATATTAGTGAAGAAGGGGGATATCCCTTCCCCCTGAATTTTAGAGCGCAACTCTTATGCGCCCATTTCGAGCTTGAGCGGCGTCGCCGTCGGCGTAACCGCGCGCGCGTTGCATTATGGGACGTTTTTTCACTAAATTTAGCGGTGAAATTGACGTCACATGATTTTAACACCAATTAGGTTTCCCCGCTAAATGAGAGGGGAGCAGGATAAGAGGAGGAGGGGGTGGAGGAGCATACCATCCCCTCCGAACTCTCCCCTCCTCCTCCTCAAGAGCTGCGAGTAGTATTAGTTGATACACGATTGAACAGAATGTAAACAAGGGGGGCGGGGCCAGCCCCCCTTGTTTACTTCCGGCTCAATCGAGTATCGACCATTCACAGGGACGCAGGGCGGGACCTCTTCCCTCTCTCGCATCTCAGGGACCAATGACAGTGCATGGGCGTTGACCAGTGACCAATCGAATCTCGCTCGGGTCCGATTTGAGGTACGTGAGGTCACGTACCTCAAACCGCAGACCTCAAACCGCGAACCACACACCTCAAACCGCAAACCACACACCTCAGACCGCAAACCACAAACCTCAAACCTGCTTGACCAGGTGTTGATAGCTGCGGTCATCATCTGATAACAACCAAATGATGTCACACAGGGTCCGAGCTTCGTTCGACAGAGGGCGCTCACGTCATGTCGCACAGGTTTGTGCTGCATCCGAGGGAGGGTGCTGCACTCCGGTCACATGACGGTCACGTGTTTTGAATTTGAATTGTGGCGCGGTAAATGCCCCTTTTATTCGGTAAAAAAGGCTTCGCGGGCCGCGCGGGGAATCGACCGCGAGACCTTCTGCTCAGAAGCCCGACGCGCTATCCCCTGAGCTATGAGCACAATTTTTTTTTTATTTATTACATGAGATTTGGTCAGCAAACACAAGGCACTTGAAATCACGGTACACCAAGGTTGTCGTTAGGTCTCATGTACAGGCGTCGACATACATTTCGTTCACCTAAGGTTACACCAGTGCAGTTTCACAACTCTACACAGTATTTTGTATTGAATATTACGTCTAAAAATCCGGCAGATGGATACATTGATTCAAGAGAGCATACCAGTCTGGGCGTTCCCCGAGATGGTCTAATACATTTCGTACATGTGATACAGTTTCTATAAAATTTGACTTTGTTGTCCGGGGAGCGTCAGCATTTCTGTCGATCATTCTCGTTTTCCATAGACTATGCAAGCCCATCAGTGTAAACAGATCATAAGGGAAGCTGTCATTCGGGTTTAGAGGTAGAAAACGGATTGTGTAGGCACTTATATTTAAATCTTTTTTCACAGTTCTTTGTAACACATCCCAGAAGAGGTAAGCATCAGTGCAGAAAATAAAACAATGTTCTATAGTTTCTGGTTGGTTACAAAGGCGGCAGTTCACTGACCACGGAACGAAAATGCCTTTTTCTTGAAGCCAAGGCTTGACAGGTAGCGTAGAAGTATGAAGTTTAAAAAAAAAGGTCTTTGCAGAAGGCGACACTCGCATTTTCTTCACACGTTTAAAGACATCTTGTTCCTGACCGTTACCGTATAGGCTTCGATACAAAGGTACAGGAAACACAACGTCGATCAGATCAGCATAAATTGTTTTCCGAGGAACTTTAAATAAATACTCCAGAGAAAACCGGGTTTTCAAAAACTCAATCGCGCTAACTACTTCTCCAAGGAAACCAAAAGGACGCAATGTGCCCACAGGCACAGATGAGACTACCAAGTATGGTAAAGCTTCTGAAAGTTCTGTCTGCACGTAAGTGCGCAGAAAATGATGGGATAGCGTTCGGAAGAACATAAAACGAATAATCACCTGTTTTAAAAATAGGTGAATCAGTCCAAGACCACCTGTATCAATGGAGCGAAAAAGGTTGTCTCGTTGCATGGGTTCCCAAGTGGAATCCCAGACGAAAGTCGCGAAAACCCTATGAAATTTTTGAATTTGGCCTCTCGCACAGCAAATCACCTGGAGCACGTACCATAGTTTTGCTGCAAGGAAAATATTACAAGCTTTAGCGCGTCCAAAGATTGACCACCGATTTGATTTCATTATATTGACTTGACGTTTGATCTTTGCCACACGCTCAGACCAGTAATGACCACTGTTCCGAATGCAGTTCAAGGGAACTCCTAAATACTGAGGAGCTACACAGCTCCACGAAATACCAGCATACCTCGAAGGTGCTGTGGCCCACTGGCCGCACCAGAAGCCAACGCATTTTGAGTTATTTACCAACGCTCCCGATGCTTCACAAAATGTTTGAGTTAAGGTAAAGACATTGTTGACACTTTTCTTATCGGCACAGAAAAACGCTATATCATCGGCGTAGGCCAACACTTTCACTTCCGCGGAATAGAAGTGATAGCCGTCCACTGCAGGGTTGGAAAGTACACTCAAGCAAAGAGGTTCTAAGTAGAGAGCAAACAAAAGAGGGGATAGCGGACACCCTTGTTTAACAGACGATTCTAATTTTATAGGATTCGAGAGTGAACCATTAACAATGAGACGGGTAGCACAGCTTCGGTAGCATAGTTCGATTCCTTTCAACAACATTGGTCCCGGGTTTATGTGTCTAAGGATGGCGAAAAGGAAGTCATGGGATACGCGATCGAAGGCTTTCGCCAAGTCTACTTGAACTATGGCGACCTGGTCGTTATGCCGAGTACAGCTCTCTATGACCGAGCGTGCGACGTGTATATTTGTCTGTATACTTCGCCCCTTAATTCCACATGTCTGATGGTCGCCAACGACACTAGAAGCGACGAACTGAAGCCGTTTTGTCAGAATCTTAGCGAATATCTTATAATCCACATTGCAGAGAGTAATAGGGCGGTATCCTTCTACGTGTATAAGTTTATCTGTATCCTTACTTTTGGGGATTAATACTGTATGGCTGCTACAAAATGATGGTGGTAAGCGTTCACAATCGTAAGCTTTCAGAAATACTTTGTGTAAGAAAGGGCACAGTAATTCCTTATACTCCTTGTAAAACTCAGCTGGGAGTCCATCCGGGCCCGGTGTTTTAGAGTTAGGCAACTCATCTATCGCACACCGGATGTCCTCCAGCGTTACTGGTCCACTAAGTAGTTCGCGTTGAATTTCGCTCACTTTAGGCAACATGGAAACTAAAGTATCTGCCATTTGACTGTTAGAAGATGGCGTTTTCCGGAATAGGTTTTTGTAGTGGGATTCGAATGTACGCATTATATCAGCATCGTTGGTTGAAAGGGTTCCGTTGCAGTTGAAAAGTTTGATTTTTTTGGAAAGCCCATGGCGCCTTTCATCATCAATGGCACGCCGCGAGGGTGTTTCAGATGACAAGAAACGCCTACACCTAGAGCGTACCAGTGCACCATTATAGCGATTTTGCTGATAGCGCTGCAGCTGACTTTTGACCAGTATGATTTCTTCTTGAAACTCGCCAGGTTTTTCACATTCCAGTTCATAAAGGCTATTTAGGTTTCGTAAAAGGGCAGTTTCGTCTTTCTTTGCGTGAAAGGATGCAATACAAGCAAATTCGATCGCTTCATTTTTGACCTCTTGCTTAAATGAGTCCCATTGGGCGAAAGTGCCAAATTTTTCATTGCTTGACATATTGTTAAAACATTCACGAACACGTTTTTGAAAATCATCGCTACTAAGAAGTCTTGTGTTCAGTTTCCATAATTCCCATTTCGGACGTGACTTATTACGTACGTCTGCCCCAATACGAACCTTTACAAGGCAATGATCAGAAAAGGACATTGGTTTTACTTCATAAGTAGAAACATGCGAAAAAAGTTGGCTTGAAACGTAAACACGGTCAAGCCTCGCGTTACTGTGAGCATCAATGTGAGTGAATCGGCTAGCAGTAACCTGAGAAGCACCGACATCAAATAGGTGGAAGTTATATGTGAGGTTGTTTAGTATGTCAGCACTGCTGTCAGGTCTTGTAAGGGGCACTGATCTATCATTGATATTACAGACACAATTGAAATCACCAAAGAGAACAACTTGCCTATCGGTGTCGAGGAAGGGGGAGAGATTTTCAAAAAACAAACGTCTTTGTCGAACATCGTTGTAGGCATAAATGCAAATTAAACGCCAGGAGATACCATTTAAGAAAAAATCGCAGCATATGAACCTGCCCTTATCATCCACAGCATGTGAAAATGACGAGTATTCCAGTCTCTTCTTTAAGAACAAAAGGCATCCTCCCGACAAGCCATCCGCATGGCTCACACATACCTCATAACTTGAGAGGAAAGGGTCCAAAGCACGAGCTGTGTCCTCGTCGGACGATATCTTTGTCTCCTGGACGGCAACAAAGTCAATCTGTTCCTTTGAGAGGACTCTATACAGTTGGGACTGACGTGCACGTGAACACAGACCTCTGACGTTGATGGTAGCGAAGCTCAAGGGAGGAAATGCCAGGGAGGTGTTAGTTAAGGGGGTAGTTCATCAGCGTCCTCCACTACGTCAGCAGGCCGGGTGGCCTTACTGTAAGGGTGCTCACACACCTCCGCTGGCCTGCGTTTTGCGTCGCCTCTCTCGTCGCTGTTGTGGCCGATCGTGACATTCTTGGTAGACGACTGAGACGATTTTTCTGATGTTGGGGCAGGTCGTTTGACAGATGTTCCACTGGACGCGGTCGAGCGTTCTCGTCGAGGTGATGATTCCTGTGAAGCAACCGCTGACGTCGTACTTAAAAGAGGGAAGTCGCTGTCTGACAAAACCTCCATGGGAGCTGTGCGAGAGTCGTCTTGCACAAACGGTTCAGACTTTTCATATTCAGCGGTGATCGTCGCCAACTCAGGGCTGACGTCAGGTGGTTGGTGCAGTGGGGCAGCCAGCTGTACCCTTGAAGTGGTGCTGGAAGGGATGACTTCTCCTGTTGCATCGACCACTTCGCTTATGTCCATTAGGTGTTCTAGAACAACATCTTCAGCTGGGCTTCTCGCTTGTCGGAGCTTGTCTGCATAGGTGGTGACGCACTCGCTTGTTACATGGCCATAGCGTCGGCATTCACCGCATCGTGGGGTCCTACACTCGCGACGAATGTGACCGATTCGGTAGCATCGTAGACACAGTGGAGGGCGGCCAGGCACGAGCACCAAGCTTCGACAGCCGAACACCGTGAGCTGGTGCGGTATCTGGCTCGCGTCCATTCCCTCGTGGAGAGTCAACGTTACTTCTTTGTTGAGCGTTTCCATCTGTTCCATTCCGGCGCAGCGCCATTTTTCTCTAACAATCGAACGCACCATGCCAAAAGGCGACAGTGCCTCTTCGATACGCTGGTTCTCCAAGTGGACTGGTAGCCAAAGAAGCTTCAGTTTGACGTCCCTGGTGTCCGGGTCGATGATTAGACATCGGCGCCCCTTTACGCGGAGCTCTGCTTTGGTTACGAGTTTGGTCTTGGCCAAAGCGTTTGCGCAGGTTACCATCCAGACGTGACTCATCTGGAATTGACCGATTCCGATGATGTCCTGGCTGTCAACCACGTCCCGCAATGCATCTCGGAAGTCTGTTGCTCGGTATGGCCGCGCGGCGAGATCTCCGTGTAGAAATACAGAATTGAGGCTCAAATTACCTGTCGGTAGACGGGGAAGTACGGTCCGGTACTCTTCATTCGTCATTACGGTGGTACTGGCCGAAGCCTCAGCAGTTCCCCGGCCTGAAGCCGGTGCGTTTTCACTGGAGAGCATTGAAAACACGACCGTTTCGAACGGCGTCTTCTTTTTTCTCCGGCCACCGATCCCCCAATGTTCCCAACTGTACAAGGAGGAACCTACGCTGTTCCGTTTGTCTTACATTCCGTTCCTCCCTTCTCATGGGGGCGTGTCCAATACAAGGAGGAACAATCACTTTTGCTACCTTTCTCCTCCCTTTTTTCTTAGAGTGTGAGACCTGCTCTTCCATAACCCCACTATAGTCTAAAAACTTTCTTCTTAATTTCCTAGTGCGCTGTCTCCATTTTGTGTCTATACTCCTCATGTATAAATAGCTGAAAACCTTTTGTGCCCATTGCTCCCCACCCATTTGCCTCAACCGATCCTCAAATTCTATCTTGCTCACAGCTTCCCTGCCCTCAAATGACGCCCATCCCATGTCTCCTTGTACTCCCTGGTTTGGTGTTTTGCAATGTGCCCCCAAAGCCAGCCTACCTACTCCACACTGTTTTATTTCTAGTCTTGCATGGCACGGAACTCCAGCGCCACTCGCGGCATCTACGTTGACCGTCTTCACGCGGCCCGTTGTAAGCGGGCGCCGCTCTTGCCACCACACCCTCTAAAACACTGTAGTTCGGTGCTATCATGCCGTACAGATATATATCCGCGCTTTACGCAGAAAACTGTGATATAGCAGTTGGTATACTGCGGATGTCAAAGTGTCTATATTTGAGTTTTTGCAAGGATGACTACGGAAGCGTGGACTACAGCGAATCGACGGGAAGATCTCGCTCTTTCACGGCGTGGGAGGTTGAGAACTTCTCCATTTTTACGATCATGGGTTCGTTTCTTGTTTTTACTTTTCGCTGAATGCATAATTAGGGGTGATTTGGTGGTGGACTGGAAGCAACATATCCAAACGCTTATACACTTTAGTGGCTCTAGCAGTATTTTATGCGCTGCGAGCGTTCGGTGCACAGTCTTAGTTTCCCACCGCAGAAGTAGTAGTTTGAATAAACAAGTAAGTAGAGCCCCAGAAATGGTGTTTAGCAGACAAAGTTTCGATCTCTCCGAGCGCAAACTTCATATATTCATTCCGTAACGACGACGCAGCGAGGAATTTTATTACCAATAGAGATTCACAAGGACATTTTACACTGCAGCGCGGTACAACAGTTTTTATTTCTGTTTTAATTTAATTTCTGGGACGCTTGAACGTGGAAGCTAAAGAAATGGGCTTTTTTCTCGGAAGTTGAGTAAAACATTAATGAACGAAAAATTGAAAGATGTAATTCCGCGAAGATGTTAAGTGTTTTTTTTTTTTTAATTATCTTTCGAAGGAAGCCACTCCGACGCCAATAGGTTCAGTAGTTGCCGAAAATAAGGACCATAAAGCTGCCATTGGAAATGCATCTTAAGATGCTCGAGATATGCCACGCTCTGCTTTTATTTTGTTGACAAGGACTATAGAGTTTTATTTTTTATCTGATTTCTTTCTAAGATCAGTGCCTTGCACTGATCCCCTGAATTTTGTTTTAATATTTAATAAAAGAAAGAAGATGTGGAAATCCGTTGTGCGCGAGCGGCTCGCTCCAGTAGCACGTTCTCTCAGTTCGACTTTTCTGCGACCCAGCACTCGACTTCTGGAAGACAAGATCTAGCATTTCTCATGTTTCGCGAGCAGGGAACTCGTCACACTCAAGGTAGGCAAAGGATCGGCTCAGACGTTGAATACGTATAATTGTTCTGCGGCACACTCACAACAGGGGCGCTATAAGGCCGCAGGGGCGTAAACCGCCTTTCGAGTTTGCCTGTCGTTTTCTTTTTCCCCTATGTAATCTCGTATCTCATGGGCCTTCAAAGAGCGCTTCTTTGCAACTAATATCGATGAGCAAGCATCTGTGCGCGAACTATACCGAATGCTCGAGAATCAACAGCACTAGAACCCCTAAGTATGACGTATTCACTGGAGGCTATAGCCGAGTTCCTCGTTCCTCTAAGATTGCTAATCTTAGAAGCCTTTAAATGTGAGTTCGTTCCGTGCATGTGAAGTGAACAGCGCCCACAAATATCGCGTCCAGTTAATACTTGCCATAAGCTACGTACGCCTCAGGTAACGATGCTTCAGCCATCCGATTGGATTGGATTGGATTATGGCGGCTGAACGTTTCGTCTTGAGTGATCGCAGTCTAAAAATCTGGTTTTATACGCACAAACACACAAAAAAATTAAAAGCCTAACCACTATTGCCGTGGCATTTAAAATAATTGCCCGAAGCTTTTCTTGGAATCGCAGGAAGCGGTTTTGCGCCATCCAGAAATCTTAACACAGTACCTGTCAAAACAAAACAATCTCTCCTGCGCTTTCTTTTCGAATCGTAGCAATCGCCAACTTCGCCCGATGCCCACTCATCACAAGAATGGCTGCGCCTGTAAGAGAACCGGTTAATGGACTCGTAGCAGTTTATTCGGTGGTTCTATATATAGGGTGTCCCAAGTCACCAGGCTCGACCAAAAATGGTCTGTAAAAATCGATGCCTGCACGTAGCAATCTAAAGTTTTCATCAAAGGTTTATTTCGCAGGTCGGTTTTTCATCAAAGGTGTATTTCACAGGTCGTTTTTTTTCATGTAAAATTACAAAGCGTAGCTCCATTTCCGTAGAAATAGGACCAAGAAACTTACCAGGGCTAACGGCGGGCGGCGACGCAGACGACCAAGTCGCAAGTTGCGGGGCGCTATTGGCGCTCGTATTGATAGATGGCGCTGCCTCCTTATCGAGACTGCTCGCGACCACCGTGGCTCCTTAAAGTTAATATAATCTTTTTGTAATGTACCTTTGGCCAAAAAATGAATGCGGACAATAAAATCAAATATTGAAGTTAAAAAAAAAAGGAAAACGCGGTTGTATTACGACGGCGTTCTTGCTGCGGACGGATTTCGTCTGCGTGTCGTCTCCTTTATTTCGCTGGTCGACTACACCTTCCGACGCTGCTCCCAACCAGGCAACTGGACTTTGTCGTCTGCTTCGTCGCCCGCCGTTGACCTTGGCAAGCTTCTTGGTCCAATTTTTTACAGGAAGGAAGCTACGCTTTATAATTTTACGAGAAAAAAACTAACCTCTAAAATACATCCTTGGCGAAAAGTTTAGATTGCTACGTTCAGGCGTCGATTTTTACGGTCCATTTTAGATCGAGCGTGGTGCCTTGGGACACCCTATATAAACACAGTAATGTGATAGAAAATGTCTAGCCTGGGACACGAAAGGGCACAGTAAAATAATACAATAAACAAAACAAAAAAGTACACAATTCGAATAGTATCCTCGTCTGTTTCGTTCCGTATACGTTGGTTTTGTTCGTGGCCTAAAATTCAAGGTGTTCTCGATAAGGGTGCTCGCTGTAAGATGAGCGCATGAAAAATCATCGGTGTTCACACATAAAGAGGGAGATTCAATTTTAATGAATATCTAGTTTAATGGCTGAATTATACCGCGTCAAATTTTAACTAGCTCCATTCCTTGGAAAATTGAGGCATTATTGAATATATTAACGATGGGCGACGAGAAAGAGCAGGTAGCCTCCACTTCTTTTGAGCCAATAATTATATGTACAAAGTAAGACAACAACAAAATTGGGGCGGTGCAAACACTCTGCGCATTCGCTAGATTTGACCAAGTGACGACCGTGCTGTGCTCTGAATATATTTATATTTAAGTCGTTCACTCTATGGACCCGTTGCTCTGGGGCAGGGGGCGCGAGCGCGTTCGCAAGACGCGACCATGTTATGATGGCTGCACCATCCAGGTGGCTCTGCAACGTTCGATTTTGCACGTGCCACGTTCGAATACAAGCGTCTGTCGGTATCTGTAGATGTGCGATAACAAAAATTTGAAGAAAATTAAAAAAAAAAAGAGTTATGCAGCTCGCGGCTGCAGCGTCCCATTAAACATCCTTTCAGCTTTAATATTTGCATTGCTTTCTTTCATGCTTCCGCGAGCACGTACGTTTCACTTTACGTGATAGCGAAGCCAAGGCTACTTGCAAAAGCGCGTTCCCCCGAACAATGCTCGCACTGCACGAGCGCACGTGCTTGGCAGGGACACTGAAAGCTCGGAACTCGCTCTTGTAGCGTCTGCTATGCTGGCACTTCGAATGGAACGGAGTATAAAAACTGTAGTGGGGAAGCGTAATGACACAAACACGAGCCAAATATTCTATTTTGCTCGCCTGGAGCGCTGCTCAAAACTTGAGAACTGCGGGCCTATAGACGTTTGCAAGCATGACGTCCCGGCTGGTGCCCCATCCGTGCAAGCACGTGCAGCATGCACGTGAAGATAGCCTTGGCAGGCCTGGAATTCCACGTGCTTGCTCACACGAGGAAGAGCATGGCGGCCGCCAGATGCCCTGTTGGCAATCGTCTATAGATCAAGTTCGGAACCATCACACAACTGTTTATCCATCTGGCACGAACGCCTGGTTCCAACAGAAGTGCAGCAGCAGCAGCAGCAGCGAATGAAGTCTCTTCTCTCCCGTGTTCAAGCACGCCATGGCCGGACCTCAACACTTGATCCGACGTGGAGGCTGGTGGGGTCACCCGTGGCCCCCACGTCCCCGACCGCCGCCGAGATCCACGGCCCCGAACTGGCCGCGTCTCCAAGGGACGCTCCACAGCGCCTGGAACGCAGGAGCTACGCCGCCTACGACCTCTCTCGACAAACCAACGACTTGCAGATATTCCGCGGAGCTCAGGAATCCGGTAACCGACAGCTTAGTCGCCAACCAATTGCGGCGTGATCAGACAGTCGCGTTCGGCAGTTTCGTTTAACGCGATAGCGTGTGTCGCAGAAATGCCGGAGTCGGAGGCGTTGTGAAGGGAGAATCCTGATTGGTCGATAGGGTCATGACGTCATAGCCACATGACCTCGCACGGTACTTTCAAACAGCGCACAAAGTTCACGTGAACGTGAACTTTGGAATGAAAGTGGTTCAAACATGACATGTAATGTGAATTAAAGGTCGCCGCATATCTCAAACGGTTTTACTTTATAAAGTAATTCATTTGAATTAAAGGGGCCCTGCAATGACTTTTTTACTGGTTTTTAATTTGCACCGAACCTGAGCGCACTGAATGTAGTAACTTAATGAAACTTTTCTTTTCTCAAATTTCGCTTTATTTTAAAATTTATAGGCAAATAAGAATTACAAAAACAAGCAAAAAATAACCTCCTTCATGACGTCGTAGGTCCTGGCTTGAGTGGCCATGAACTAGAGGAGGGGTAGAGAGCTCAGCGAGCGGTCACGGCTGCCGCACTCCGTGTCGACGGCTCGAGAGGGCGCCACTAAAGCATGTGTTGGATAGGCTGTATGAAGCGGGCGGCCAGGGCGGCTCGCATTGCATTTGCTGCGCGATTAAAGACTAATTCGGCATAACACTTCATTGGCCACAAACGACAGCAAACACGGGGTAACGATCAGTTCAGAACGGGAGCCACTTCGCGCTGCCATACCGCCAAATGGCCAAATCGCCAACCAAGCCCGCGCCGAAGGCCTTCCGAACGCTTGGAACCGGTCGGATCCTCGAGCCGGTATACGATCGCAGCGCCGCCGCGTACATCCGGGACCTTTCTACGCTCGCCGTTCGTCGGGGCCTCATCCCACTAGCCCTTTCTAGTATGCGCCGTTTTTTCCGCCGCTTGGTGGCGGGTATGTCGACGGGTCATTTCTTGTTTCAATACTTTATAAACTGCATTTGTTTCTTTTCTGATCTAAAATACTGACCAAAAACTAGTTTAATACATAACTGAAACGGGTCGCGACACTTATATTTTGCATCTCGACTAAAAAAAAAAGCGTTTAGCGGCTCTGACCAGTAATAAGTCCAGGACCAAAGACGTCACATTTCGCGCGCTTTCGGCAACGCGGGTCGCCTTCGTGGGTGGAGGAGGTTTCCGCGTCGTCCGGTTAAAATATGACGCACTGATATTTAGTTACTCTCTCCGTGCCCGCTGGCTTGCCCGAACCCCCAAGGGACGTGGAAACCGCAAAAAAGGCAGACGCTTAAATATGATTGCAGGGCCCCTTTAAAGAAAAATTGGAAGGATTTTAGGACGGGTCCGAACCCACGACCCTTCGGTTGGGAGCCAGAAACACTAATCAATAGGCCATGTCCACCGGACTTGCTGCTCACTGGCAGGAGGAGCATGAGAAGCGAATGAGAAGGCTATAAGAACGGGGCCCGATAACGATATATCGCGTTCCACTCTTAAAGGCTAGCGTTCTCCATGTTTTTAAAAGGAGCGCTCCGTGGATATTTGGAGTTACCTTGAAAATAGCCGCATATTTTTAATGCTCTGGCATTACTCTTTCCGGTATGTTATTTAGTACCTCTTCAACAAGAATATAACTATTGCGGAAAACCGCTAATGCCGAAATCAACGTTCAAATCTTCCCGCGCTTTCCAGTGACGTGACGACGTCAACAGTATGCAGTTTAGAAGAAAAAAAAAAAGGAAGGAAAAGAAAGTAACTCGCACATTTTTTTTTTCGTGCTGCTGACCGAGTGATGAAGCGAGCTTCGAGGCCATTCATTGAACATGATAAAACGCCACCTAAAGGAACAAATTCGGGACGCGGATTGGACGCGAGGGTTGCGTCAACGTTCGGCTGAGACTCGTCTTCCGGTCAGCGAGGACGCGAGTCTGAGCCAAATGCTGAGGCAGCGCTCGCATCCAATCCGCGCCCTGCGTTGGCCCCTTTTCCTGACTTTGTAAATTCAGCCGTCCCGCCTTGTTATCGAGCAGGCGTTGCCTCCCCCACATCGTTTAGGATAATATTGTACACAATTTAGGTGGAAGGGGAGGGATATGCCGAGTTCCTTCCTTCCGCTGCAACGCAGAAACTCACCGCTGCACTGTATTATACTTGCGGTTTACAATTAGTTAAATAAATACAAAAAAGGTGCTCCGTCACTTCTAACACCAACATTCGGACAAACTCGAAGTGAATACTTCTCGAGACATGGTATGGTTTGAACTTGATGCGGTGTCGGTATCTCACAAAATTAAACAACCAAAATATTGCTGATCACGTTGTTTCATAACTGTCAAACTATGCTTGTGGTGAGAAGCACTATTTCAACCTGTCAAAGTAGTTGCATCGTCATGCGGTCAAAACAAAGTCACTTTGGCTTTTTTTTTTTCTTTCCATGTCTGCTGCTTCTTTTGGCAACAAGGCTCAGAAACAGACTCAGAACGCTCCTTACACATGGAGTAAGTATCGTGCATGTTCCGTATTATTTCAATATTGAAAGCACTATGTGAAGAGTTCATCCGTTTGTGATAAACACTAGGAAATGCGCACACAAAAAAAAATTTATTGGGAACATTTTCATAAATGCTACTTGGTAAAAAAATATTATATATTCTTAACGTGTTAATTGTTGCCGGGACGTAGCTGTTCTGATGCACTCTTCGGGGGAGGATGTAAAAACTGAAACGCGGTTACAATAGCAACTATCAAAGGTAAGGCCATTAATTTCTTAAAATAGCGATAAACAATTATTCTGTCTGAGTGCCCAGATCTATAACTATAGTTATCTAGACCAGCGAACACCGCTCCACTAAATTATCCTCAGCTCAAATATTGCAAAGTCCATTTGAGAAACAAATACCTATTGTGCGTTTCGGTCTTGCACTTCGGTAAATATTTGTTTGGCAGAATCGAACGTTACTCCTGTAGGAGTTCCCTTTCTGCTACGCGTCTCGGAAAATGACACAACGTACTGGTTCAACAACATTTAGACATTTAATGACCGTTATCACCCGCGCACCATCCCAAGAACCCCGGCGCATACGCTGCGCTCACCTTTATTCAGCGGCAGAGCGCCGCTCCCATGGCCAATTCTTGCACTTGGACGCCTTGAGGTGGAAATGACTAGAGACAATTTGGCATGCGGGCTACCTGGTCCAAAACGTTGGATTCCCAGGATGCCCACAGTCCTTAAAGGGGCCATGAAATAATTTTTCAACTTCTTCCTCCTTAGCTTTCCTGCTCAACCCAAAAGGGAATTCAGAAATCACGTGGTCGTAACGTGCATGGGCGCCGGTGCGGTGACTCCAAGCTTCCACCGTCCTTTTTAAGCGCACCATGAAACTTGTCATTCGCAAGCGTTGATAAGCGCCGTCATGGCACTCATAGACCGATCTCACCAGCCAGTTTAACTACGCCACCGTTGCCGCAATGCATCGAGGGAACTTTAGTCTTTCTGCACGTGCGAAACCCGCGCTGGAGCTCTGCGCGTGTGGAGCACAAGACAGCACGAGCCCTCTCATGTCCGGCCGTTTGCCTCCCGTGAACTAAAGCTATGGCGGCGTCACGCATGCGCCGAACGCTTGGTGAGATCTGTCTATTGGCCACGAGCGCGAAATCAAATATATGTCGACGGATTGACTGTTGACGAGCGCATACGTCTGAGTGACGGAGTGCTCGTGTACAATGCGTGAGCTGGGTTCGGTTGGCGTGCTTTGGGTACCGCGGATGTAGCACAGTGAAAAGACGTTAAGCCTTCGAAGGGAAGAAGGTACAAAATAGGCCGCTATATTTTCGAATTTTTGTACCGAAAAGCAGGCCTTTGACTTTCTGCCCTCTTTCTTTTGGCCCACTGAACGATATGGGATTAGTAAGATTCCATTCTAGAATTATTTATCTCGGCCCAAAAATCATTTCATGACCCCTCTAACGGTATACTGCAAGGAAATGTCGGCGCTTATTTCTTGGTCTATTCGCGTTCAAGGGAGCAGTATTACATCAGACACACCAATCTCTTGTTGAAAAAGACATGAAAATGATTTTTAAAACAAATTAAAGGAACAGCAAAGAACAGTTGGTAAATGTCGCTAAAGCCTCGTTTGTAATGCTCGTCTAGGAACCTTGACAGGTAGTGACGATAACCGTCTCGCCTAGAACTATACACCAGCTCATGTTTACAAACAAACCGGAGCGCCCCTAGTGGACGCCACCGGCGCCGTGCATGCGCGATGGGGGTGTGGGCAAGAAGCTCGCCGTCGCCCATTAACAAACCATTGAAATGCGATGTTGTCGGTGTCGGTGTGAGTCCTCCTGCCCTTTTTAATGTTCGATTTGTTGATTTTACGTCTTCTTGGCGATATCAGACTACTTGAGCGGCATCAGCGAAATTAAAGAGGCTCGTTACACCGCAAAACTTCGCGTGAATAATGTGACATGTGGCGATTCATTCCGCGTGGACGCCGCAGTATGTACGCTAAAGCCTGGTTCGCATGATGAGATTTCGCTCGCAAAGTTGCAATCGCGACGCCACTTTGGCTGCAAAATCTTGAACTCAAGCTGAGATGGTCGACGTCGATACTGAAAATCGCAAGCACTATTGGACCAAGTGAATCAGGCATAACAATTCGGTGATGGCCACTGGTAACAATGATCGACATCTCTTTGTATCTACTGTTTACATCGAGCCTGCTTACCAACCTTCAAACTTAAGTCTACTGAGGCCAGCCTTTACTTCTTATCGCAAGTACCGGGCCAACATTTGGTCTACGGGCCGGTGTCGTCTAAAAGAGCAGACGACAAGCAGAGGCGTTTGAGAGAGCAGACGACATTTCGAACGATCAGGCGGCCGTTCAAACTTGAAGACGCACTGAACGTAGTCAGGTGGTCCGTACAACTCGAAGGTTTTCCGGCGTTCATGTTAGAACAAAAAAAAAAAGATAATTCTGATGACCACAAGTATTCGTGAATTCAACCCAAAGTGCTTCCCACCCAAGCAATCGTAATCCGACGGCGTCTGGTTTTCCATTTTCACGGCACATATCCACGTTCTCGAACGAACCGAGCAGATGAAAACTGATCTTCAAACCCCTCTTGACTCTTTTGGTAAAGCACCAGTCGCGGCGTTTTGATGAAAAGGCAAGTTTTAGTCAGGTTTCTTTAAAAAAAAAATGCAGGAATACACGTCTCACATGGGGCCTTCTGCCCACAGCCCCAGACCGGAAGTGCGCCCGACGCGCCACCCCCGCGCCGTGACGTAACAGAGAACCTGACGTACTCCCGCCAGCACTTCGGCTATCACAAGAGACGAGTGGAAGGAGGAACTCCCCTCTAACCGAGACTCTTTTTTGTGTGTCCCAGACGTCGCTATTCTCCCTCTACAAGGTTATTGGACATTAACCCGTCACTTGAAATTCACACAAAAGCTGCTTTGCGGTTAGTTGCAGTGGCCCGATCGCTGGCGTGCTTCGACTAGGGTGCCTTCATGTGCGCTTGAAGCGCACATGAAGGCTCCCTAGCTTTGACCGCTTCGGTGGCTGGAACTGCTAGAACATCCTGACGACGTCAGCCTCGCCGCAGCTTTGCCCATCCCGAGACAGACTACGTCACGATTGTACCGGATGTGACGTGCTCTCCGCTGGCTGCTCTCCGAGCGCTTGCCAGAGTGGGCCGTTTTTAACAAACAGCCATCAGGCTCAAAATACAAAACACGCTATTGTCATTAACAGATATTATGGATCATATTCAGCCTATTTCTAAACAGGACGGGTATACTTCAAATTTCGTCGAATTATCCCTTTTAAGGTAAGTAGGCTTCGCGTTCCCATACGTAGTATTTCTGATCTGCTTTAGTCAGTTTTGAAAATAAAGCTCAAATACCTGCAAGGTTCTAAACCATTACGAACATACCTTTATCACAACATGGGATTCTTTGTTGTGCAAGAAATATATTAATTCCTACAATAACAAATCATCACAGTAGATTCAGTAAAACTACCGCTCAACCGCAAGGTTGGCAAGAGCATACAGAAATTCTTGCTTCGATATTTGTTTTGGACGCGTACCATCGACTGGCGTGTTCTGACTCGTAACCAACACAGCAAAAACAAATAACGATGTGCCGTCAACGCCAGAAATTGTTTGATGAATGCGTTGTGCTAGCTGTTTTATACGTATACATAAGCTGTAGCGTCCTTTGCATCCGCGTGCACAATTTTGCTGAAAAATTGGCGTAGTTGGTTCAAAGAAACCGTAAATGCAACCCTCCAGCATCGTAACGTTTGATATGTGGGCAATGTTCCGAGAAGATAAGGCATTGAGTTTGCTGTGCAACGGACGTTAGATATCTGATCTCACTATGTTATGCGAACGCCATCTTGTGATGACAACTGGTAGGAATTTTAAAAATCTAACAGCATGCAGATATTAATTTATATGCAGTTTATATGCTACGAGAAGTTCTTGTTCTTTTATACTACTTCTAACCAAACTTAAATTTTGTGTTTGCGTTAGTACTAGATAATGCGCAAAATCCCTAAATAGAAATTATAACGTAGTATGCGCCAAAACCACTTTAACAAATTTAATGTTGACTTAAAGGAGCTGTCCAACGATTTTAAAATTGAAAGAATTGGCGTTTTCTACTTTTGACATTGTTCACCTTGTCACAAAGGACAGAAAACACACCTCCTTCTTTCGAAATGTCGCGATTCCGCCGCGTAATCGCGAAGCAAAAATTATAATATTCCTCCACCTGCAGCCGCGAGCGGCGGCCTTGAGAAACACGCGGCATGACGTTAATGGGGAATCTTGTAGAAAGATAGCAAGTTGTGCGAATACATAAAATGTAACTGTTCTATAAATCTTGTCGTTCCAACATAAATATAAATGCGTCAAAAACCTGGTATCATCGACAAAACGTTTATTATACGGAGTTTCGGTGGCGCTATCTATCCTAGGTCCACGAAACCGTCAGCAGCGGAAGAGCTGCCAGAGGCCGGAGGAGGAGGGGGGAAAGGGCCGGACGGGTATGGCCGGACCCGGATGATACCAAAAACTTTACTAGGGGGAACACATTCCACTCCTCTTAAATACAATGGCCTCGGCGCGAACAGGTTCTCTGGGCTTGGCGAGGGCCATCTATCGTCGGGGAGGTCTCGGTGGTAAATGATAATGATGACGATGGTTGTTCTACATACCAAATTTATTGTTGTGGAAATGCTCGAGACACGTGCCGCGCGCCACTTGTATATTTCGTTTCACTTTATCTGCGAGCGAAGCCAAAGCTAGAAGCGCGAGACCAGCGCTTTTTGCATTTCTCCCCAGCTCGCGCGCTCGAGCAAAGCCCGAACGCACGGAGCTTCCGTGCTCGCGCTTCCAGTTTTGCTTTCGCTCGCGCATAAGGTGAAACGAAGTATAGTGGTCGCGGCACGTGCATCGACGCTGTGCCGCCATGATCTTCCCCAGGGTTGCACGTTGCGCGTGCCTCGTGCATCGACGCACCTTGCGCTACTTTTGAAACATGAAGGGGCTTTAGGTGGAATCGGAGACGACAACGCCGCGGCCGCCACGAACATCCACGTGCACATGCGCGTGGGCTGGCGCGGACCTCCACTCCGTCAGGGCTGGATTCGGCGCTGTAGGCGTTCTGTCTAATGCAAATGAGCGGAGTGGAATGTATTCCCCTAGTAAAGTATTTCACTTTACTAGGGGAATACATAAATGAGCGGAGTGGAATGTATTCCCCTAGTAAAGTATTTCACTTTACTAGGGGAATACATTCCACTCCGCTCATTTGCATTAGACAGAACGCCTACAGCACCGAATCCAGCCTTGACGGAGTGGAGGTCCGCGCCAGCCCACGCGCATGTGCACGTGGATGTTCGCGGCGGCCGCGACGGTGTCGTCTCCGATTCCACCTAAAGCCCCTTCATGTTTCAAAAGGAGCGCAAGGTGCGTCGATGCACGAGGCACGCGCAACGTGCAACCCTTGGGAAGATCATGGCGGCACAGCGTCGATGCAAGTGCCGCGACCACTAGAAGTGGCGCGCGGCACGTGTCTCGAGCATTTCCAAAACAATAAATTTGGTATGTAGAACAACCATCGTCATCATTATCATTTACCGCCGAGACCTCCCCGACGATAGATGGCTCTCGCCAAGCCCAGAGAACCTGTCCACGCCGAGGCCATTGTATTTGAGAGGAGTGGAATGTATTCCCCCTAGTAAAGTATTTGATGATACTTTCCTCCTTTCACCATATTGTTCGCGCTGCGCCCGCCAGCACGTAGTCACGCGGTCGCGAGCGGATGAGTTCTCGCTGTTCACTGATGGCTCTAAAGAGAGTGCTTCACCGAAACCCCGCGCCTTCCCCATTGAAGTCACAGCGCACGTGACTCGGAAATTAGTGAAGGAGTTGAGAGGCGCCCAAAACCCCAATCTTTGTCCATTTTTAAAATAAAAACTAGGACATGCAGGCAAAAGCGGTTTTTTGTTCTTTACTTAGAAGGGTCGAGACACCAACTCCCAAATTATTTAAGCAAATCACTATAACTGTTGCACAGCTCCTTTAAGGATACCTCTTTCGTTTGGCAGGGTGACAATATTCCGGTACGACGTCACAAACCAGAGAAGCGCAAATATGGCGGCGGCGACGTGAGTTCAAGAAACTGACACGGTACATGTTCGCTCCATGTGCTGGAATAACAGCATATGACGTAGTCGTCCCTGCTCATCGTGTCACAGTTTTTCAGGCCCAAGTGACCGCCGCCATAGTTGAGCTCCCATAACTGTGACGTTATGCTGAGATTTCGGCTGCCAGCAATCTTAACCATTACCATTAAATATAAGTAAAGCAATGCAAGGAAAACAGCGCTTTGGCGTATTTTATGTTGCTTTCCATGGTCAGTGGCATATGCACCATTTACAATAAAACACAAACCTAAAATTTGATGTCTCTTCTTCATTAAACTTATTTCCTTTATTACCTGCGCTTCTTTTAAACTTTCTTGTTTCTTTACTGAGTAAAAAAAAACAGTATAATATAACATTTTGCATATTTAGTGACCGTACTTATTAAATAAAATAACGCCTAAAGCAACCACAAGCAATTCTCGTCCTTTAGCGCAATGTAATTGGGAGGCACAGGTATGCAAGAAAAAATGTTATATCTCAGATTGCGAATGCATTACGTTCCTTCAATTATGTCGTAGCCGACGAGCTTTTGCCCAGATGTTTGCTGCTCTCGACACGACTAAGTACTGCAAATTTACGCCGACTGCGAGCGAGCAGGGCGTGAAGACCTCCCGAGTCAGCTAAACCTGCGGCTCGATCGGAGCCCGAAACCCTCTTTCAGGGGCTTCTGGGAGCGCAGTACCCCGCTGGAGCAATGGCTGGTGATCCTGTGCATGGCGGTGGTCATCGCCGTCTGCATCATGCTCACCTACACCTTCTACTACGCACGGGAGTACAGCAAGAGTAAGCACCCGTGAACGTGGAAGTTGCTTAGGAAGCTCTATCAGGAAGGAGACAGTCCTTATTATTGCCTCGAAATATAAAAAAGGACGATTATAGTCATCGACGAGATGAGAATTCCAGGGAGAGAGTTTCAGTTGTCTCGCCTCCAGCGCGAGCAACCTTCGATAACGTTTAGGGGCCCCGTGGACCACGAGCTCACGAGTGTTGGAGGTTGGGCGTTCGAAAGACGCGCCCTACCGTTCTCATTCTGCCAGTGACTACAAACCGCTTTCGTGTGACGGTTGCCACGTTGAGATATGATGTAGTTCGGTTGGGCGACAAGAAACTAGTGAATAGTTTCATAACTACAGTATGCAAACTAACGCTTTTTAAGGAACTTCAGACGACCAGCAAAATTCGGTTTCTCAACGTATCGCGCTGCAATTTACTATAAGAGGTGCAAGCAAATGGTAAAAGTTTACAGTGAAAAACAAACAAACCTTGTTTATACGAAGAAAAAGAAGTTCTGTTCTGGGCAATTTACGCCGCCACTTTGCAGACGATGCACGCGTAGTGAGGAGTGATGCCGACAGATGGCGCAGGCCGCGTCGAGGGAGCTCCGGCCACTGATCTCTATTGTAGTAGGCTGGATCGCGGACCGCGGCCTCGGCAGCTGGGGCCGAGTGTCGCCACCGGCGGCCATTGATTGACACCACCGAATGCATTGGACTCCGTGGGAAAGACAAGAAAAAGTGCCGTTTTCCCCGTTTCTAAACCGTCGTCGGCACCGAAACTTTTCGGCTGCTTTTCGATAAGCCCGTCGAATAGCTCGCGTACAAACATTAAAACTGACAGCCTCGCAGTTCTTATAAATAAATATTTTGTGGTCAAGAGTGAGTCCGCTCGGCGATACATTTAGTGCAGCTCAATGAGGCGAGAGTTACCTAGAGTTACCGCGGAGTCGGTGGCGGTTTCGTTGAGTTGGGTTTAGCAGACGACAAGGCTCGAAGGCTTTGCTACGCTGAATTCGCTCACTCCCGGAAAGCCGCTGTCGAGATGGAACTTCTTCGTCATTCATCAACTTCTGGGCTTCCCCGAGGACGGCCTCATCGACGGCAAGTTCCTTTGTTTACTCCACTACGAGAGCAAGCTTGCCAGCTCAGCCGTAGGTGCTCCGGTACGTTAGAGTTTTTTTGTTTTTTTTTTTCATCGGCGACCGAACGTTTGACAATTACCGATTCGATCTCCGAACACCCGACATAAGGATCGCAGCACACCAGAAAATATGCGCCTCCGTGCACAGCGTACACATCGCGACACTGTTAGCGCGAACACGACATCGGCGCATTTTCGCATTTTACTTCTAAATAGTATTAGCGAGCACGAAATTTTATCGCTTACATTATGGAACTAATTGAGCTCTTTCCGTAGCAATAATAACTTCGATGGCATCCTTTGGTTTCAAAGAGAAAAACTGGAAAAACCGGCGATCGCTTGTTCGCGCTAACAGTGTCGCGCTCTGTACATGCTTCAATATTCTTACTTTTGTGCGTTTCTCCCATAGACTTGCGTGTATTTCCTTGGTGTCAAGCAATGGCCGCTTGTGGCGACACCGACGGGCTCCCGATCTGCGATCCAGCCTACTACAATAGAGATCAGTGGTTCCGGCCTTTTCGGGTACTTTTGCGGGATCGTCTGCTATCATAACCCGAATAGGGCGGCGCTCCCTTGAATCGGCGTACGTCATCTATCGGCAGCACAACTCACTACGTGTGCATCGTCCGCGAAGTGGCGGCGTAGATTGCCCAGAATATGTTTTCTTTTTTTGCTTTCTTTTGAACAAGGTTCATTTCTTGATTTTTTCACTGTAAACTTCCATCACCCGCTTCAACCTCTGTAGTCACCCGCTGCGCGATACGTTGAGAAACCGAATTTTGCGGGCAGTCTAAATTGCCTTAAAGGGGCGGTGCAACGGTTTTAATGTTGAAAGAATTGCCAGTTTGCATTTTTTATATTGTTTATCCAAGCCCAAGTAACCAAAAACGCGTCACCTTTCCCCGAAAAACTGCTATTCTGCTGCGTAATCGCAAGGCAAAAACGAATTATTTGCCGATCTGCAGCCGCCTGTGGTGGCGACGGGAACTAAAATGACAGCGTCTCTGGGGGTACGCGGAAGTCAACAAACCCTGTCCCCCTCCGCTGCTACACTCGCAGTCAGCCCCGTGGCGATCCGTCCTTTGTGTCCATCGCGCGCCGCGACCTTCGACGAGGCTAATCCTTTGAAAGTCGACAATCGCGGAGGAAGCGGCTGGGGTCTCTGAAGAGAGGGCCCAAGGGGAAACCACGTGAACCCCCAGAGTACGTCACTCGAAAGTCGGCGTGGAGAGTTGAGGCACTTCGACCTTCGATTTGTTTCATTTTTTTTTAAATAAGAACTAGCGCTCGCAAGAAAATGCGGTTTTCGGTTTTTCGTTCATATGTGACGCAGATTAATTTCCGCAGTTAATTGGCCAAAGTCTGAAAATTGTTGCACTGCCCCTTTAAAGGGGCGGTGCAACGGTTTCAATGTTGAAAGAATTGCTAGTTTGCATTTTTTATATTGTTTATCCAAGCCCGAGTGACCAAAAACGCGTCACCTTTCCCTGAAAAACTGCTATTCTGCTGCGTAATCGCAAGGCAAAAAACGAATTAGTTGACGATCTGCAGCCGCCTGTGGTGGCCACGGGAACTAAAATGACAGCGTCTCTGGGGGTACGCGGAAGTCAAAAAACCCTGTCCCCCTCCGCTGCTACACTCGCAGTCAGCCCCTTGGCGATCCGTCCTTTGTGTCCAACGCGCGCCGCGACCTTCGACGAGGCTAATCCTTTGAAAGTCGACAATGGACCTTTTTCGAGTAACGAGCGCCGTCTGGGGAGTTGTCTGCGAACTACAATCGAAGAGCAGCCCAAGATGCATCCTCCCTTCAAAACACATTGGCATCGTGCCGTTGTATCGGTTTTCAGTGCTTTTTATACTCCATAGTACCGATACTAAAAAACAGAGCGTCAAAATAGACTAAATACGAGCGAGGACAATGTTGCGGTCGCCATTTTCGCAGGGCTCCGCGTCCCGGTGTCCTGCGAAAATGGCGACAGCGGGAGCATACGCATGCGCAGAAGCTTACTGGAAAAAGGTCCATTGCGGAGGAAGCGGTTGGGGTCTCTGAAGAGAGGGCCCAAGGGGCAACCACGTGAACCTCCAGAGTACGTCACTCGAAAGTCGGCGTGGAGAGTTGAGGCACTTCGACCTTCGATTTGTTTCATTTTTTTAAAGTAAGAACCAGCGCTCGCAAGAAAATGCGGTTTTCGGTTTTTCGTTTCATATGTGACGCAGATTAATTTCCGCAATTAATTGGCCAAAGTCTGAAAATCGTTGCACTGCCCCTTTAATAGCTAGATTACATGCTGTAAAAAAAAAAAAAAATTATAGCCGAGAAAAAAGTATAACTATTGGCACGAACCCCATGAATTTTAGCGCCTTCAATGGGCAAATGAATTGATTTGCTACTTTGACTCAACTCAGCTACGTCAGAATTCATTATGGCGGCCGCCACGACAAAACGTTTTATATTCATTTTATGCTGACCACTTCTTAGGTGCCGGGCGCTTGCAAGTCGGTATACCGTGGTATACCCTTGAGGCCCAAACTATAGAGCCACTAAATAAACTACTCTTCGAGTATCGGCACCCTATTTCCGGGTTTTCTAGTGGGCGCTGCCATTTTGGTTCTTAGTGCAGAGTGCGGCTTCATTTGCAAATGCCACAATTACTAAACCTGAATTTGCGAGATCTACACGTAACATCAAGAAGCTCGAGCGATATCGTTTTGAGCTGTTCGTGGACTGTTTTAACAATTCCAAAGGGTAAAAAAAAATTTCTGAGATTTTAATCGAAGATTCGGACAGTCTTGTGCGCGTTACTAAAAAAAATAAACAAATCGATGTATACAATTACAATTGCACTAGGTTGAGAAGCATTCCATTAGATTACATGATTACCGTATTTTCCGGGCTGTAGTCCGCGAACTATACATGTTTAAAATTTGAAATTTTGGGCAGTGCGGACTATCTACGCGTGCGGGCTAAACAGGATTTTTGTTTTTCAATATCATTGATTATACCGAGACGTGACAGATTTAAAGGGGCGGTGCAACGGTTTCAATGTTGAAAGAATTGCTAGTTTGCATTTTTTTATATTGTTATCCAAGCCCCGAGTGACCAAAAACGCGTCACCTTTCCCTGAAAAACTGCTATTCTGCTGCGTAATCGCAAGGCAAAAAACGAATTATTTGACGATCTGCAGCCTACTGGTCCTTATTGAATTAGAATCACCAAATTAGAAACTACTCACTTTCTTAATCCACACCTTTTGGTAAACCATCTTCCTGACGGAGACGTGGTTCGAGGATTATTCGGCAGGAAACTTGGACAAACAAAGGGCGCCATTAGAAAGGGGAGGAAAAGCATAGTAACGGCGAGAAATAATTTCTGTGCTTCCAAAAGTAGCCAGGTTACTCTTGCGATTAATTCGTAATAAACGTATTCAAATGACTACAAAATTACTAAACAAAGTAATCGATTACAAGTAATCGACAATGAGTAACGCATAAGTCTGTCTTCAGATAACCGGAGACAACGTTTTCAGCACTAAGATGGCCGATCGTGTCGTGACTCTAAAGTGTAGCTCATTCATAGTGACTCTAGCACAAACCTGGAATCGTGCTGGACACCCTGGAATCACGTCCGACGCATTGTCTACTTGGAGCAATTACTTTTATTTTAATCTGCCCGGTGCCGGCGGCTAATGAACCTTCGTAAAAGGCATTTCATAGACCAACTCATCTCTCTGACGTCACGCCACTGAGCATGCGCAGATGTTTCGCCTCAGGCCAATCTGCTTACTGCGCTTGCGCAGGGGCCACACCCGGTGTGGGCAAAAGCTGGCTTGTGTACAAACAGTGTGTTGGTCGAAAGGTACGTGTGCTAAGCGCACGGTTCAGATAGAAGCACCTTTTGCAGTATAGCGACCCTGAATTAATTGTAACGTTTTTAACGTCAATGCGGTATACCTAACTTTATTAGGGTGGTACATTGCAGTGGCCGATAAATAAAGTTGTAGAGGAGTACCTTATTATCTTGACTAAATTTTCCTCGACACCAGGTTCTCAACAGGCTGCCCGTAGATAATGAGACAATCCGAGCCACCACCCGCACATCAGTTTCACCCACACTTACTCTCAAACCGACATTAACTTCTTAGACGTGACCCTTACAATAAAGGATGGGAAATTAACAACAAAGCTTTATCGCAAGCCAACAGATCTGCAAGATTACCTTCATTACAAGAGCGACCACCCACGTCACTGCAAGAACAGCGTACCCTATAGCCAGGCCCACCGTTTCAAACGCATTTGTTCAAACAAAAATGATTTTGACGCGAGCGGCTCAAAACCTTAAGAACGTGTTGACACATCAAAAATATCCACCACGTGTAATTGATAATGCAATCCATAAAGCCAGAATGCTGAACCGCAGCGATTTCCTGGAGGACCGTCCCTCGCTGAGCAATACACAACGCACAAATCTATGTCTCACCTATAGCACTAACTATCCTAACGTAAATATTATTTTACGACGACACTACAACATGCTCGAGCAAAGTGACCGCCTAATACCCCTGTCAGACGGGATAGTTTAATGTCACTACAAGCGAGTGCACTTCGCCCTTAGTGTCATTTCTGTAGTGTGCCACACGGCTCCTTCCTGAGGAACACATTTGGCTTGGAGTGAGTTTGACGAACGCACTTCGCTCGATCCAGTGCGTGACATCAATAGGAGTGTTTCAACAGCAAAACATAACAACACAGAAACCAACAGCGTAGCGTAAGTTTTATTTTATAAAGAAAACAAATTCGTGAAAGAGACGACATGCAGAAGAGTGGCATTGCAAACAAATAGTGGGGTGGACGGAGTTTAGGCTGATCTGAATCAAGATTAGCGCAGCTGTGAATTGATAAAAGACGACGACAAAGTCAGTCATTCCAAGGCTATCTTGGTTAGCAGAGAATGATAGAGCCTACTTTTGTTTCAGCATGTAACTATTCGAGACAACACGATAATTATGATCTTACTAGGCAGTGTCAGGGCCTCCTCGTAGACCTTCAGTGGAACGAAGTGGAACGCCAAAGTTGGATATGCTTCGTTCTTTATCTTGACTTGCGATGATCGATCAGAATCATCCAATTGGCGTAAAAACCGTCCATTAATGTAACGTTGTTTTAGAGCACAGCTCCGAGACACCCGTTTCTGAGTTGAGCGGCGTCGGCGTAACCGCGCGTTGCATTAAGGGCTGTTTCCCAAAATTACGTCACACGTGACGTCACGAGGGTAAAATTTTCCGGCTAAATTTTGCGGTAAAAGTTTTTGCTAAGTTTGGCGGAAACTTTTTCCGCTAAATTTAGAGAAAAAATGTACCAGTGTGACGTCACGTGACATCACACTTAAAATTTCAGATGACGTGGGAAATTTAGCAAAATCTTTACGCTTAGTGGGATGGGAACAGGAGAGGAGGATGGGAGAGTACGGAGGGGGAGCAGCTGGCATATCTCCCCTTCGTACCCTTCCTCCCTCCTCCTCAAAAGCTGCGCTCCAATTCGGCATTACAGAGAATCGTAAACGTCTAATTTTTTAACGTGTCTTTATTAAAGGGTATCGGTGGCCGATTGGGCTAGCGCCTACCAGATCGGAGTACGTGGAGAGAAAGCTCACGCTGGAGAACCCAGTAATCCTGAGCTCAATCCCCGGCCCTGCCCGAATTCGAACACACTTCCAATGAAGTGAGTTCGGGGAGCACACTACGCTCGCTCCGGTAGACCAAGTGTGTAATCTCGATAGCAGCGTTCAAGGAGTAAAAATAATAGAAGAAATTAACGCTGCGTAAAATTAGTATTATTTTGATAGGAGTAATATTAGATGCGCACTTGTTTTCTGGTGGCAGGAAAGTAGTGCATTGTAGAAAAACAAGCGGATAATCTAGTTTCCAGCCTTGGCCAATGCGCGACGGCCAGCGACGGCCAGGAGGCACCTACCAGACTCGACACGAAATCTGAAGATGGCAGGAGAGACGCGAAAGGCTTGCTTGAAATGGAGCTCGCCCAAACGGGGCAAGGTGTCTTCGAACCACCGTTCGTTCCTCTGGAAAGTCCACCGTTCTCGACTGATCACGGGTAGGTTGTCGGTCATGAGAGCGGCTATGGTGAAGGCATTGGCCTGCAGCTGCTGATCGATGTCACTTGAAATTCCTGCCTGTGCGTGGGCATCCAGGTCCAGCTACCTCTCATCTAAAAGGCGTTGGGCCCTCACGGAGAAAAGTGCCCCAACCACGCGCTTTCACTGTTGAACATCGCGGATATCGCCCTCCAGCTCGTCCTCCACAAACTCCACGATGTTTCGTTGTGGCGAGTGGCCGAGTGGGCTCGCGCACACCAGCTCGGAGCACGCGGAGCGAAAGCTCGCGCTGCAGAACCCAGGAATCCTGGGTTCAATCCCTACCCCTGCTCGTTTCAATCTATAGACCTTTCCAAAAAAGGACACTTGGCAGGTTCCATTTTCAGTGTTCGTGCGTATGGCGCGTGATTTGCTCGCTTTCCGAAGCGACGAACGTGCGCGTTCTGGACTGTGATTTAACACGTGTGGACTGTGATTTTTGTAAACAGTGGAAACGTCTATAGACCTTTCCAATGTTTACAAAATCACAGTCCAGCGTGCGATCTTCACAGCCCAGCACGTGCGTGTTCGTCGCTTCGGAAAGCGAGGAAAGCACGCGCCATACGCACGAACGCTCAAAATGGCACCGGCCAAAAGCTCGTTTTTTGGAAAGGTCTATCTCCGTTTCACCTTATGTTGTACCGCAGACAAGACTAAAAGCGCGAACTCATAGCGTCGGGAGCTACTCTTAACGCACGAGAGCTTATGCCGCCGAGATGTGCCCTAGAGCGAGGAGCTCGCGCTTGTAGCCTTTCCTGCGGTACACCATAAGGTGAAACAGAGTATAGATCAGCGTCGTACCGGCGTGCGGACGTGTATCACTGGCTTGTAATGGCTGATCGTAATGATCAAATTGAATTTAAATTTTGATTAAAGCTCGTGACTTAGCGCAACAATGTGTGGTAACGTGTTTCTAATAAGACGACGAAGTTATTTATGAACAAATGCGTATGCACTGTAATATTTTGCGTGCCCATTACTTACCCATCGTTATTGCCTATCATTTTGGAGTGACACTAAGTTTTCCCGTGTAGCACCAACACACTTGTAGTGTGTTTCGACGGGTTGAAGTGCACTCGCTTGTAGTGACACTAAACTAGCCCGTCTGACAGGGGTATAAAACGCGCATTTCCCTCCCCACTGGGGGTGATCTATAGACGATCACGCAAGCATTAGAAACACGCTAGTAAATTCTCAGTTAAACTCTACACCGCGACACAACAAATGCAGGCCATGTAATATACCGCAGTGTTTAATCTGCCTACAAATTCAACAAACAGACACAGCCAAAAGCACGCATTCGCAGTACTCAATGAAAATTAAAGGGGAACTGACATGCAACTCTTCAAACGTAGTGTACTTGCTAGAGTGTAGAGTATGCAAAATGCAATACGTAGGACAGACCAAGACAGCGTTTAGACTACGCTTTAACAACCACAGATCTCACTCTAAAACTAATCCAGGCCTCGCTATTTCAAAGCACCTCCGTCTCCCAGAGCATTCTTTTGAGGAATTATCTGGGACATTACTGGAAACTGGATTTAGATAAAACCGGGAGCGCGAACAGCGAGAGTCATACCTCATATACAAATTCAATACTATAGAAAAAGGAATAAATGAGAGTCCAGGAACACTTGCATCAATAAGAGCATTAACCTAGACTACCTTTTCATAGTGCTGCTGTATTTTCGACTGGAATTGGACCACGTGATTATTCTATTACGACTCCTATATTGCGGATGTTATCTTCTATGGAACCGTGCTGTCCCCGTGCTTTCTTCTTATACGCGTGTTTCATTAACCACATCTCACAAACGTACCCACCCCCCCCCCCCCCCCCCCAAATCCGTACCCTCTCTCCTCTTTTTTTTTTTTGGCAATTCGAAGAGAAGTCAAACATGTTTTTGCGATGTTTTGCTTTTTCGGTTTCCTTGACACGCGCGGCGCCCCAGGGGTGACCGTCGCGGGGATGCATTGGCTCGTTGGGGGCCATCTGCCAAGAAGGAGATCCGGTCAAAATGGTCCCGGTCAAAATGGTCCCGGTCAAAATGGTCCCGGACAAAATTGTCCCGGACAAAATGGTCCCGGACAGAATGGTCCCAACTGCTAACAAAATGGTCCCAGCGTGGCATTATTTATTTGCTGTTTGCAGGTTTTTTGTATTTTGTACTCTTGATGGATATTAGCAGCGGCTTGTAACTCTGTGCGCACAGTACGTGCAAGGGGCTCCGTCCCTTGAACGACTTTTTGAGGGGTGTGGGTCATATGAATACATTTTCGTATTAGGCCTTTGCTTCAGCAGCGTCGACATCTTGTCTCTTAAGTGGTCTATGTAATAAATACGCACATAATTGCGAAATCAATTTCCGATTTCTTTAATATACAATGTTCAGACAGAGCGATGCTGTTTCTGAAAAATAGAACACGGTGGTACGACAGGTTCATTAAAAAAAACAAAAAAACCACGTCAAGAACCTGTATAACGTGTATGATAATGATTGTCATTCCGAATATCATTTTGAAGCTCGATAGGGCTAATTTGAAAACAGGTTCTGGCGATAGAAAGATACTGATTACACACGTGGAATATATCGGTAGAAATTAAGAACCTTTGAGAAATAGAGCTACATGGTATAGATAGAAGGGATTTAAAATTTGTTTCAAATGATTATAATTAAAATCTTGATATTATCCTTGAACGTGTGTCAAAATAAAAGTACCAAACCATTTTGTCCTATTAAGAGCGCTCAAAGTATTAATAAATTCACCTGGGACCATTTTGTCCGGGTTGGCACTTGGTACCTTTTTGTCCGGGACCATTTTGTCCGGGACCATTTTGTCCGGGACCATTTTGTCCGAGACCATTTTGACCGGGACCATTCTGACCGGAACTATTTTGTCCTACACCCGCCAAGAAGACGTCGCCCGTTCACTGCCTATTGTAGCCACTGTTGTAAGCGTTCAAGCGCACTTTGTATTTCACCGCCCCGCAGGAGGAGCGGGCCTAGGTCAAGTTGTTTGCTATGTGGGAACGCGTACGTTGCCTACACGTTTTTTTTTTTAATTGTGTTGTCACGTGCTTTTTTTTTTTGTTTCTTTAGTTCTGACCGTTTTTGTCGCAGCGATATGCCCTCACTTGTAAGTCATCTCCTGACGAAGCCGAGTCTCTCGGCGAAACTGTCGATTAAACTTCCGCTGTTTGTTGTTTCTCACCGTGAGTTTTGCACTTCGTTATATATACGCCTTCGGCCCCTTGGCACCTATGCCACTATGCCCACTATATATATATATATATATATATATATATATATACATGGTAAATTGATATAGAGAAAGGCTGACGAGAATAATAAAAAAGGTAATAGACGTGTCTCACTAAGCGTTTCACGCATGCGTGACGCCGTCATGACTTTAGTTCCCAGGAGGGAGGCGACAGTGCACGAGACGGCTCGTGCCGTTTTGTGCTCTGCGCCGGCAGAGCTCTAGTGAGGTTGTCCCAAACGTTCCCTCGATGCATTGCGACAGCGGATTTGTAGCGAAACTGGCTGGTGAGATCGGTCTATTGTGGCACATGTTTAGGTATTCTGAGACGATCTCTGATCGTCTCAGAATACCTTACACATGCTAATACCACTGCCACATCTGTCTTCTTTGGTCATTTAAAGGCGCGATGCAACAATTTTTCTACTTTAAAAAAATACATATTAAAATTATTCCTTGACATTTACGACCTATGAACACACGCTGCATTTTTTTCTCTACGCGATGGCTGTCGCAGAAAAAATTCGAGAAAAATGAACACCTTTTACCCCCTCAACTCGCAGCCAGAAAACTCGGTCACGCGATCTGCAGCCGATTATATGCCGTCAATGTGTTAAACATAGGCACGCGCTGGGGTTGGCAGAGCGCAGGTCCCGCGCCGAGTTCCACGCATTGCTAAGATTCGGCCATTCCCGTCATCCGAGTGATTGGGCACGAGCCACTACCCGAACGCTTGTCGAATTGCCGAAGAATGGATTACCACGAGCCAAAATTGAACGCAGACTTCGTGTCGACCGCATGAGCGGTATTCAAATATTGTCACAGCGTGGATCGCAGTTTGGTGACGCACTCGATTCTGGGGATCGCATTGTTGGCGTTGTCACCTCAGCTCCGTCATCAAATTTTGTGAAGGAGAAACTGAAAGAAAAGAGTAATTTTTATCCTTGGAATTGCACAGCGACGAATGCGCTTCTTGGTAAGTGGCGTTGAGTTCGAGTATTTCGAGTATTCTGGTGCTACTAGTGCCAGTAAGCTGGTGTAAAGTGAGAAACGTTCCTACCCAATATCGTTGCACCGCCCCTTTAAGCGCAGGGAGGCAAAGGCATCATTTACTGTTTCTATTATTTATTCGTTTCTCTCCGTGAAAAATGAATTAGCGTGATGCTTAGATGTGCATACATATTCAATTTCATACCTCAGGTAGATCTGTGATTTTTTTTTTTTTTTCAGCCGAACGACTGAAGCAGGTGGGCATCGAATATTACGAGTGTGGGTCAGCCATATGCAACAACGCAGGTAACCGAAACCTTTTTCTTATAAGTTTGAGTAGCGAAAAAAAAAAATGCAGTCATGTTAAGAAAAATGAAACCGATTGTTTTTTTTTAAACATCATACATAGTTGTTAAATAAAATAGGAAAGCAAAGTCTGCCCTTATAGTAAACTTATTGAAACAACGATTTTTAGCAATAAATCCCGATGATGTGGGAAATGAATGAGTACTAATGAGACCGACTGCAAGCGCAAGTGGGGAGCCGAGCTTAAATACGAATTTACACCCAATTCCAAACAATTGCACAACATGACAAGCCGTCGTCTAATTTCATTAATGCTGCCGGGCGAGTCACCTCGCAAATGCACAGAATGAGAGAGGTAAATATAAAGTAAAATCAAAGACAATGGCGATTACATGTATTCAAATTAAACCAACCAGAACTCGCCTTGTGGTGTGAATTGAGCTTTTCTTGATGCAACGGACGCCTCAACATATCCCCAAGATTCCAGAATACTCGCCCCTCAACAAAGTACTGTAAACAAAATTATTTCAGCTGAACAATTGCAGAGCATTGCTCTATTACCAGAAAGAAAAATGAACGTCACGAATACGACGTTATTTAAAACTAATTTGAATTTTAGGAATGTGTACACCAACGCGCACAAAGAAAGAACCCTTTTATTCTTCAGAAGAAAAAAATATAAGCAAAAAATATACCGCAAGCTGGCCCGTAGTGGGAATAAGGTGCACGGCGTTGGAAACATTAAAATCCAAATCCTAAAAAAAAAAAAAAAAAAAACACTGGATTTTTCATAATAATGTTTATTAATTATTTTTTTTTTTCTGAGAGAACCTTTAAAATAGAATGCTGTACCGGCGGTATTCACATTTTTTGTATTTTCGAATTACTTTTTCGTGTGTGTGTGTGTGTTTCCACAACGACGACATGCCGCATTCTTATATGCACAACGGTTTTAGTCGGTGTTATACGAAAACCCGCAATTCTGACCGCCGTTTCAGCAGAGTGAAAAGCCCCGGTTTTCATCCAAGCTGGGACTAATCCCAAGATGTCTCACTGATCGATGCAGTCTCCTGCGCGTGATAATGAGCTTTTAAAAAGGTTGTTTATGGTCGGTGAAAGATGTTACGCTTCCACGCGAGTTTTCTGCCTTTGATACCACTTCGGTTGCAGGCTTTAAATATCCCCAACTTTCTTGGACATCAACGATTTGCGCCTTCTCTCGGCGATTCTTTGCGACAAGCATCGCAATGTTCCTCTGAAATATTTTAGATGACAGTCATAAGCTATCAAGAAGTAGCAATTAAACATTTACAACGCGTATAGCTTTTATTTCACGGCTTAAGGGGTATTCACACGAGGGAGAAATCCCGGGGATTTCTCCCCGGCACGCGCATCCCACGACGAAAACGTCAGGCTTTGCAATGTGCAAATGCCTCGCGTTTTCATCTCGTGAGGCGCGCGTGCCGGGGAGAAATCCCCGGGATTTCTCCCTCGTGTGAATACCCCTTTATATACACTTTCTTTGCTGCATTGGAAAAAAAATTCTGTAGGCCACATTCACAAACTTATTAATGTCTGCTCTGCTTGACGAAAGATCGTAGTGTTCCCCGAGAACTGCTATTGCCTGGGCATCATGAAACGCAATTAATCAAGTAGAATTTTGATATTTCATTGAAAACTTCTTATTTCACGATATGACACTTTGAAAGCCGATCACTGCGATCTACGGTCTACGAACGACGAGGCTGAATAGATGTTAGGCCTAAAACGACAGTTTATACGCTGTGGCACTGAACATGGCCAAACGTCATGCCCAAAGTAACAGCAAAGACTTTTTTTAACTTATTTTATACCTCGCCATTCACTGTAGAACTTGGCGCTCTTTCAAGAGCTTTGCAGGAGCGAAGACTCCACATTTCTTAGAGTGCGTCAGCGACAATAGCTATCAAGCGCCTACATTCGGACGACAGGGTTGGGCAGTATCGCGCTACAAATGTATCGCGTTAGCATTTCAAAAATTCTTTTAGTATTTATATTTTTCTATCGCGATGCAATTTTTCAAGCAGTATCTGTATTTCAGTGTAGGAATAAATATTTGGTGTATTCTTTGTGTCGCAATACAATCCCGGGCCAATGTATCTCGTTACAATGTTCGAGAAATCAGTGACCTGCAAACGAAAGCTGAAGAGATTGTTTCCTTTCTTCTTTTGTGCTTAAAGGGATGCTGAACCGAAATCTGGATTCCACAAAGCACGGCGGCAAAAGCGTGCAACGGGATGCTACAAACATCAAAGCATCACTCATAAAGCGATATATCGAACGGATGACCGTATTGTTAAAAAAAGAGGAGCTTTTGACAGATATGTTCACGTTTTGTTTCTCCTATAGAAGGAGAGGGAACGGCCTCGCGTCTTCTCCGCCTCGCCACCATGAGGGGGCGAAACGAAGAGGGGAGGAAACGAGATATCTTGACGTCACGCGCCTCGTCGGCCTCGTTCAATCTCGACCTTTTTATTTTCCAGAAATACGACCGTCGATTCGAGGTATCGCCTTACGAGTAGTGTTGTAGGGATTGTAGCGTCCCGCCTACAGCTCCTGCATTGTTTTCTGAAATCCAAATTTCGGTTCACCATCCCTTTAAGAGGGGTAGAAGGTACAGTAAATAGGACCTTGAGACGTTGTTATCATGCAGACCAAGGTTTGTTTCGAATATTAGGACCCCGACATTGGTGACTTCCTTCCCCCTTCTCCACACATAACATATCTCTTCGAGGGTGTTTCAGTGGGGCAACTATTTTTTATAGAATTAGAACGTTGAAGGCACTGTGAGTACGAGTCTCATAATGGTGCATTGCACTCCCAACCCCATGTACTAGGACGAGCGTAAAGTTTATTTCTTCAGATCATCCGATAAAAGAACATCATTTCATTTAAAGGCCACGTCTTGAAGTGAATGCAGAACAGGTACCGGCATGAACTAGAGGGTTGACCGTTCGGGGATATTTGGGTAGATATCTAACGAATTTAGGGGTTCGTGTGATATAGCTTCGAGGGCGTTAAATATATCTAAAGAAGAACTGCACTGTATTCTGGACGAAAAGTATTTCCAACTTACTGAAGGCTCGCTTAGCTCCTACAGATTTATGTTAAAAGAAAAATTGGCAATTATACGCGAAAATAATTTCGGGCTCGAGAACGTCGAACTTAAACTTCAATCTTTTCCTTACGGTAATACAAGAGTTCAGATCACCGAAAGCTCTTTAAAGAAAAATGTATGTGAGTATTACTGCCCCGGCAAAATGCCTTCCAGTATTTGAAGTTCCAAATACTTTTCTATTTTTCAAATGTATTTCAGTACGTACGGCGATACTTTTGTGCTGATGTATTTCAGTATCGGTAATTTATCTGTATTCGTCATGAATACCAGTATTTGTATTTACAAATACATTTTAGAGTATCTCTGCCCAACGCTGGCGGACGACAATAGCTCTCATGCGCCTATACATCCGTACGTGCATGTGCGCGTGCAGTGATTGAGCTGAAGGAAACCCTGAACCTCGATATGAGCCCGTGCAAGAACTTCTACGAGTACGTGTGCAGCCTGTGGCCCAGTCGCTACCCAATGCCCGACGACGCGGGGTTCTACTCAGCCCGGGACGACGTTCGAGAGCGGCAGCGGAAGAAGCTCATCCGTGAGTCGAGTTGGGCGCTGCCTTTTTGTCCTATTCCAAGAAGGCACGTGGATTACCGTGTAAGGAATATCTGGGAGATGAGAGCATGCTATTTTCGGGTATAAACCGACCTCGAGGTGACAGTCACGCGTCTTTCGGTGAGTCGAGAAAACTTCGCTCCATTTTATTACCGTATTCTAGGACACTGTCTACCTCAGCCTGGCACCCAGGAATGGCTGTGTAAGCACGAGCTCAATGCTCGGGAAAGCGATTATGGGTGACGTGACCGACCAAAAGTATCGCTGTAGTCGGATCTCCGCGATTGGACAAACCCGCACTATAACGTGTTTTAAGAAAACTATACAACCCCCAAAACATGCACACACAAAAAAAAAAGTTTTATTTTTTTTCTGCAAAATTAAACTAAGCATTCCGAAACCCATTCTTCGGCCAGATGTAGCACTGTTGTCCAAACCAGATGTCAAAGGTTCAGAACTCAGTATTACCTTATTAAAAAGTTATGATTTTCTAAAAATTTCAATCGGGAAAAGTGCGGCCGACGTTGCTCTCAAATATATGGAGCTGAATGGCATCAGTTACCGAAAGCGAGTGAAAACCGGCCCCATTTTTTCATTGAAATATTCAGTAAATCACTGAACTTTTGAATGAGACAAAGGTTATTTGTGAAGTTTTTCGGCAATTTTTACGGGCCGTTGTTTTATTTGGGTGGAAAATGAGCGTTCGGCAATGCATAGATATTTTTGCAAAAAAAAAGGACAAAATAAAAACATTTTTTTTTTTGGGGGGGGGGGGGGGGGGGGGCGGGGGGCAGGGCGTACGGTGTACTCGCGGACGACGTGCTGTGTCTAAGCTAGCAGTCAAAGGTATGAGCGCATGGGCTCTCGAGCAGCTTGAGCGCAGATCAAATCTGTGCACGAGCACTCATCAGTTCTCCTGAAATGCCACAGAAAATTGTGCATGAGTATAATGGACCTTTTGTAGAAATACGCGGTGCGCATGCGCGGAGTATTTCATGCGCCTGGGTTCGAGAGTATCTAGTTCCAAACAATCCGCCATCTTGCATTTCTCGCCTTTGAGCGGTTTCGTTGTTTCGACCTCGGGGCGGAAGATTACGCACGATGGGGACAAAGGTGAGCTTGGGGGAGCCGTATCTCGGTCACATCGCCTCAATGGGTGAACAGGATGTAGCTGACGTTTTGGGTGTGGAACGGGTGGGAGAGGCCTTGGGCGCGCGTTGTTTTCCAGTCACCTAGTCTCGAACCGATTCGCGTGTCTAGGTGGCAGCACATATTCGCCAAGAGGTCCATTCTGCTTTCAATGACGGAAATGACACCAATGTCAGCCTGACAGCCTCGACGGTGTTGGTAGAAGGACGCGATGACTTCGAGCTTATAAGCTTCCACTGTGCTTTTTACACATATCATCAAACCTGCCGTTCGTAACTCATGATAAGATGCCTGGGTCATATCTCTTGACCTCAAAGAGAAAAACAGCTTGGTCGTGGCGTTAATAATACAAACCAAAAAAAGGTGCAAAAAAAAATATCGCACAGGACGGGAGCCAGCTCCAAAAGCGATCAGCTCGAGCTGCTGGAGTCATTTGTGGTGAGGAGTGTTTCGTCCTCTTTTGCAGGGTGGTAACGTCCGTGTCACCTAATGACCTATTGGGCAGGAGATCGAACTATAGGTGGCGCTTTATCTCGAGCTTGTTGTCCCCACGACCCGATGTTTACCAACACAGCATAACAAAGAAATTGACCCTCGCCTAGCGCGGTCTGGGCACGAGCTCCTCACTCTGACCAGTGCTTTAGTCGCACGAGGAGCGGCATTCGAATCGTCATCTTCGATTTCTCGGATCAAAAACAAACAAGAAAATATGGTCTGTTGTCCCCAGAGCTGAAGCGTACGGCTAGAGGCGTCACTGTTCGATCCCCTTCCCAATACCAAACAGTGAATAAACAAAAGCCTGTGCCTTCATTAGAAAACTATTGTTAACGCCGTCGCTAGTTGGATCCATCCTTTAACTTTAATTCGGCCCTTAAATGTTGGGGGCGTTTTGGTCGACCATCAAAGTTGCTCCGGACAAAACAAAAATATTATTTTTAGCAGTATTTTTGTTTCTGGTTTTCTTTGTATTTCTTTAGTCTTACAAGTAGTCGTAAGGGATCACATGCAGTGTGATCCCTTACGACATAAAAAATCGGCCATTAAGTAAAAGGCTTACTTTCTATTCACTCTAAGCCCCAGGAACTGCGCGCTGAACTTCGTGATTTCTTATATCGACAATTTTCTTTCTTTCGCAGCTCCTCTTATCAAGGGGCAGCTGGAAGACCAGAGATTCACCGATGAGCGCTCAGCCGTGCACCTCTTCCAAAGCTGCAACAACATCCGTATGTAGCCGCTAAAGTATTTTTAATTAGTTTAACGTTGATAATACTCCGCGAGTAGGATGCAATGCAGAGAGGTTTGCACAAAATCGATTTTTATTGTATTTTGGATTGAGTTTTACGCGAGAAACCTTAGCTGTCACTGGATCATTTATGTTTGCTTCGGTTTTTACGTAAGCTCAGTTACCCTTGACCACCTCTAAGCGCGTGAGCGTTTAGCGCTCTTTTAAACGCTACAGATATGCCGATAGGTATTTTCCTTGCTTTCGCGGGCAGCGGTATTCGCAACTTTCACGACCAATAGGGGACGCACTGGCGTCTGTCACATCGCTTTCATCTGTATGATCGTCGTTGAACAGCAGTAAAAGGCGGGGTGGGGTCTACGACGCGCATGAAATCCTGGTTTTGCTATGTATAAGAAGTGTCATAGTTTTTTTTTTTTTTTTTACATCAGAAAGGTGTAAGCAAGCACCTTTATAGTGACGCCGAATGTCTAGGAAAATAGGAGCGCGATTCTCACACCGTGGTACCACCATCGCTCGAAGTTGCGAACATGTGAGGCGTCATAAATGTTGTCCATCATACTCTTTTTCACCTTTCATGCGAGCACAAACATACAGTAATATAAAAGCCCCCTTCAAATATCTCCTTGCCGCAGCCAGCAAAAGACTATACTTGAACGCAACTATGTCAAATCAGTGGGTAAATGAAGGCCCCTACTCACTGTTGCGTTTGAGTGCGTCTCACCGCGTTGCGGCTAGGAGAAACCAGGACATCCCTGCTTTCTTATGTCGCGTGCCATGCTATTCCTTCAATTGAATCCGACGCTTCATGCGAAGCACAGATGTGCCGGTGACTCGCTTTCGTTTCGCGACTCAACGTGGTCAAACGCACTCAAACGCAACTGTGCGTAGGGGCCTTGAGATTGTTAACTCTTCCATTCCATGTTGTATGTTTGATCGTTATTTACGTGACCAATAGCTGAAGCGACCTTATACACGTACACCCGGTCCTGGCATGACGCAGGTGGCGCTGCTGTCGGCACGGCACATGCGCGAACGTTTCACGCGAATTTGGTTTCTGCGCACGCGCAATGCCCACATCCGGTGTTGGTAAACGCTGACTCCATCGTCAACATCGCGTCGGTCTATAGATCTCTTACCAGCGCGCACGAGTGATCTCGAGGACCTCTTTGGAACCAGAAATGCGCGCCACCGAAGGGGTCCAACCCGTGTTGGACATTCTTCGCGGCATGGGTCTCGGCGACTGGCCGTACTCGCCGGGTGCCGGGCTGCCCGGCGCCGAGGCCATCGTGGAACTGGGAGCGGCCAGGTACGGCTTCCCGTTCTTCCTGAGCCTGCGCGTGGCGCCCGATCCCCGGCGCTCGCGCGAGAACCTGGTGCACGTGGACCTTCCCGAGATGGTGCTCCACTCCAACTTCCTGCTCTTCCGAGACGTGGGCGGCTACGCGGCGCTGATGAAGGCGTACGCCGCGTACGCCGTCCGGACGCTCTCGCTGCTGGGCGTGCATGGGGCTCCGGAGCAGGTGTTCGCCGACGTGCTCCAGTACGAGATCGCCATGGCGGAGGTGAGACGCGGAAACACTCAAATCACCTTGGGCTTCATCTTTCGAAAATTTTGAAAACGAGTGTGCTCTGTAAGAAAAATTTGACGTGAAAATTGCGTGCATTTTCACTATAAAAAAATTCAAAACACCCTCGTTCATTTTTTTTTTTTTTGAGAAGTGAGTTTTTTTGTTTGTTTTTCTTCCGGGCGCGCGCCTTTGTTGAAGGATCCCTCGCGGTCTTATCATTCGCATGTTACTAATCGAAACCATGTGTTTGCTTTCTCTAGTTAGAAAGTTAATTCCTAAATTTTAGTTAAATAGTTTGCTAATTAGTACATTTTTTTTTGGAATTCCGACGTCCGCCATGGCTGGTAGTTCGTTTCCGAAAAGAGTTTTTCTTGCTTTCTTTGTAAAACACACTATTCTGAGGCCGGGGAGAATATATATATATAACACCAGAAAGCGGTATTTTATTTCAAAACGACTGGTAGCATACAAAAACGCACTCTGGGGACACAAAATGCACACCATCGTGTGTGAGTGGCCTCGAGATTTGTGTACTCCGCGGCCGCTTGCTCCGGCGAAGCAGACGCGTCGCCACTACGCGAGAATTGACTTTTTAAACGAGTTTTGTACCAATATAAAGATGCGCATAACTAACCAACAATACATGTTACCTATTTCAGCATGCCAGCCATCGCACGCTGAGGGAGCTCACAGAGTTCACGGAGGAGAACATCGTAGCCCTGAATAGCCTCAAGCCTTCGCACACAAGTGTACGGCAGTGCAAAGTATACCTGATGCGTTACCCAGTTGTCCTCTTTCTATAGGCGAAGATAACAAAAAAAAAAAAAAGCACTCTTCCTGTCTCAGCTATTCCAGCTTACCCTTTCAGCCCTCGATGTATCAAACCGCGAGACGAGTAACCATGTTTTATCACGGAATATTTTTTATTCTCTAAGTAGTCGGTTCCCCCGCTCTAAGCCTCTGGACTACAACAGTGGTCCCGGAAATAAATAACGACGTTCTTCAAAGTCGTCACGTTGCCAAAACAAGGAACCAGACTGATCCGAATGAGGCACTACGCCTTGGAAACACCCACGTGTTAAACGTGGTTTAAACGTTAAGCATCAAACGTGGATGGATTACCAAAATTGAGCGAGAGCGAGCAGCTTCCGCTTTCATTGGGATGCTTAAGGTTGAACTTCATTAAACGAATTGAATAAGGCCTGCTTCAAAAAAGAAAGGGCCGGCCCATTCGATTATATAAACGCACGTGACAAAATAATTGAAAGTCTATTAATCCTTACTGGTTGTCTTCGTCTTTTATGGGAATATAATGACGACGCACCTTTGAGCGCTGGACGCCGGACCAAGGTACAACCTTAACCGCCCCCAACTAACGCTCTTAACGATGTAAAAAAACAAAACAAAAAAACTTGCAGCTTTTTTGGGGGGGTTATTTTTGGTAAAATGCATGTACGATTAAATGGTACGGTCGTATTTATGTCGGGACCTGCAGACTCATGCTGCATCAAGTGACATGGTCCCGTGACGCGTCACCTGACACAACGCACCCCGTCACGTGTCACGTGACGGCAATGAGGTCGCACTTTAAGACGGCTCTTCCGAGTCACCTTTTAACTGTCTCCTTCAACGTGGTCTCAACCAAAACGTGTTGTACTACGTTGTAAAACAAAAATTTTGTTTTCTTCTCTTCTCAAGGCCCTGTTGGCCAGGATGGTGCGCGACATCTACCAGATTGCCGACGTTCCGATCAGCCACTCGGAAGAGATCCTGGTTTGGAACATGACGTTCGTCGGGGCCCTGGATCAATTCTTCGAAGGCGAAAAACAGTGAGCCACTGAAGTTGAAGTGAAAAAAGGCTGCACCTAATCTAGGGTTCATTTGAACGCACATATGTTCGTGCTTTCCACTGTCTCAACACATCGAGTGGGAGTAAATATTAGACTTGATATTTCCTCGAGTATGGAGTTCATTAATGAATGTGCAAAACTACAATAAATGTTTACCACATGCACCACACACTTATTATCGCTTTTCTACGAAGAATTGTTGTTAAATGCGTGTAATGCTCATGCAAGTCTGAGAAACTCCAATATAAAATAGAAATATTAATATAGCTGAGATTTTGTCTCAAACATAATGTTCTTGTTTTTTACATTCAAGCTTATTCATATACACTAAAACTGCGAATATTACATAAAATGTTGTAAGCTTGTGAATTTATTAATGAGTATGTATTTATTTATTTTACCCTCAGGGCACAAAGCATTACAGAGGGGAGTGGGAACAATAGTAATAATGATACAAAAAGAACAACATATACAATACTTAAACTACAAGGAAGATTAAATTGGTAATAGATGTACAAAAGGGGGCGCGTCATTAATTGATGTGAGAAATGTGGATAAGCAGTTCCAGTCTTTGGAAATTCTGGGGATAAAAGAGTCACAGTAAACGTTACAGTGGCCGAATGGGACACCGACTTTGTGACGACGATCAAGGCGTGCTGAAACAAAGTGGGGGGAGGGGGGGAGTTATTAGTTGTGATATTGCCGCGAGCGCAGCTGACCATGCAGGCAGCGCGCTCGTGGCCTAACGGTTATCGCGCATGCCTTGCGCGCAGAAAGCCAGGGTTCGATTCCTGGCCGCGGGGACGCATTTTCGTGTACTCTGACGTAAATGTTCTGGTAAATTCGAGAACCGTGTTGCTTGTTCGAGGTCAGAATGTTCCACACGCAGAACCTTCTACGCCGATTCTTCCAGAACCCCACGCGTGTACATAAGGGGCTCCGCGTGGCGAGCCGCAGTCAGTTTCGCCTCAGCGTTCGATCTTTCTGCTTCGCCGCCTTCGACGCCCGCGACGCTCTCTTGTTATCTACTCTTTTCTTCTGTTCCTTTCTTTATTTTTGGGCACAAGTTCGCCCCATTAAACGTTCAGTTTACTCAGTTATTACCGCCTCATCACTTGTCATTCGTGACAATATGAGGTGAGGAATAGGGTGATATATTTTATGAAACTGACAAATACGGGAAACTGTGTGGCGATGTGTGAGGCTTGGGAGTAAGAAACTGTATTTCATTGATGTTACGCTTGTGGTGTGTTTATAAGTGACCAGTATGAAGTGTGCAGGTCTGTTCTCAACAGCTTCAAGTGAATCACCGATGTAGCTGGTAGAGGGATCCCAGATGGAAGCTGGGGGCATGCTCTAGCTTGAACCTAACTATAGTCCTCTGACCATACGATAGACTACAGGCAAAAGCTACGAACCGCCAGATCTCATCACGAGCCACTTAGAAATTACATGGTATTTCGCTTCGATGGACGTATCGGTGCCTACGACTCGAATCACTGATGGGGATGAGCGGACAGAGGTCCGAATCGAATAGCACTGAGTGACTCATCCATTTTACATTGCAAAGAAAGCGGCGACATACAGGCTCTTTGAAGTGTCGAAATGATGCAGAGCTTTTCGACTCGAAGCCTTATTCATGCACCCCTAATCAATGTTACGCATGTCATAGTTTTATCGTGGAACGTGATTGGACCTGGCGGCCCGCGATTTAGCCTTTAGTCCAACGTAGGGTGAGACGAAGTACAGTGTTTTGCAAAGAAATAGTTTTGATTTGATAATAATAATTTGAGGCAGTGTATAAAAAAATAAATAAAACAAAGATGAAAACTAAAAAAGAACGTAGCTAAGTCTTGTTAGAGTATGATAGAGCTGTGAATGTAACAATAAGTTGTACATTTGAGATGCATGTACATGTTTTTTAGCATCTTATATGTAGAAGTAGGCATGCAATACAGTGATTTTGAGATGTTTTGGGGAACAAAATGGCTAAATACGTGCACTGTTTTCTCGTTATAGACCCCTTTCAAAAGTCACGTGCCGATTGCCACAAGGTCGGAACCACTGCACAATGGCGGAGAAACCGGCACCGCTGAACTTGAAACTGAAAAAACTAGAAGAAACACAAGCACAGAAACACATACTAAGACCGTAATGTCAGAGTGCAGGCCTGCGCTCGATTGGCTTAGCTGATGATAATATACGTACTGGCAGACAGCGAGCGCCGTTACGTTGAGCTTTTGACGCTGCGTGTTTGCATCCATCGTAACGTAGCATTGGTTGGGCTGTGCGATTTGTGTCCGCCATTGTACAGGGATTTCAAAGCTTCCAACAAAGGGCAGACTTTCCAAAGGGGCTATTATGGACAACGCACATAATGGACGACTTTTTGGGGGAACGGGGGTGTCCATATTTACGAGACATTACTGTATATGTGTATTCGGTTATGTAACCTGACTTGACTTCTATTAAACTGGTTCCACATATTGCTATACTTATCCCGCTGATTCTTCATAGAAAAGAATAACATAACAGCCGCCAAAGCAGTACCAAGCGGTTATACGCTGTTGCAGGTTCAGAAAAGCGGGGCAAACTCCCCATGCGAAACCCTCATCCCTTTTCACTTAACAGCGCGAATGCCGGTGAGGAGGCTAGAGGAGCTCGCCACCTCCAGCCTTATGTTTCTTTTTTTTTTTACCATTTTATTCAAAACTGTTTTTAGGGCTCGAGGGCAATATAGAGGGGAGTGGGTTACTTGAAATAAATAAACAAATCAAACATGAACAAAAAAGGCAAATATACACACTGAACAAATGCTATGGAATTAATATATGCACTTGGGGTTTTGTGGATATTTAGACAGCGTGTAGTTGGTCAGCCATTTCAAAGTTGCGACGAGACACTCGTTATACATAAGACATTTAGCCAGTGCGGTACAACCGCTAGCCCGGGGACTCTAACGTGCACCACGCAATAGTGATATACATGGCCGCACGCCCGTACGATGCTCATTCAGTTCGAAACGAGCAAGGCAGGGGATTGAACCCAGGATCCCTGGCTTCTGCAGCGCGAGAATTCGCTCCACGTGCTCCGAGCTGGTGTGCGCTAGCCCACTCGCTACCGATCCCCCATTAATATATGTTAAGAAATTAGCGATGGCTGTTTTAAAATTGGCGGCGTCGGTTATAGCAATTGTAGGTGCGGGAAGGCGATTCCAATCGATTGTGCTCGGGAAATGTGATTTGGCCTGACGACTTTTGCCGACGTCCAGGCGCTGGCTGCTCAACTACCTGGGCTGGCGGGTGGCCGAGGTCCTGGGGCCGGCGTCGAGCGTGGAGCTGCTGGGCGCCCGGCACGCCTTCTTGATGGCCAAGTACGGCGCCGACGACGCCCCGCAGTTGGCCGTCCACTGCTTCGAGGAAGTGAGCCGCCTCCTGCCCATCCCCATGGGCCGCATGGCCTTCCGAGCCCAGGCCGACGGCGCCACTTTCCAGGTGAACTATCCGTACGATCGGACCTGCGCTTCAATTTAAGGGGCACTGAGAAAGATGTCAAACGCTTGGTTATGAACGTATTGTACGACCGGGACCGAGAAGGGCATTTTTCAAAACTATTGAATGCGTGTGTGTCTTTGTGTCTGTGCGTGCGCCCGTGCGTATGCGTGTATATGTGTGTATCTGCGTGCGTCTGCGTGTGCCCGTGAGCGCGCGCGTGCGCGCGCGTGTGTGTGTGTATGTGCGTGCGTGTGCGCACGCGTGTGTGGGTGTGCGTGCAGTCTACGAGGTGGCACCCATGCTGTCCTTTTATTCGTTCCATGTTGTGTCACGACTGCAGTTTGCATTTACTTCCTATTGTGAGTGGTCGTGGCTACGGGTACTATACTTACGGAGCTCGTTTTAATGGTTTCTGACTCTGTGAATTTAGTCACGGATGCATAACGGCGTCAGCTCTGGAAAGATACCATCAGCAAATATATATATTGCCAACTGCAAATTTGAAATTCAAGATCTCCCTTTAGGACAAAGCAAATGCCGCTCATTACTGGCTCCGGTGAAGGTTAGAAAGGCATTACGCAAAGAGGGGGCCAGAAGAAACGGAGCACACAAAAAACCGACTCATATTTTGTCTGTCCTTGTCTCGTAACGCTTTAATACCCTTCACCAACTATATATAGCCTACGCATTTATACTTCAAAGTCTTTGTAAATTAACAGAGATTTTCGGATAGGTGTCCCAGAACTTGACCAGGGTATCGCATATTATTTCACGTATACAAATTAATGCCACTCGTGTAAATAAACAAGTGACTTCAAACACGAGCAAAAAAAAAAAATAAACAGGAGCTTACTGAACGGCCGCTATTGAAGCTTAACAATTATCACTACTCACGTAATGTTTTGCCCGCTATGGTTACCTGTACAACATTGGACTTTTTTCTTCTGTTGATTAGGATCTTAGGCTAACTCCTTTTTATTGCGTTTGGTATCGTGACGTAACTCAAGATCCGAAAAGTATTAGGTAGCGAGAAAACAACATTCGGAAAAGGGATAAGCCTAAAATTCTAATCAACAAATTGTAAATTGCTATTTAGGATTTTAGGCCCTTTTACGAGAGTTGCTTTCTCGCTGCATAATACTTCTCGGACCCTGAGTTACGTCACTATACCAAACGCAATAAATGATCATATCAAACAGTTTCTTACCGGAAAGCCCAAGTATTTAGGCGGACACCATAGCGTTTACTCGAAATGGAACAGCAGCAAAGTATCGCATCGACGAAACGGAAGTAGTTGAAACCTGTGCGCCACACCTAGTAAAAACCTCTGAATTTACGTGAAGATGTTAGCGTGGTTACCTGGGTATATAAGACTGATATATGGCGTGGATAGCCACGAATGACACGCGCAGTCACAGGAGATAGACTTCTCATTGTACTGACACGTAGCCAAAGTTTGCATCAGTGAGTGTCAGGCTATACTTCGTCTCACCTTAGCATGGACTAACCGCGAATGCTGTGCTAGCGCGAGCGGCTAGCCTTGACTGCCTTGTCTAAAGCACTCGCTGCACGAGCGCTCGTGCAGCCGCCGAGGCTTCATTCGAAGCAACTAGCTCGCGCTTTTAGCACGCGCGGCTAACAATAGTCCATACTAAGGTGAGACGAAGTATAGTGGTGTGATCTGCACATATAGCATATGATACGACGCAAAAGAAGTGGTAGGTCGCATGCATCCTCGCGCGTCCACAGACAACACCCCCTACAGGGGGTGTTGTCTGTGCGAAACGGCGCCGTGTTGTTTGCAGACCGGTGGCGTCTCTGCGGTTCCATAGGAGCTAAGCCTTTTTCTTTCTTTACTTTTTCCTCAGATAAGTTCGCTCTTTGCAAATTTTACAAAAAGAAATGCACCATCTGTGGGCAACGCTGCACAAAGTCGTAGCGCGATAGGTTAAGAAACCGAATTTTCCGGTCGATTTAAAGAGCCTGGCGTCTCCTTGTATCACCCTGTATACTTCGTTTCAGCTGAAGTCTAAACGCAGCCTACGCTACGAGCTGATGGGCCCAATCAAGCAGCGTCAGAAACGCAAGTCCTTAGGCCTTTTTTCGTTGACGATTGGTTCAGCGATGATATAAAACACGTACGGAAACATAACGAACACCATGGTGGTACGCTTTCGACGCTGCCTGCTTGGTCCCATTAGCTCGTAGCGTCGGTTGCGTTCGAACTGGAGATGAAGTGAAGTATGGAATAATAAAAGCCCGCGCTCTTGGAACTTCGACGTCATCAAAATGAGGCCGAGTGCAGACAGCGATTGTATACGAGTACTCCGTCAGCGTTATGCTAGGCCTCGTGACCAATCAACGTGTCGAAGGACGCTCGGCATTGGGCTCGGGCCCCAATTCCCGAGTTGGCGCCATCAGAGTGTGATGAGGTTGCGCGGAGGTTACGTGGAAGTTGCGTCGATGTTCCAAGCAAATGAGGCTGTTCATCGGCTTTCATTATACTACGTAGTGTTGTTCCAGAACGTCGTTCTTGTAGGTTCTCGTATGATTTTAGCGACGAGGCAGAGCACAGAACTCGACCTGGAGGAAGCGTTTTCATATTAAAGAACGAACAAGGGACAATTTTGCAGAGGCTGATTTCGCGCATGGTTGCCGAAATCCGGGCATCGCTCTTACTGCTGCTGGAGGGAAGCGACATCCGCTGGCTCACAGACGAATCGAAAGCTATTGCCACCGAAAAGGTGTGGAACTCGGTTTTGGCACCCCGATAACATCTCGACGCCGAAAGAGAAGCACGCGTTTTGGTTTTTCGTTTGTTTTGCAGATCCGGAAATTGAAGCTCTTACAGCAGCCCTATAACAGCACACTAATCGACTGGGAAACGCCCGTAAGTCAAGATTGCCCAAGCGTTGAAAAGTGGGTCAGTTTGTACTCGTTAACTGTAAAACAAAGCGTACAAAAGCACGGACCAAAGAAGACGGCGATAGACGAGTGCTCGTCTTTCCTACGTGTGTCCTTTAGTCCCTGTTTTTGGGCGCTCTGTTTAATAATGAGTCACTATTACTGCCGCTGCTTGCCAGTTAAAAGGGAGGGGGGGGGGGGAGGGGCAATTTAGTGTAGTCGTTGACCCTGCTGCTCCAAACAGTTCTTTCCGGTTTCATATTCAAGCGTATGCGCTCTAAGCGATCAGGAACAGATCGAGTTTAGCAACTTGTCTCAGCGGTGTTTCTCAATTATTTATTTTATTTTTATTTTTCACCCGCCACTGGGCATTGAGCAAATTGTATATGTATATTATAAGACAGACGAACGAGAGAAGAAAGGCTCTCGATCGGCACAGATCGGATTAAACAAGTGTAAGATTGTGCTATGATAAGCTCTAAAAATCATACTTTAAGCCTTTAAGCCATCTTTAAGACCGACGACCAGTTCGCGCTTTCCATTTTTCCCCCAATTCCTCCTCTCCCCTTTTCTACCCTGTCCACCGTTGCCTGTTTCCTCCTCCCCTATGGTGAGGAGGATCTCCTGCCTTGCAGAATCTCGAGTCTGGTCGTCGGCCTTTAAGATAAATTGACTGCTTGAAATTTGGGGATTATCACAGTCCGTACGACACGTTTCTTTGACTATGGGTTAACTTAGCATGCGGGCGTCGCGTCTAGAGCCTCGAGAGCTTTTGTATCTATACAAAAAGAACTTGAATGTTTAATAACAAAAAAAAAAATCAAAATAAATAATAACAAATAACGAAGTGCAAATAAAGCGTTTAAATATTTGACTGAACATTGTTCGCAGGATGTGCTGTTGTACGGCGAAAGCTACGTGAACAATCTGATCCTTCTCCAGACTTCCAAGGCCACCCAGGAATGGAAAGGACTCAGGAGGCACAACAGCCTCGACACGTGAGGAACTAATATAGCCATCAGCTGTTATGTTTGGATTGCCAAACTAGCGTAATCGTAGTGCAAACTTTACTCAGGTATTTCACAAAAAAGTACGCGAAATAATCATCACAGAGGAAAAAAATATACATTACGTAGATTTTGATGTACGTAGTGTAAAGGATTGGCTTAGGCGAATTCATGTTTGAAGATTTTATGAGTAAAAAAAATTTTATTCATTGTTTAATCTCAAGATGCTGCTGAGAATTTCAAAGGGGAGATTTCGTAGTTTAATCTTACAACAGGGACTAAGACATTAATAGCGCGTCGATTCTCATGTTTCGTATCCGTTAGAATTTTGTTTCTAGAATCAGAAGTTGTATGGAGACTTCTAGATGATAGTCTAAAGATAAATGAGATCACTGGGACAGAACTATACCGAAGAAAAGTAATTCCCAAAAGGAAAATAAATTAAGAGCATGATGTGAGAATTTTACTTTTACGGCAGGGGCTGTAAGTGCACATGCAAGACATAACGATATAGATGTCCGATGGTGATGACGACTAAACGGGGAAGTGCACACCGTGACATTCACTTCAAGAAATGCCAGCAGAGTACGAAATTTAGAGTTGCTAAGATTGTTGCTTTCGTAGTAATCCTTGAGTGAATCTAATGTGTACAAATTCGAGAAAAGTGCAAAATACATAATCGTAACGCAACCGGAGACTCACCCTTACTCTTAGCTGATGTCGCTCAACTGGTCAACTGGTTTGAGGGCTCTATAGTTCAGAGTACCGTGATCTGACGTAATTATTATCAACGCCTTCGTTCCCCTAAAATCATCCATAATGTGAGTTCTTCATAATGACGAAACAAAAATGCGCGCATTTATCCAGTTCGTCCCCGAACTTTTTAAAAATTTTTAGCGGTATATATATATATATTAAAGGCCGACATACAAAAAGTTTTTCCGCAGGGTAGGAAAATCCTCCTCGTCACTTTTTCCCCCTCTCCCACTGCTATCTTGAAGACGGACGAATCCTTTTGTTGCTGCATCTCGGAGAAAAGACTAAGTGCGCAGGCGAGCTGGTGGTAGATAATCACGCCGCTTAACACGTCCACGCGGCACCACAAGACGTTCTCTTCACTGTCTGCTCCTTTGACTTAAAGTTATTTTTTTTCCCTTTTCTGCACCATTGTTGCAGGTGTGAAACGACAGGACGCATCTTGGAGCTGGGTAAGCCGGGATATGACCCCGCTTATCCAGCCTTAATGAAAGGAGTTTTTCTATGTTAAGATTGCAGGGGCTAGGGGGAAATGGAAAGGGTTTCGAGGACGATTTTCCTGCCTTACGGAAAAATGGTTTCTAGGTCGGGCTTGTGGCGTCTGGGGTTGTTCCAGACTCGAAGTTAGGTCCGAAGACGAGGAGCAGCCTTCGTAATCTGTATCTTGCGCAGTATTCTTTTTTGTACCCTCATGCGTGGGTTACCTCGCGGTGGCGTGAACTGGTGAAATCGCGAGGCAATACGGCAACCAGACGAGCGAGTAGTATCCGCGGTGTAGTAGTGACCTATGAGGTAATTATCCAATGTTATACACTCTGGATATTGCGCGGAACTGATGCAAGCGTGCGGCAAGTACCGCCCACGATGCGGCCCCTGAATCGGGTTTCGTAATCCGATGCCCTCAGGAGCCGATCGAGTCGAGCGGAGAAAGGTTCTCTCGGGAGCCGCTGCATGTTGGTGCTTGCGTGACCACAGTCTCAGGGTCTGAATTAACAAGACATTCTCTTAATGAGCAGGGTTTGCAATATTTTTTTTACAATGTAGTATACTTTTTTTAACACCGATGGCTATTAATCGAGGCCTTTGTGGACTCAGATCATTAAGTGCGTACTGATATCGTTGATGCAGGGTGGCGGTGCCTCAGCTTAGAATGAGCGTGTCCTATGACGTCTACCGAAATGCCATCGGTAAGTTTGAAGCATAACTTAAACTGTTATGCTGAAATATTATAAATATTGATATTTAAGAGGATATCTGAGATCCACCAGCTGCATTTTCTATGGCAACTTGTTCTCGGCCCCCCTGCGAGTATTATGAGCGTTGTCAGCTATTTGACCCAAATTAATTACGTTCTCAGCCCCTTAGGTAAGGTAAGAAGAGTTTTGTCTATATTTGTTAAGTTTAACAATGCATTCAGCCTTTTGGTTAAGATGAGGGCGTTCTCAGCCTTCTGTCGAAGATTGAAAGTGTTATCGGCAGTTTGACCCAGGTCAAGAAATTTCTCAGCCTCTTCAGTAAAAACCTTAGTGAAGTTTACACTCTCTGTACAAAGGGTAAAAGTGTTATCAGCTATTTAGCTAAGATCAAGTACGTTTTCAGCGTCTTGGTTCACATTGAAAGTGCTTTAAGCCATTTGACAAAACATTTGTTCTCACACTCCTGGTTAAGATTAACTGTGTTATCAGCAATTTGGCTTATATGAATGACGTTTTCAGGCTCTTGGCTCAGATAAGAAACACATTCTCAGCATCTTGGATAAGTAAACAATTGTTCGCAGCCACTTGGCTGTTAAGCGTCAGTAGAATACAGTCGTTGTTAGGTTCGTATAGGGTCCTTGATTTGCACAACAGGTTATTGGCTTCCAAAACACAAATTACACATTCTCAAAACCACAACAAAACAATACGAATTAAAAAAATAAGGAAGCAAAAAAAGAGTTTGCTTTGACACCTTTCTTCTTTCAGTCGTTCCGGCTCTCATAGCGAGACCCAGTATTCTAACACCGGAGCTCAGCCCGTAAGTCTACAATTACTTATCCAGAGGGATTCTACGCTTCAAAGCAAGGAACTCGCAATAGGCTACTGTTCGCAACTTCACATCTGCAATGCTGCGCCGATTGTCTCAGGGCTCACACTATTCGTTTATTTATTTGCGAGATAAAACAGAGACGTATGCGGCGAGAATGTTCGTCTGCTTCTTGCGCAGAGGCTGCGGTGACGTCAGAACGCCGCGGACTCTGATTGGTTCTCATTGGAAGGATAGTGGGTAGACCTCAAGGCACCTAACACTGAAGTCTTCCCACCATCCTTCCAGTCAGAGCCAATCAAAGCTCGGCGTTCTGACGTCAGCGCAACCCCTGCGCAAGAAGCAGACGAACTTGTGCTCCGCGTATGAGAGGGCGTTGACGAGAGGCAACACGACTATACGACGTGCAAGTCTGTCCGCTCATAGCTCACCTGGTGCGTTTGTTCGCCCGCCCAATGCGCCGACTTGCTTTTCAAAAAACCCCGATCTCAATTAATGACGGCGTGCACTTAGATGCCTCGACATCGCGCGTTCTCTACGCGTTCTCTATGTTGCTCCCTCGATTAGCTTGCTCCACCTTGCGTTCCGATGCGCCAAAGACACATATTGGAGCATTCACTCGCTGCGTTGTCACTGATAGCTTAAGAAGCGCATGGCACGACGTGTTCCTAGGGATCTTATATTCGCTGCGCGGCCGACGAGCGCGGTATTTGCCGATAAAAAACACCGAAGAATGAATCAGGATGCAGAAAGCATGGTTAAAACGAGCCACTCCTTGCGTTTCTTAAAGCAGAAGAGGTCTTTGAATTGGGACAAACAGTAAAAGTTGTAATGTAGAAAACTTGAACTTTATGCGTGTTAAGTTTTCTTTCGATCGTATTAGTAGGAGCGTCGTAATAGTCGATTAAAATTTCGACGCAGACCCGCCCACTGCGGCGAGCCGAGGGTAATGACGAGAGAGCGGAGAGAAAAACTAGCAAAAGTGACGTCATCAGCGGGGTACCCTTGCTCACCACTAAGCTGGCTCGGGGATGCCGTCGATCAAATCAGGACTCTCTGGACAGATAACAGGCGGCATAAAGGATCACCGGATGCCCGGCTGCAATCGTTGCACGAATGTTTTTCAAAATAAATGTGTTTTACCCAAGATAACTGCGATAACTGAATTCACGGGACAAAAAGCTATACATGCTTTGCAGTGGCGTACCAACTTGTTTTTGAGGGGGGGGGGGGGGGCGGTGCCCTTGGTATTTCGTGGGCGCCGCCGGCCAGTGTTTGCCTTGCCCAGTGGCGGCTGTTTCAGGGGGAGGGGGCAAACCACATGCTTGCCCCCCACTCTGAGAACCGGGGGGGGGGGGGGGGGGGGGGCAAGCGCCCCCCTTGCACCCCCCCCCCCCCGGTTGGTACGCCCGTGATGCTTTGCACTGACCTCGCATCACCTATTTCGCACCAAAACGGAAAAGAGAGAGGGAGAAGCTGCTTTTGTACGAATTTTGGGTGACGGGTTAATCATCTATAATCTTCTAGAGGGACAATAGTGACGTCTGGGTACGTCTGAGACACACAAAAAAAAAGTCCCGGTGAAAGGGGAGTTCCTCCTTCCCCTCTTTTCTGGTGGTGGCCGGAGAGCTGTCGGGATGACGTCAGGTGCAAATAATGTATAGCATTATAAGGCAATTAAATGCAAAGGTGCAAGCGAGCTGGACAAGAATGACGAAAATAATCACTGGAGAAAAGAAACAAGAGCAACAAAGGACAAACACAGATCTCGAAACACAGCTGGGTGACTGGTGCATGACCGAAAAAATCCGCCTGGTCCGGTTATCAAACCCGGGACCTTTGGAAATGGAGAAGTCCCGGGTTTGAAACCCGGACCAGGCGGATTTTTTCGGTCGCGCACCAGTCACCTAGCTGTGTTTGGAGATCTGTGTTTGTCCTTTGTCGCTCTTGTTTCTTTTCTCCAGTGATTATTTTCGTCATGTCCGCTCCTAATTCCGATTTCTTAAAATGTAAAAAATACTCGCCGGTAAAAAAATATTGCTGATTGGGATGTACCCGGAAAAACTGGGAACTGCCGAGTGTAAAAACCCGAACGTTTTTTTTTTTCCTCTCTCTTTTATAACCCTTGGACATATTTTGCAATTATTGCTGCTGTTGTTGTTTTTCGCTTGCACTTTTGTTTGTAAAGGGCGCGAATTGGTGCTTTGAATTTGTTAGAATGGGTCATAATCTTGATTTTTTTTTCACGCTTTCACCTTGCTTTCACTATCGCATTTTAAACCTGGTGCACGAAACTATGTTGTAATGAATTCGACTGTAACGATACGTTCCATTTTTTAACTGTAACGGGAAAAAGTTCCTTTTTCATATATGGAACTTGTAACAGAAACGCGTTTTAAAAAGAAAAAGAGAAAAACGAGCTTTTGTTCTTTTTTGTTTTTAGGAACGTGTACAGCACTGCTTGGGAGTTGGGCTATTGCAACCGAATCATCGCGATATTTAATCGTGGATGCAGGGTGGTTAACACTATTTTTGTATTTTCTTTTCTTTTCTTTGTTTAAGCGTGAATCTCTGGCCTCGCCTCGTGATTTCGAATAAGAGCATCAGAGTGATAGAAATGTTTGGTTAGTTCAATGTTGGTGATGTAATTAAAACTGATAAAAGTAGATGCTTGAGTGAGTCAACAAGTAAGCGACCATAGATAGGGTTCAGCAGATGGTCAAGAAGAATCCCAGGTTAAGATTCAAAAGAAAATCTAATAGTAATTTAATCTTGGATCTTTTAGCTCCATTAACTTTGGCGCCTTTGGATATCTCGTTGCCCACGAGATGTTGCGAGGCATCATGTTCAGCGGTAAGTCGCGCACTTGCGCAATTTCTCTTAATCGCTGTATCGAAAAGCCAGCGGTTTTCAAAACGGCCGCTCATTGCATGGTCTTCGATATAGAGCTAGTGTTCTGCCCAACAAGGTAGAGGGCCTTAGAGCGGAAAACTGACCCCAATTAGCCGCCGCCATGTTGCACATTTTTGACCACTAGACACGTGGCGCCTTATAGTCTACTCTAGATATTAACGAAGTACGGCACACAAATAATTGCTTATTGATCTTTAATAACAGTACCGACGAGATAAGTAATGTTTCGTTTGTTTTAAGTCCAAAATATGTTTTTTACGAGAAAAACTTGGGCAGCTTCGCAATGTCTCCGCTAGATGAGGTCAGCCGTGGTGCTGTATCTGGGGTTTTCATCCAAGCTAGACACTAGTCTCTGAAGCTAACAGTATTGAAAAGATAGTTTATCATGTTTTTTACAGCGATCGCAATACAAAACTCTGCTCAGTTTTTGCGTAAAAGCCTCATGATTTGGAACGGTAACGTGTCTAGGGGTCCAAATTGTACAACACGGCGGCAGCCAAGTGGGGCTCACTTTTGCCTGGTGAGCGGGATACCACTTTATCGCTCAAAGTCCCTCTACCTCGTTGGTTCTGCCGGAATGGACACTCCAATTGGCCGTGCTGTTAGGCTATTAGTATAAAAAGAACAATAGACAAGCATAAACACCATATAGTTTTGTCAATTTTTTTGCGATACCCAAATTTCGAGATTATAATATTTATTTCAATTCAGATCTCGCTGAAAAAAAAAAAATATCCGCAGAGTTTCTTCGAGCTAGCGAGATCAATGTGGATTTCAATTCGTAGAAGAGAAACAAAAAAACTTTACAAGGTGCAATTTCAAGCGCAGCTGATTTCAAAACATGTCATTCTACGAAAAAACAATTTCTGTGACAAGTCCGAGGAAAGGAGGAGAGTGCAAGCACAGGTATAGTGTTTTCGTGGTCTTGGACATCTTATAACGGGTTTTATTCTATCGATATAATTCACATCAACAGTTCGAATTTAATGCAGCGTTGTGGAAGATAAGGGCGAGATCACATCGCTTTAAAAAATGACCTCGTCGCAGTAATGCTGGAGAAAATAGCGAGAAAATTGTGCGGCTATGCTCTGACACTCGTGGCTCTGATAGTGAGAGGCACGGAAGTTTCAATATAGTTTGTTACGAGGTAGAAAATAAATCAATTTAATCTATCAGGGTTAGAGTTATCTTAAGAGTTTTATCCCGTTTTGATTTGCATCCCCAACTGGTTCGTTGAAATAAACCGGTACAACCGAAGCAATAACACTCGCGATGCTGCACAACGGCGGCTGCAGGAAGCGTGATTGACGAGCAGGGCAGTTTGCGGAACTGGCACACTCGAGCCCGCTTCGACATCCTGGTCAACTGCTTCGGGACAATGCTCAGGCACACCATCACCAACGAGATCATGAACCGGGTGCGCATATACGTCCGTTCCCTCGCTCCCCCCGACCAACGTTTCACACCAAGTCCGACCACAGGCAACGCTGCCTATCAAGCAGCGCCGTAGGTGAAGCGTCTCGGCGCTTGTCGTCTTTGTGCGTTTGCCGTCAGCGGCTAAGCCATAATCACGTACGGCCAATGAATGCCCCATTATTCTGGGCTTTCTCGCGTGTCTGTTTGGTCTATAGCCGGGGATAGCCAACGTACGAAGACGACGAACGCCGTGACGAAGCACTTTTTTGGGGGCTGCATGATCGACTCCATCGAGTCGTGGAGTCCTTGCGGTCAGACAAAGTGCGAAACTGTTGTGCAGAACAATCAAGGCCTGCACATTAGACCTTTTGACGTCATCAAAGTGAGATCGACCGAAAACACAAATTGAACTCAAGTGCTGCTGCGTCGGCGTTTGGACGGCCGTCGTCTCCATTCAATGCGCCGAAAGACGTTCGGTTTCGGACTCGGGCCTAATTGCCGAGGGGGCACAATACTATACTCCGTCCACCCTTAAGCCGAGACTGTATACAGTCAATCAAAGTCAATGCCACAAGCACGACCGCCTACAAGATAAGGCGCCATACTGCTGACTTTTTTGCGTCACCAGCGAGGGCCAACGCTGGACACAGGTTGGAAGCGAGTGCTGCTTCGCGCTCGGCTTCGAGTCAAGTTTGAGCCAAACGTTGACGCAATCGTAATGTTTAATCTATACCCAACGTTCGCCTTCGCTAGTGACAACATCTCTATTGGCATTACGACTTTATTATCTAGGAGGTGTTAATGAGCCAATGCCACATGCGCGAGAGTTCGAGGTCGCTGCTTTCGAGCGTTCTTCCAGCGGAACGAGCACTCGCGCTAGAAATGAAATTAAATGAAATGAAATCATTATTTCCAGAAATTTACTCTGGCGGGCCTCCAGACAAAAAGCTACCATATAACTTGACTGGGTCATGATGAACATATATGTTCAAATGTTGATCGTAGGTTTAGAGTTTCATGTCGACTGGACCTCGGGTATAAAATTAAAAAAAAAAAAATTCCAATTTGGAGAATCAATAAGTGAGCACGATCTTCAAGTACGATCACATCTGAAGAGCTGTGTGTCCACAAAATCTCAGCTGATATACAGTAGTTGTTTCGATGTGTATTCGGAATAGACCCTTCAGACGCATTTATCAGTCATAGCATAGAGACATCTGATCCCTTAAGTCTTTGTGACAGCTTCTTTTTTTTTCTTTTTGTGTCTGTCTTTAAACGTGGTTTTTTACTCATCTTTCAAGAGCCTATGGGTGATCCTTCTATCAAAGTGACGTGAGCTGGGTGTCTCGCACGCACAGGTGCGGTCCAGCAGCGTGGCGCTATCCCAGATGTTCAACCGCGAGCTGATCATCGGGTCCACTGCACTTCCGGCTGCCTTCAAAGTATGCCTTATTGCTTCACACTGAAGCTCTATTTGTGGTTGACTTGCCGCGTTAAAGAAATTCAATGAGCACGAGTTACGTTCCCGAATTTAAGGCGTATAAGGGCATGCTGGCGCCTACACTCTAAGAAATGCCTGCGCGTTAACTTCTCCGCAAAACACTCGAAGAGCCAATCTCTGTGAGCTACAAAATCAGTTCAGCGAATGAGGATGCGAAACATCTGTTTAGACCTAAAAATTCAGTCTGCGCTGTGGCATTACGCAATGCAAGCATGACGCCGCAGCGCAGACTTCATTTTTAGGTCTAAGGAGATGTTTCTCCTCATCATTCGCCGAGCTGATTTCGTAGATCGCACAAATTGGCTTTTAAGTGCTTTGCGGGTAAGTACACGCACAGGCATTGTTTAGAGTGTAGACAAACAGGGGAACGCTCTATTAACGACTTTCAGAGTGGGCAGGTGGTAAAACCCGTGTTCCATCTGTTGTAAACTCCTCCGTCTCTTCTTGGGCAATGAATAATTACAATTCGATTTATTAATAAGACAAAACTGTTTCTTTAATGTCGTTACGGTGATTACACGATTTAGGAGGCCTGATACAGGAAAACAAGGAAAGACAATCTCGGGGGCCGCGTGCCACCTGCGCGCTTGCACACCACCAAACACAACACTCGTCTCTCCCCGAACCCCTCTGCTCCGCCAGCCCCAGCCGTAGCCGTCTGTAACTTGAAGGCCCGTTCACACACATGCGTCCGTAGCGACCGGAACGACTGGAACAACCGAAACGACCGTTGCAAGGGTCTCCAACCGTCAGTTGCCATAGCGACGGAGGGACGCTCGCACGTGTTGTTCACGACGCAAGGAGTTGGAGCGAGCCCAACTTTCCCCGCTGCGTTGGAAACAACCGCAACGACAGACCAATCACAGGTCGAGGAGAACTGGTGGCGCGCGTTGCATGCCGGTAGCGGGCCGGCCGGCCGGCTCCAGCAAACATGGCGTCGGTGGTGATCGTCGACGCGGACGGCGTGGTGAAAGCTCATCGTTCCGCGTAAAAGCACTACCCTTGACTGTGAATTTTCGTCGTGTGTCGCTATGATAACCCAGCACGTACTAGAAGGGAAGAACCACCTACTCGTGCGGCGATGTCGTAGCGGCACTCTCAAGACAGCAGAAACGCCCGTGCCGTCGTGTTTGTTTACTTCGACTACAGTGGTGCTTTCTAAGCATTTGTGCGCTCGAACATCGCCCGGATTTCTTATTTGGCGCATTTCATGCGTGTGCTCAGGTTCAAGGTATTACTGGTGCGTACCGTATAAAAGATGCAAATTTTCACGCGTTTTCATCACCGGAGAAAAGTGATTAGTGTTAGCAATCCTGAACGCTCGCAACGTCTATCTGGTCAGAAAATCATAATTTTACGTTGCTATATCGCTGCTAAGATTACATCGTCTATTATAATCGTAGAAAAGGCGTGAGGCGAGATTTGTACTATTGGCAAAAGTCGTGTATTAGAGTCTTGATCGTCCAAGACGGCATACTTTTTCTTTTCTTTTTTTTCATTCACTGTATCCTGCAAGCCTATCATGAAAAAAAATAAAGCATTAGGCTATAGAAAACTGTCTGTCTATATTCTGTTACGGCATTGAGTGCAAGTGCGTCTCCTTTTTAGAGGCACCGCTGAAACAGCTGACGGCGGCGTAGAAGCGGTCGCCGTGCTGACGACCCGCTGCGCTTGTTGCACTGGTTGCAGGTGTGTGTACGCGCGGCGCAGAGCGGTCGTTCCGGTCGCTCCGGTTGCAACGGACGCAGTCGCATGCAACCGACGTGTGTGAACGAGCCTTGATCCTCCAGTTTTCCTTCCTCCGGGAAGACGCTGGAGCTCGTCTCTCACAACCGAAGCTGACCAGGGCTTGGCTCTCAAACTCGCTGGTCCGCGAACATGTAAACCAAAGATCCCACGTTCTCGCACAGAAAGAATTATGACCCCAGGATCTCAGCGACTCTTAGTCTTGAGTAAAAATCGGCGTAGGGCACGTAGGAAAACTAGGATGGTCTGGAGTTTTCGCTTACACTCACATACCACACAGAAGTCAGAAACAAGCGGAAAGACCAGCGTCGTATATTCTCATTTCTGACAGATCGGTACTTCAAATTAGCCCCAATCAGCTTACGTAACGCCGGGCGTGGTTCATTATCGATCTTCGCGCTTCGTCGTGATATGTTATTCGGCGGTCTTATCGACAAATGCCGTACTCTCATTGGCTGTTCAGGGATAAAAGACGCGCTAAGGACTCGCCATGCTCCGCATTTCTTAAAGGCGGACCTGCATAATCGTATTTTGCTTGGCAGAAAACCGGTTCCCAGTTTTCTTTTTTTGACACCCCTCTCGCAGTTTTCTCTCCTCTTTCCACAGGAGCGGGTCTCTGAGCTGCTGCCCACAGAAAGGAAGAGAGTGTCCCTGTTTTTCGAATGGAAAAGACCAATTGAGAGAGTTTCCTCCTTTCTGGCTGATCCTCGGCCTTTAAGCTGTCAGCATTTAGAAGACAGTTTGGAATCATGTCGGCAGTAACCAGAAATCGATCGATCGCATTTTACAAGAGGAAGTTTGATCTAATCGTGTTTTCCTAGAGCAAGATTAGTAAAGCCGGGGTCACACGGCTCATACATCACACAAAAGGACAGTCTGCAAACACGAGTTATTGCAATATCCGTGACTCGAATGCCGTGCCAAGTTTTCTCCATAAACTCATTGCCAAGCACGGCACGGATCTCGCTCGCTTTCGAATCTGTATATCCCGGCTTAACGGGGAGCTCACGCTGTCACTTGGAAGCACGCTCTGAAGCACATACGCACCCGGAGAGGTATCGGGCATGCAAACACTGTGAGCTCAATCTTCCGATGTCGGCCTCATTATTGAGTGTTCAAAGGTTTTTGTTTTCTTTTGTGAAGTTTGATTGTAATCAAGCTGAGTGTACTAATTTTAAGTGGGCGTCATAAAAACATCGCGCGAATTAGTGATGGTATTGGAAACAAATACAGCTAAAATCATAGATGGGTAATTTTGAATATTGCTGGGCCACCGGCAACCAGTAGAGGCCTCAACTGCGCTTAGGCTCAACTCAACTGAGCTGATGCTGTACGCGACCTTTGTCTCGCTAGTAGATATTACAACGACATTTACTCTAGTATAGCTTTATTTGCTTAAATATTATATTTATTTTGAGGAACATTTCACTGGTGAGGGGAGCCTAATTCAAGATATGACGGGTTACCTTTTTGAAGCATTGAACCGTGTATCGAATTATTTCGAACGTTGAAGTAAGGTGACAATAGAACGGCGATAAAGCTTGCGGGCCCCTCGAACGTGAGGGATTGTATTAGTGCAGAATGCCTAAAAAATAATTTATCCTGGGTCACAATGATTTTTATTAGCAAGATACTGAGATACCCCTTGGTAGAAAACATTATGCTACTCAATCTGAAGGGGAGCGAAACAAATTTCATAATTCGCTGGTTTAAATGTACAATTCGCATTAAATGCTACTCCTACCGATCGAGCATATCCAGGAAAAGTTTGTTTTTCTCCGCGGGTTATATTCAATCGTTTTGTGACTTGTTTTACTGTTCACAGGCTTTTCGCACTTTCATGGCGCGCTACGAAGGTGAATCTGAATTCAGCGCGCTACCAAGGGTCCGCTTCACGCAGAACCAGTTATTTTTTCTATATTTTGCCAAAGTACGTAACATCTTCGATCGATACGGAGAGGATTTAAAATAAAATATTACTGCCATAACGTTCATCGATGATTCCAGAGCTGGTGTCACAGCAAGAGGAAGACCTACGAATCTTACTACATTGAGGACTCCAATGAGCCACCACCCGACCTAAGGTGAAAATATGGTTTATGCAAAAATGTGCCCATAAAAAGTTAAAATATCGTACCGGTAAAACGAACGACCACAAACGAAAAAATTGACAAAACGCTACAAAACCAATACACAGAAAGAAATAATTTTATAGTCTTCCCTTTATTATACGAAAGATTTCCCGCGACAATTAATAAATTCGGAGCGAGTGTAGGTTGCTCTGTTCGCTACCTAATCTGCACGAGGTCATTAGCACGCGGAGGTTTTATTGAATTGCCATATAATGTGGTTCTCTAATAAAAAATATGTTAAAATAAAACGAATGGTTCCACAATAAAAATAAATTTGAAGAGTGTATACCTGTTTTCACCTCAAGAAAAAAGTACGTTTTGCGCATTGTTCCTACGCGGCGCGAAGTAGTTCTTAGGAGATTCGGTTGTCGGAGGAAAAAGCGATGCTTTTGACGTTTGGAACGTGTACGTCTTGATAAGATAACATATATCTAATCTAAGATTCACCAACATATGTCTTCATTATCCACATAAAGGGGGAAATTAGTAATGTTCCGCGAGGAGCCGGACTTGTTTTACTTCGGTTCTTGAGGTGAAAACAGGTATAGATGGTTTGTTTCGTGCTCATTGTTCTTTGTTTGCTTTAAAAAATACAAGAAGGAGGAACATCGCGACGTTGGTGGAGTCTTTGCATCCCGCAGGTGTTCGCATCAATTCTCGGGTGTAGAATACGTTGAATATTGCTCTTAGCAGTTTTCTTTTTTCATCGAAATAACACCAATTCCTACCTTTGAAAGGTGCCTACAATATGGCCCTGCAACGTCCCTTAGAAAAAACGTGTTGCAACGAAACAGCAAAGTAAAGAGTGTTTTCTTATGTTTTGGTAGAGCCTGCGCCAATGAATAATTACGTTTACTGTTATTTGTTTCTTTCAGAGTCAACCATATTTTGATGGATTTCGAGAAGTTTGGAAAGACATTTGAATGCCAAATAGGAACCGTTATGACGCCGCATTTCAAGTGCGGCAGCTGGTAGAGGTGCTTACTGACAGGCCGGTTTCACACCAGGAAAGATGTGAACGCCGAAAGGCCCTGAACACACTGTCGTGATACGACCAAAATCATGAAAATAATGCTTTGAATTTAGCGTCGTTGCTCCATATTGGTCTGGTTGTGCGTAAATCTGCCAAAACGTTGTGTAGCTTCATGCTTTGTCTTGTTTGGTGGTATATCTGAAATATTAAGTATATTAAAAATAACAGTTGTATTTTTGGAAGTTTCAAAGGTTTCAAAAGGTGCAGCGAAAAAAATGATCCCTGCTTAGCAATGTTTTTTTTTTTTTTTTACCTTTATGGATTTACCTTAATTACGAACTGTAAATAAAACAGCATTCATGTGTCCACATGTCAGAAAACATAAAACATTCAATAAAGTATTTCACATGCAATGCTTGTGTTTTATACCCTAAAATGTCCTTGGAGAGTTTTACGAGTTTCGGTGAGGCGTGTTTTCATTCGCTCAAAAAGGTCTAATGTTCTCGTAATGCGCTCTCATTATAAATAATTCTGCCATGCTATCGATCGCAGATGGCGAAAAGCAGATCGCGAAATCATTTTAGAATAATTAACGCATGCCCGCTGTCAAGTTTATTTTTAAGATATGCCACGCATTTCGTGAAGGATTATCACTCCCCGTTTAGGCGGTGAAACCTGGGCCGGCTTGGTAGAAACAGCGTCTCAGCTGAGACTTGGGGAAAGAAAGCACAGCCAAAGCCAGCGCACGAGCGGAGCGGGACTCAAACCGCGTCTCAAGACGCTCACGCGCCCCATGCCCTTTCAGTGCTTTCTTTCACACAGTCCCGGCTGAAATGCTGTTTTTTTTTGTTTTAGATGCGGAGCATCTCTTGCTCGGGGCTATGTCCCGCGGCGTCGGCGTTGTAGTCTGCACTCACACTACGCATGCGCAACTCTCCTCCTTCCCTCTCTGCAACAGCTGCGCGTTACTCTCTCCGCTCTCTCTCTCTACCAGCTGCGCGTGCACTTCGCGTGTGTTAGATTCTAATCACACCGCGCGCGCATGCGCAACTCTCCTCCTTCCCTCTCTCCAACAGCTGCGCGTTACTCTCTCCGCTCTCTCTCTATACCAGCTGTGCGTGCACTTCGCGTGCGTTCGATTCTAACCACACCGCGCGCGCATGCGCAACTCTCCTCCTCTAGTCTCCTCTCCTTCAACTGTGAGTATAATATAAGCAGCGGTAGCTCCTTCTCTCTCTCTGCGCGCGTTCAGTTCAGCGCTGTTGACTCCACTTCACTCCGTTCTTCCGATGAAGTGTGATGGAAGGAGCAGTCCCGTCAGTTAGTGGGTTGGCGCAAGCAAGCGTCAGCACCACCCCACAAACTCACAGCAACGCTACGTCCACTGAAGACAAAGCTGCGCAGCGAAGGGCACGCGACGCTGAGCACAAACGCTTGATGCGAGCGGCAGACCCTCAACTACGGCAACGAGAAGCGGCGTCCATTCGTCAACGTAGAGCGGCGGATGCTGAACTACGACAACGTGAAGCAGCGGCGGGTCGAGAACGTCGAGCAGCAGAACCTGAGGTTCGGGACCGTGAAGTTCAACGTAAACGTAGGAAGCGAGCGGCGGAACCCGACCTTCGAGAACGGGAAGCCGCGTTGGTTCGTGAACGTCGAGCAGCAGAACCTGAGGTTCGGGACCGTGAAGTTCAACGTAAACGTACGAAGCGAGCGGCGGAACCCAAGTTAACAACGTTACTAACAACGTTACTAACACCGTTAATAACACCGTTAATAACGATCCGGGATGCTCCGCATCACCCCATGGTTCCCCTCGGGAAGATGGTGTAATTTTTTTTTTTTTTTTATAGCAGCTGGCCCTGTGTGGGTGCTGTTCGAGGCGGGGCTTAGGCCGCACGTCCGGAGGCTTCCTGGCTCCTGACGACGACCATTCCCCGAAGTGAAGAACCCAGGGGTCCAGTGGAGGTGGGAGAATTGGTAACGTAACGAACGGTTTAATTACATGGTAGCGATACAGTCGTCAAATCCAAGAGAACAACAGAGCAGCCTCACGCCCCGCCTTATATAGGGGTCCGTTTTCTCCCTCACTCTCCGCCAGGGCAGCAGGTGCGACCACCAAGTGCGTTGCAGCAAAGCCCGCCGCGTCGTAGCCAGAAGTGCGTCGTAGCCATGGTTCTCCGCAGTTAGGCCAGGCCTCTCTCCCCTTCCGGAGCGCACGAACCCACACGCACACACACACACGTCCCGTTGACGTCACGGACGCGTTGAGACTCGTTTTGGGCCGGCATCGACAGGTGGGCGACAGTCCAGAACACGTCGGGACTCGTTTCGGGACTCGTTTCCGCAGCGTTGAAACTCGGAAAAGGTTGCCGAAGGTTCCATTCTTAACAGCCCCTCCGGGGCCAGGGAAACCTCGAATGGCCGGTGGTACAATCGCTGGCCTGAAGAGGTGGGCTTGGAGTAGGCCTTGAGAAGACGCTGCAAGCACCAAACAAACTCCCAAACCTCTCACAACGGAGGCATCAGCGGAAACGTCCCCCACAACACCACGCCACACCGCAGTCAAACGCTCGGAATTCGCCAAAGACCCGCAAGACTGGATTACGGATTACCAAAATTTGGTACAATTCCGGGTATCGAGACCCCCTGTCGCCAAAAAAACTCATTTTTCCAACGAGGTCACAATGAACAAAATACAAAAGACAAAAACTCTTCGCAATTTGTGAGGTCATTTTGGGGTTTTAACGAAGTGTCCCCACTTAGATCCTCATTCCCGTGGATGACGAAGACCTCTGAGATCATCCCTACTATTTTTCGTGATGTCAGAAAAATCTGCTCAACCCATCGGCATTGCCGTTGAATTTGCCTTTCCTTTTTCTTACGCTGAAGTCATAGTGATCGATTTTCACGTGATTTCTAGACGTGAAAATGCGGTCCTTATAGCGCCGATAAAACAATCCGCCTTTTTCATGCCCCGTCACATTGGTCCTAGCAATCTCCTGAGCTGTACCGCGAAACCCTGACACACTAGGGTCGCTCTTTTGCTCGACTGTCAAAGACACTCTGTCTACTCGTAGCAGAGGACCAAAGTTACGTGACGCCGGAGCTACGAGAGATCTTTCACTGAACCCCTCTTCCTCCGCCTTTTCCGCCGGCGCGTTGGGACGGCGTACGCTTTCTAGTGCTACGAGGTCAGGCTGTTCTACAACCTGGTCCCTCTCATCCCGGTTTTCTGCCTCCAACTCTGGGAGTGCTTGCTCCCCGTCAGCTGCCTCTGGCTCTGGATTACTCGTCAACAAAGGGGCGACCTGACGCGATTTGGACCTCGTACACGACTGAACTAGCCCTTCCCCCAGTTGTTGACCCCTTTCGCGCAGCAGGAAATCTGACCGGTTAGAAAACAAATAAGGATATTCCAATGGGACTGTTTGCGAAACAGCCGCCTCTGTCACTAGCTCTCCGAACGGGCCAGTTATCCTTACTGTCGCCATAGGCAGACAGACACTGTGCTTTTCGAGCAGCTGCTTGATCCAAACTACCTTTCCCGTAAAATCGGATGGCGTTACATACGACGGATGGACAACGTCCATCGTCGCTGCACTGTCTCGAAGCACCCTGCACGGCTTTCCGTTTACATGGAGCTCGTGAAGATAGGGACGAAGGAGCTTCAGGTCCTCGTCACGTCCGTTCACGCACGAGAACACAACCCGCGGTTTCTTACATCTGGCCGCTGTGTGTCCCGGCTCCTGACAGTTGTAGCACAGGAACGGCTTCCTTGCCTCGAACTGCCCTGTTGGGCTTTTCCGCGCCTCGTCTCCGTTCAAGTGTTCTGCGCTCTTGTCTGGGACCTTTTGTCCTGCTTCGGGCTTCTCGGGCCCGTTTTCTCGCGAGTCATTTCCCTGTCGGAAGGTCTTGCGCTGATCGCTTCGGCCGGATTCGCTTTCCTCTCCGCTCAGCTTTCTACGCGTTGCGTACTCTTCGGCTAGCTCAGCGGCCCTTTCGACAGAGTCGACTCCCACCCTGTCCTGCACCCAGAGCTTGACTGACTGCGGAATGCTACGAAAGAACTGTTCGAGGCACACACACTCGACTACCTTGTCTCGGCTTTCGTACACTTCCTCGCTCTTCAACCATTCTATCAGGTTGGTTTTAAGCCCGTATGCGAATTCCGAGTAGCCCTCGCTGCTCTTTTTGGATGCGTTTCTAAACCTTTGATGGAACGCCTCGGCAGAAAGGCGGTACCGCTTCAAAAGGCTGGACTTCACCTTGTCGTAGTCGTCCGCGTCTCCAGCACTAAGGCGCGCGACAACCTCTGCAGCCTCACAGGGCAACAGAGTCAAAAGCCGTTGCGGCCACGTTTCTGGGGCGAAGCTCAACTTCTCACATGTCCTCTCAAAGTTAACTAAGAATAGGCCCACGTCTTCCCCAACTTTAAACGGCTGCATGAGCTTCTTCATTTGATACGACTCGGTCTCACTTGCTCGTACCGGAGCCCCAACTCTACTGTTCTGCGAGTTTAATCGCTGTTGTTCAATTTCGAGCTCCAGCCTTTTCAGCGCTCGCTCCTGGTCTCGTTCCTCTCTCGCTGCAGCCCGCTCTCGTTCCTCTCTCGCTGCAGCCTGTTCCTCTTTCGCTGCAGCCTGTTCCTCTCTCGCCGCAGCCTGCTCTCGTTCCTCTCTCGCTGCAGCCTGCTCCTGCTCTCGTTCTCGTTCCTCTCTCGCTGCAGCCTGCTCTCGTTCTCGTTCCTCTCTAGCTGCAGCTTCGCTCTTAGCGTTCTGAAGCAGTTCCCACGCAATTTTAATTTCCTCTGCTTCCGCGCTCTCTGAAATCGCTTTACTGATCTCAGATTTCTTCATCTTTTGCTCCACCTCCACACCCAATTCTTCACATAAACAGAGTAAATCTGTTCTCAGTAACCTCATTAGATCCATGATCGCTGCTTTTTAGCTTTGGCTTTGTTCTAAAACTTGTCGCGAGGTTATACCAAAACCTAGCGCACGAGTCAAACACTAAGGATTCCCAGCAGTTCAAAATTAATTACCCATAATCTGAAGCCTGGCGAATCTCAAAGCAAAGTCCAAACGCTCACCCACAGATGTAGCACGATGTCGAATGGTCCGATCCCAACCGCTGCCAACCAGTTGTTCGAGGCGGGGCTTAGGCCGCACGTCCGGAGGCTTCCTGGCTCCTGACGACGACCATTCCCCGAAGTGAAGAACCCAGGGGTCCAGTGGAGGTGGGAGAATTGGTAACGTAACGAACGGTTTAATTACATGGTAGCGATACAGTCGTCAAATCCAAGAGAACAACAGAGCAGCCTCACGCCCCGCCTTATATAGGGGTCCGTTTTCTCCCTCACTCTCCGCCAGGGCAGCAGGTGCGACCGCCAAGTGCGTTGCAGCAAAGCCCGCCGCGTCGTAGCCAGAAGTGCGTCGTAGCCATGGTTCTCCGCAGTTAGGCCAGGCCTCTCTCCCCTTCCGGAGCGCACGAACCCACACGCACACACACACACGTCCCGTTGACGTCACGGACGCGTTGAGACTCGTTTTGGGCCGGCATCGACAGGTGGGCGACAGTCCAGAACACGTCGGGACTCGTTTCGGGACTCGTTTCCGCAGCGTTGAAACTCGGAAAAGGTTGCCGAAGGTTCCATTCTTAACAGTGCACATTATTTATGTCACGATGGATAAAAGTGACCGTACGTGCCCTACAACCCTGCATGCTCGATCGTTATGCCAGACGCCTCGTCGGGGAAGGAGAGCAGCTCAGCTATGTCTCATAAATTCATAACTAGAGACACTGCACAGCGCGAACTAAAGCCCCTCTATATTGGGAAAAGTGGCGCCATTCATTGTTGTGGAAATGCTCGAGATACGTACCGCGCCCTACTTCTGGGAAGAACTTGGCGTCTGAAATCTAGCTCAGTGCTGCACTGCGCCGCCATGATCTTCCCAAGGGCTGCACGTTGCACGTGCCCCGTGAGTCGACAAACCTTGCGCTACTTTTAAAACGTCGAGGGGCTTTAGCGCGAATGAGAGTTACGAGACAGGCAGCGGTTGCAGGTCATAAGTCACTTCACTCAGCAACCGGAAACAGCATGCTTCGCACGCGACAACTTTGTACCATGGTACTTGTTCAATCTTGCACTTGTCGAGGAGAACATTCCTGTATTTTCTTGCCAAGGAGCAAATTTCGGTTGGGTGAAATGTATATTTAAATGTTACAGAACGTGTATGGTCAGCATCAAGACTACCACATTTATATCTGATGTGACATGAACGCAAGTCACTTGGAGAGCGTTTGCTCTCTTGGGAGGGACAGCAACATGATAGGCCGTTCCAAATAAAGTTACTGGATCCTGGGAAAGTAGCGCCATTGCCTTCCTCGCCTACTAGCACGACACAAACATATAACATACAGACGACCAAAACCTCATAAGGCGATTGGCTGATTGGTCTCTGTTGCCATGACCATATCCATTTTGGTCCTTTTCAAGTCTTCGAAAGGGTCGTTCTAAACCCGTCGAGCCAAGATCGTTATAGAGCGGTGTCGCATTCAAAGTGTCCCAAACCAATATAAGGGTCCTTGGTACAGTATATGCAATCAACATATTAATCATACTTATGTCCAGAGATCGCTTCCGGTCATATTGGTTTCCTCGAACATTTCAAAAGAGGAAAATTATTTTAATGCCGGCAAGCACCGACGCAATATGTGGCAACGCGAAGATGTGCCCTTCTTTCGCCGCGGTGAGATGAAAACAAAATCTGGGTATACAGGAAATGTCTTTATAAAGCAACTTGTCACTACGAATTTCAAGAGACTAGTGTCAAAAGTCCCTGCATGCAACAGGACCTGTTTGGCCACGGAGAGGAGTGGCATGATTTTGATTACGATTGCCCCGTTGACGAAGTAGTGCATCTCAATGGTGTACGAAAATAAAGTCAGCGCTCGCTTTCACTGCACCCTTTCATCTTCGCGAGAGGCCAGGTTGAAACACTTACGGCCGCTGCTCCTTACGGTCCAGCGGCCGTAAGGACCTGCCTAGACTTGGCGAGGAGTTGGCGCGTACCGCGCCAACTCCTGCCGCGTACCGTACTTTTCTCGCAGCCTGGCTACAACTCCAGAGAGCAGCATAATGCGTCGTTCACACTTGCGAACCGGCGGCCGGATTCGCGAGAATTGGGACGCCGGGCGACGAAAGCAGGCAGAATTTCCGGCGGAGAGCAAGATCACTCTGGGACCAATTTTGAACGCCGGAAAAAACTTTCGCTCGCCGCAAGCCAATCAGAACGCAGTGGGGAAGTGGCGCTTGCTGACGTCAGATCCACGCTGACGAGCTGGCGACGATGGCGACGAGACGCGCGTGGGCAAGGAGGAGGTTTGGGAGCTCTCGTCAGCTCACGTCTGTTCGGGAAACTGCAAGACGCGGCGCGCCGCGTACTCCGCAGGTGGCAACAAATGTGAACGGCCCGATCTTTTTTCGGCGAACGAATCCAGTCATCGACGAGTGCGTATTTCAGCAAGTGTGAACGAGCCATGATACTCCCGGATCATGGACACGGTGGTCACGGACCATTTAAGAAGCACAGGATATTATGACGATTGAAGACGATAGTCGCCCCAGTACACATTTTCTTCTTCCTTTGCTTACCTGTCCGCGAACTTTGATACGTCGGGAGCCCCAAAAAACGTGCTCCAGCATTCTATCCGTATTGAAAAGCAACGCCATAAATTTGAGGAAACTCGCATATTCCAAAATGCATGCACTGTATTGATCGTGACGGGATGTCGTTAATTCATGATTTGCAAAATAGTGCGCGCCACCTATCGCGCAACGCCGGAAACTTCGACATTTTGGGTGCGAGGCTGGAAAGTGGTTGGAATACAACTAGGCTTCGCGATGCATGGTTTGGCTTGATACATGTGGGCCGCAAAGCTGGTGCACGCAGTGTATACCAAGCGTTGCCTCGAGACCCAGATTGAATAGTGTGGAAACATTCCCTCCAGGAGCGTCCAAAAACGACGTACCCGCGACAAAATGTGCACTGCAGATCTATCAGTGCTCGGTCGGCTGCCATGGTGAGCCGTCCATGTTCCTTCTCCTCACGGCAGCTATCCAAGCCTGTCTTAGCAGGATACAGCCTGGCAGACAGAAATCTAAAAAAAACTTTGCCTTCTCTTTACCGTAAAAGTAATTCGCGCAACCATACGCAATACAGTGCGCCGGCATGGCGACAAACAAAGCGACTCGCGAGCTTTCTTCGTCCTTGCTCACGTTGTCCTCGCTTCCGCGCCTCTGTCGCAGCCTAGGAATAGCCGGCACGCCTATTTGTTTTCCAACCAAACAGGGGGCGCTAGCAACACGCTCTGCTCGGCATGCGCAGCAGCTTTTTTGCAAATGGTGGATCGAGGTTGGCAAATCGAAACCGAGGTGGTGATTAAAGGGGTACGGAAACAAAAATTGAAATATTCAACTTTCGTTCGGAAATGGGTCAAGCATGACGGATAATAACCGTAATTCATAATCGCACGTTTGTATTTTGAACGATTGGCTATATTTTTCGTTCCAAACGGTGCACTCGAGCAAGCGCTCGAAGAGAAGCGAACGGAGGGCGCGATGCGTCATGGGATATCCGGCGCAAACAAAAACAACAAAAAAGACTCCCCGCATCCGTGACGTGGCAAGACAGGCTTGGTTATGAGCTTTGCCGTTGGTGGCGTTGTCAGCGTTGTAGTGGTGTCAATACCGTCAGCGCGTTACAACCGAGCCGTTGGAAGTGCCCGCGGGGTGACGGGCGTTTCACCTGTCGTGTGAGCGGCTTCGAAGTGTACAGCAAAGTCACACGAGCAACCCCGCGACGTGTCTCAACGAGTCCACCATGGCGTCTGGTTGGCTTTCGCGCTTTCGCATTCTTGGATGGAACAGCGCGGATGAACAGTCACACTCACATGCACACAAGAAGCAAACAGACTCGCAGCGCTGACTTTCAACTCAGTTCTACAGGGTGGAACAAGGAGACGGCAGGCTCTTTAAATCGACCGGAAAATTCGGTTTCTTAACCTATCGCGCTACGACTTTGTGCAGCGTTGCCCACAGATGGTGCATTTTTTTTGTAAAATTTTCAAAGAGCGAACTTACCTGAGGAAAAAGTAAAGAAAGAAAAAGGCTTAGCTCCTATGGAAACGCAGCGACGATACCGGTCTTCAAAGAGCACGGCGCCGTTTCCCACGGGACACAAGAGGTGGCGCAACGAACGCCACCAACGAACGAGCATACGGCGCGCCAGCGTCTTTAGCAGACAATCTTTTCGACTCAAAAGCGGCGCGCGTTCCGCAGGCGGCGACAGTCGCAGAAACAAAAACAGGCGCGGTAACAACAAGCAACTGCAGTTCCTTGTCTGCTAAATACGCCGGCTCTTGGAGTCGTCTGCTCGTTCGTTGGCGGCAGTTGGCGTCGCGACCGCTTGCGCCATCTCTTGCCTCCCGTACGAAACGGCGCCGTGCTCTTTGAAGACCGGTGGCGTCGCTGCGTTTCCATAGGAGCTAAGCCTTTTTCTTTCTTTACTTTTTCCTCAGGTAAGTTCGCTCTTTGAAAATTTTACAAAATAAAATGCACCATCTGTGGGCAACGCTGCACAAAGTCGTAGCGCGATAGGTTAAGAAACCGAATTTTCCGGTCGATTTAAAGAGCCTGCCGTCTCCTTGTTCCACCCTGTATATTTCTTCTTCCTCAAATCTTCAACTTCTTCACCTTTGCCGTTAATGAGAACAATTTAAATGTTTACACACCAGAGACCAAATAGCCAATACACATTAAAAATAACAAATAATTAAATAAATCATGCAAAGACAACTAAAGAAAATAATACTAAAAAATTAAAAATTAAATTTAAAAAATAATAAAGCGAAAAATTTCTCATCACTATTGGTGCTTTGATGATATCTCTAGATAAACCAATTCCTTCTTTGACAAAGCTTCTTTGACAAAGCCAGGTTGGACAAACAATGTGTTAGTGTATCATCCGTAGCTTTTTCAAAGAAGGAATTGGTTTATCTAGAGATATCATCAAAGCACCAATAGTGATGAGAAAGTTTTCGCTTTATTATTTTTTAAATTTAATTTTTAATTTTTTAGTATTTTCTTTAGTTGTCTTTGCATGATTTATTTAATTATTAGTTATTTTTAATGTGTATTGGCTATTTGGTCTCTGGTGTGTAAAAATTTAAATTGTTCTCATTAACGGCAAAGGTGAAGAAGTTGAAGATTCGAGGAAGTAGAAATATAGAACTGAGTTGAAAGTCAGCGCTGCGAGTCTGTTTGCTTCTTGTGTGCATGTGAGTGTGACTGTTCATCCGCGCTGTTCCATCCAAGCATGAATTACCAAAGCATCCACATTATCAAGCTTTCGCATTCATTCGAAAAGGGGCAAACACGTTCAGGCCGAGGTGACTTTAAACAGTTGAGCGTACTTCCAAAGAGCGGCGCTGCTCCAGAGGAATCTGCTACGTCACGACTACGTAGAAGATTCCACAACGTTGCTAGACTACCTCCCAAATAGGCTCCGCATGCATCCACCAGGTGCACATTGGAAGATCGTTTATTTAGCTTTAAAATTAGTTTTCTTGTGCCTTTCAACGGAAGACTCGTGTTTTTGAGGTTAGGGTGCAACATGCAACACATTCAAGCAAGAAAATGAGCGCTGAAATTTCGTTTTTCTACCCCTTTAAAGGAGTTTCTTGATCAGTGGCGTTGCGTGCGAGTATCCTTGAGTCCCACTAGTGCCAGTAATCTCGTGTAAAGTGAAAAACATCCCAATAGACTACTTCCATAAAGCCCTGCATGCAACACGGTGCGCGTTGCACTCTGGGAACTAGTTGGCCAGGGAGGAGAGTGGCATGGTTTCGGTTTCGATTGACACGTCGACACGAGATTATACACAGAGCGTCGTCCCGAGAGCGTCACTTGTGGTCTCTAAACTAACCTAAATGGCCAGACCTCGAAGCTTTAGCACAAGCCCGAGACGTATTTCTTGTCTTAACACATGCTTGTTGTATTTTTGTACTTGAGCCTTTCTGTTAGCGTTCCGATCTAGGTATGTGAACGAGCCAGTGCTGGGAATCTCGACGCTGCGAAGCTCGGGGATCTTGCTTGTGTACGAATCAACAAGCTGTAGCAACCAATAAGTATGCATACATCAAGCTCGCGCCTTTACATTAGTGTTGTTCATCAGGAAGTTTGTTTGTTTCGTGCGTCCATAGACGAAATATTACTTTTTGCAAATTACTGTTTTTCTTAATACGCCTGAGTACGCGAGGTAAAACTCGGAGGCGCCATTGAAAAGCTCAATTTTAACACACTTCTTATCTCTTATCTGTACTGACCCGCAGCACTGCACAAAGTGAAGTCCCCAACCGCTTACATTTCACTAATATTCAACATCACGTATGCGCATAAAGTTATCCTGCAATCATATAGGCACATTCGCACATACAAACCGTTTTAAGAAAGCAAAAGTCGGACACTTGTGTGAAGAATGTCGCACCGTTCGCCGGAAGTGCGCTGGACGTGCATGAACCCTTATGCGGTGCGCCAAACGAACGAAATTATTCAAAGCGCGTTTGACCGTTGCTAATGACCATAATATTTGTTATATGTTTGCTTTCTTCCTGCCTGAGTATGCCGAGATAATTTCAGACACACCGTTCAGGCACAGATCTTGGGCGTCAGTAAAAGCTCGTCCAAAAAGGCTTAGCGAGGAGTAGGGGACGCTTGTTAGGGCCTCGGTCGTAGCTAGCCGCAGTGGCGTCACAACGGGGGGGGGGGGGGGGGGGGGGGCGCACCGCCCCGGGTGCAGCGCTTAGGGGGGTGTCGCGGCCGGCCACGAGAGCGGGGGGGGGGGGGGGGGTCTCGGCGGGCTACCGTTCCGGGTGCCGCTGACCCTCGTGACGCCACTGGCTAGCCGATCTTAGCGTTTGCGAAAACTTAATCTTCCATCAGCATAAAAATTTGAGTGGGAGATGTATGATGACTCGAGGAAGACATCATAGTAACTTTTGTGCAGTAGTGAGGTCGAATTCATTGCGCTTCCATAAAGGTTCATGCGTCAACGCTGGGCTCAACTTTGATACTCCTGTGAGGATGCGCGGCTTGCTTTTCGCCCCATTAACTAACAAGAAGCGGACATTTGGCAAACAAAATACGTGTAAGGCTCCAGGTGACCAAATTTCAGTTGTAGTTCACTGGTATTAGACGGGATTATTGAAATTGAACTCAAAGATGCACTCGTGGGGTGAGGTGACTAATTAGCCACGTCTTACTACGTTTGCATACGCACCCATAATACCCGGTGTTTCGGGAACCCGGGAAAGTGCCCCGGTCTTTGTTTTGTATCGCTCGAGAATGAGTGGATTGTACGTTCGTGACAAGTCCGATAATCGAAAACGCAAGCAGCGCGCTCGGTCGCGGCGTGATAGCATGAGATGAAGCTGCTCAGTCGAAACCGAAACTGAGGGGCCAACTAGTTCCCAGAGTGCACTGCGTGGTATTTTGCCGCGATGGGGCGCGTCGGTTTTGGAACAAGTCCATTGAATATCGTTGCACCGCCCCTTTAAGAATTCAGTGCGCGCTCCGCCTCCAACTCGAGCTTTCTGCCTTCGGTAACACTTCGTTGCACGCGATGCCCAAACCTGCTAAAAAAAACAAGCGCGTGTTGGAGCAATTAGTGGCGAGATGTTTTGGTGGCGCCCTCCTGTGGTTCCCCCATGTGACGTCATTACCTTGCAAACAACAAGTTCGATGGTGTTTGTTATTAGCATGGTGGAAGCTTGAAATCAGTGCGCTCTCAAAGGAACACTGCCAACACCGTCAAAATTAAAGTTCTTTCATTCCTCTTATTTCCGTCGATGATAAATCCCCTTTCCGACGTCATAGTCAGCGTTCGGCCAATCGTGGAAGGCAGACCACAGCGACGCTTTCGGTCGCGCACGGGGCTAATACCACCTAGAATTCAAGGCCTGCGCATGACGTTTCGTTAGTAGATCCCCGACCCGCCCCAAGCGGCAAACAGGCTGAAGCTGGACGAGAGTACAGTGTTCTAGAGAGTTGTAGTGGCAAGAGCGGCGGCCACCGCGTGAAGATTTCGCGCGTAGACGACACCGTAGCGCTGCTGTTCTGAGCCCTAGGAACTGTGGCAAGAGGCATGGAATAAAGAAGAACGAAGCGCCGGCGACACACGCGCTTCATGTCTACTTCGTTTCAGCTTCGGTCCAGACGCAGCCGATGCTACAAGCGCGAGCATGTGGTCCAGAACAGTGCTTGCACTGCACGAGCGCGCGTGCTTGGCAGGGATGCTGAAAGCCCGGAGCTCGCGCTTGTAGCTTTGGCTGCGTCTGGACCGAAGCTGGAACGAAGTATAGAGCCCAGCGGACGTGGTCGGTCTCGTCCTTCCTATACTCCATTTCACCTTACGTTGAACTGCAGCGAAGGCTATAAGCGCGAGCTCGTAGCGTTGGCAGCTGCCCTTGGTGCACGAGATCCTTGTGCCGCCGAGATGTGCAGTAGCGCAAGGAGCTCGCGCTTGTAGCCTTTCCTGCGGTACGACACAAGGCGAAGCAGAGTATAGATATTGCTACAGGAACGTGCCCCCGTCAGCCTCGTCGTCTTCTTCGCTCATCGCACATCTGCCATCTGCCAGAAATTCTCCTAGGGCACAGAACTCCAGCGCCACTCGTGGCATCTACGTTGACCGTCTTCACGCGGCCCATTGTAAGCGGGCGCCGCTCGTGCCACCAGAGCCGTATATAAACGGCTCTGCGTGCCACTACACCCTCTAGAACACTGTAACGAGAGTATGGACCGCGTCGCAACTACGTCGCATTCACCTGCGGCCACAGCTGTGTGCGTGACTGCTGAGCGCGAGCTGATTGCGAGCTTCCAGTTCATTTGCAACGCGCACGCGAACACTCCCTCGGCCACAAGCGCGAGCTAGCACGCGCTCCTTGCTTTGAGACGAGCATTTCTAGCGCGCGCGCTCGTTCTGCGGAAGAACGCTTCAAAGCTGCGACCCGCCCTCGAAAATGGCGTCCAGTGCCAGCGTCCAGCGTCCAGCGAAGGGCTTTGCAGCCCTTCGCGCAGAGTAAGGCATTTTCACTCATGCATTTGACCAATACCACCTAGAAGACTAAGGCCTGCGCATGACGTTTCGTTAGTAGATCCCCGACCCGCCCCAAGCGGCAAACACCCCGAAGCTTGACGAGAGTAGGGGCTCCCGGCGGAGCGCGGGCGAAAAGTGATCGCAGAGCCCCTGGCGAGCTCAGCACCTCCGCTAGCAGACGAATTCTCCGCAACGCATTCGTTTTGCCTATTTCCGTGCGAGGTGACCAATGAAAACAATAGACCAATCTCACCAGCCAGTTTGACTACGCCACCGCTGCCGCAATGCATCGAGGGAACTTTAGTCTTTCTGCACGTGCGACAACCTCGCTGGAGCTATGCGCGTGCAGGGCACGAACAGTCTCGTGCACTGCCGATTGCCTCCTGTGAACTAAAGTTATGGCGGCCTCGCGCATGCGCCAAACGCTTGGTGAGATCGGTCTAATAGACCGATCTCACCAAGCGTTTGGCATTTGGCCACGGGTGTTCGCTGCTTTGAATGTTAAGAAAAAAACAAAAAGGTACCACTTTATAAGCGAAGGACATTTTCTTCGCGTGGGAAGGATGTTAGAGCTTTCAGGTTGCAATTTTGGGGCTCTCCTGAAGAAAACACTCAGTCACAACATATGTAAGCGAGACAAAACACGAATGTACCTTCGCATTGTCTTTTGAAAAAAGGGCAATGTACAAAAATTTTAGAACGTAGCTACGTTTCAACTTTACTGTTCTTATCAATCAATTTGTTCCGTTGTTGCAGTTCCCATTTCTCATGAATGTCTTGCTTATAACCGTTTTGTCGAATAGACGAATAGGATGAAGAAGCAAAAGGCAATTTCGAACCACGTACGTTATTGCGATGTCAGTATGCTCTGGAAGAAGTTGATTGTGCACATGCAAATCTGACGCTATTACTGAAATTAATAAAAGCGGAGTTACAAGAAAAGCAGACTTCTTGCACGGCCAAAAGAAACAAAAAACAAGGAAAGCTTCGTGGTGCAAAAAAAAAAAAGTGATTTCCGTCACGTTATGTACGGTACACAAATTCCGATTGTTAGCGCCCGGGCGACTAACGTCTTCGTCGCCTTCTACGATAAAAGTCGGCACCCTTTGGACCGCCGTCAGCAACTCTTTCCATTTTTCAGTCTACTTTCTTTGTATTTCTGAGGAGGAGCTACGACGTCGTGTTCTTTCTTCCACCTGCTTTTATGGTTTTTTTTTTCTGTGTGTGTGTGTGTGTGGTTATGTGTGTTTTTGTTTACTTGACGTTCTTACCATCGCGCTTTTTGTTTTGCCTTGTTTGGACCTAGTTTATGCTCTCTTTTCTTCACTTCGGCGCTTACTACCGCCAGTCCGTCTGCTACGCTGTGCCCGGACATTTTGAGTGCCGTCTGCAACTTTGTTATTGTTTTCTTCTACTGTCGTCTGCGATAACCTCCTATTTTCGCCTTCGATTGCGTTTCTAATCCGAAATCTTCATACGTGTTTTTTGGTATTTATTAAATATATATAAAAGTGCAAGCTGGTTATGCATTTATATTCTAATTTTATTTGTCTACGCCGGAACCACTGATCTCTATGACAATTGCTGGATCGCGTTTGCCCGCTCCGCGAATGCGGTCACTGGCGGCCATCTTTAGGTAGAGTTATATCACCTCTAGCCAAGATACAGCTGCAGAAGCCACCTGGAAGCCACCATCATCCATCCATGGCAGACGGCGTTTTGGCAGTTGTGGTGGCAGGCTGCCATCAAAATAGCGTGGCTGATATTCCGTGATTGATTGAAATTGTTTGACGAAACATGTTTTTAAATCCAAACGTGAAGGGTAGCCCGGTCTTTGAGGACCCGGTGAAAGTTTCACGAAATCGCGCAGCACCGGGGAAAAGCAGCACAGCACGCATCGAAAGTCGCATCGAAAGAAGCATCGAAAGCAGACGCCGGTACGTAGTCTGCTTTCGATGCGAGCTGCATTGCTTTCCCCCGGTGCTGCGCTTTCGTAGAACTTTTGCCGGGTCCTCAAAGATGAGGCTACCATTCACGCCATGTTTCAAGACTCTGTTTCGTCGAACAACTTCAATCAAGCACGAAATATCACCCACGGTACAGTGTACTAGATCTACGGCTATTTTATGGCAGCCTGCCGCCATTGCGCAGTCTGCCATATTACTATGATGGCTAGAGATGATATAACTCTACCTAAAGATGGCCGACCGTGGCCGCATTCCAGTCCATAGGCAGAGCTGGTCAAACGCGATCCAGTAATTGTCATTGAGATCAGTGGCCGGAACGTCTGCTATGGGTCATCGTTTGTTGATCAACCGGCCGCCTTTGGGCATACACCAGCGCATACTTGGAGATTGCAGGCATGTCATGTAAAAACAAGTTTTTGCGATGTGTTAGAAAATCCTTCTTCCGCTTCCCGAAGACCGAACAAACGTGAGTAATTAAGTTGCTACAACATTAAAATTAAGCTAAAACAAACCACTAAAAAAAAGTGAAGCTCTTTTTTTTATGCTGCTTCCTTCTATATTTTTTTTTTTTTTCCCTAAGCGTCGCAACGATCGTCGTCGTTGAAGGAGTTTCTTTGCTGGGTGATTTGTATCTTTCTATCGACTGCTAACGTTTTGTTTTATTCGCCGTTGTTCGCTACCTGTTCCCCATTTCTCTTCATTTTCGCCTGAGAAGGGGACCCCATCTTTCCTGCAAAGTTTGGAAAGTGTTTGCACGGTCATTTTCTCGTTACCTTTTCTGTTTTTGTTATGCTGCAGCGGCTGGTTCGCTTGCTCTGGTAATCTTAACATGTTGTTTGCGCACGTTTTAATGATCACCTATTTAGGTAAGAAACTGTGACAACGCAGTCGTAACGGATCAACAGTAACCTCATACGACGTAATTCGAGCAGCTAAACGCCTTTCTTCCGCTTCCCAGATGCTCTCCAAACTCGCGTGATCCCCTGAGTGGCGTTTGAGACCGCTAAATAGACTGCTCTATCTTTGTTTCTGCGCGCGTTGTTATTTGATTGTCATTGCAGTTCCGATCAGTGGATTCCGCTTCGCAAGCGGACTGACCTTAATGAATAGTTTCAGCTGTTGGGGTGATGAAACGGGGCTCGCAAAGCGTCTGCTTGCGTAGACTCCGAGTCCTCTAGAGGCGTTTGCCGCCGCTCCCGTGGGTTTTCGGAGGAACTACGCCGCATTTACTGGCGGCCACAGCTAAGTGCGCGACTGCTTAGCGCGAGCTAATAACGAGCTGCCACAGTTCACTTGCAACGTGCATACTACACCATCAAGATTGCCGGTCTTAGCAATGCGAGCTCGTTCTGAGCACGACCACTGAAGCAGGCGATGCAGCAGGCGATGGAGCAGACGATGTAGCAGACGATGGAGCTCATCCGGGCTACCTAGGGGGCGCTGAGGGGATCTACTAGTTAAAGCCCCTCGATGTGTTTGCGTTTGTCTCGCAAGTAGCGTCAAATGCGCGAGTGCACGAGGTCCGTGTCTCGAGCGGCCCTTGGAAGCAAATGGCGGCGCAGCACTGAAATGAGCGGCCCTTGGAAGCGAATGGCGGCGAAGCACCCGCTCGTGGCACGTGTCTCGCGCGTTTCCACAACAATGGTTGGCGGTACTTGTAAAAAACGCCTTTATCAAGGGGCTTTACTACTAGTGAAGGAGGAAACGCTCAGGCAGAGCCATATATGTAGAGTTTGGTCATTCGTTGGGAAGTATATAGGAAACAAATCAGGAGGCGCCATTGGCCGAAAGCGGGCTGGACATGTTCCAGGGCGTCTTGCAGAAATTCGAATGTGGCGAACCAGAAGCCGGAAATAATACCCTGGTGGTGGTCGCGAGAAACAAACCTGATAAGTGCATCGGAGTAACTCTCGGTGACTGAAAATATGGTACACGTGATGTTTCAATCACGCTCATCAAAAATGATGCTGGAAGAGTGCGATTAGCGGAACAATCGATATAATCCTTACAACAAGCGCCGAGGGCCGGGAATTTGCCATCCGAGCGGTCACACTCTGTCCAAGCAAAACAGAGTTGAGCGGTGCATTCGTTTCTTACAACATCTTCCTGCATGATCATGATCGAAACATCACGTGCACCCTATTTTCAACCACAAAGAGTTACTACACCTCACTCTTACGCGCTTATTAAAACCATGTACGAACATATACCTTTGATCAAGACTGTTTCTCGCTACCACCGCTAGGGGATTCTTTTCGGCTTCTGGTTGGTGAAGAGAGCATGCCAAGCCATAGCCTATGGCCAAGCCTCCTTCTGCTTTTTCCGAGTCTGGTGCACACCCTGGCTCTGCCCGCACCTCCCATTGACCAAACTCTCTCTATACACGGCTCTGCGCACAGGCCTTGTGTTCTAGGTGGTATTTCTCCTCGCCGGTTCCATCTTTTTTTGTGTTCGTGCGTATGGCGCGTGATTTTCTAGCTTTGCGAAGCGACGAACATGTGCGTGCTTGTGTGAGGAGATCGAACGCTGGGCTCAGGACTTGTAAATATTGGAGTGGTGGGTAGCGGTATTCTGAACCAACAGATGGCGATGAGATCGCCTTCCAGACCTGTGTATCAACGGAATAAATTCTGTGTGGCGGCGCATCGGTACAGTGTGGTATTTTTTATTTCTTCTGAAATTGACATCCCTGGCCGTTCACTTATTTTACGATGCGCGAATTTTCAGTGGAACGCGGCCCGGCTACACCAGTTCTCGTGCAAAGAGAGCAGTTGTCTACGTTATGAGCTAGCGTCTGCAGCCAATACCACCTAAAAGAAAAGGCCTGCGTTTTTCCTCCTGTAAACGTCATCACTAGTAGTAGAGTGCCTTCATACACACGCGCGCTTTTGCTTGAGTGGTGGCATCTCAACAATTTTTCCGCTCAATCGTTTTTTTATGCATTTTAAAGTGCGCGCAATCCGGTGTGACTCAGCTCGAGCGCGTAGCTTTGGCTCATGCATAGACGCCATTTTATCGCCCAAGTCACGCACCGAGTGCGCGAGAGCGTCACGCGCTGACACATTCAGGGCAACAATGAATGTCTTCACCGTGAGACAGGCAGACATGTAAGCACCCTAACTAGTAGTAGCGTTTGATTCCACGTGCCGCGTGCCGCTATCGCCGCTAGTCGCCGAGATCCTATCACGTGAGGAGCCGTATCAAGTGTCGTGCAGCAAAGTAGACGTTGCACGCGCCCCGGCGTCCCCGGCTTTTGAGCGCGCAGCGCGCCTCGAACGCGCGGCGCTGCTATTCGCCGAATTCAGTCACGTGAGGAGCTGAATCCACATGCCATGCATGAACGCGCAACTCTGGCTCCCGTTGGGAGCCTATAGACGTTTCCACTGTTTACAAAAATCACAGTCCACACGTGTTAAATCACAGTCCAGAACGCGCACGTTCGTCGCTTCGGAAAGCGAGCAAATCACGCGCCATACGCACGAACACTGAAAATGGAACCTGCCAAGTGCCCTTTTTTGGAAAGGTCTATACAGGAACTCTAACTAGTAGACCCCCTCAGCGCCCCCTAGGTAGCCCGGACGGGCAACATTGTCTGCTGCCCCGTCTGCGGCATCGTCTGCTCCATGGCCTGCTTCAGTGGTCATGTGTATATACAATACGAAACGTATTTATTATGTGTACAAAGGGGATTCGTCACATCCTCTTGGGTAGCGTTATCTGGAGTGACGTGAAAGGGAAAGGAAAGGGGAAAGGGGGTCATACATGCCTCGCCACCCCTGAAAGACGGAGAAAGTCGGATGTGCTTCCTGTGCTGGTTTGCGAGGTCCGGAAGTGTCCACTCTTCATATGTTGTGGGGCTTCTTGCTTGTGGGGGAAGCTTCTTCGACGCTGCTTCGCTATTAGCCCCGTGCGCGACCGAAAGCGTCGCTGTGGTCGGCCTTCCACGATTGGCCGAACGCTGACTATGACGTCGGAAAGGGGATTTTCATCGACGGAAATAAGAAGAATGAAAGAACTTTAATTTTGACGGTGTTGGCAGTGTTCCTTTGAGAGCGCAATGATTTCAAGCTTCCACCATGCTAATAACAAACACCATCGAACTTGTTGTTTGCAAGGTAATGACGTCACAAGGGGGAACCACAGGAGGGCGCCACCAAAACGTCTCGCCGCTAATACCGCGAACTTTCAGCGCGGTCCCACACGAGGTGGAAACATGTCGCCGGGACCCCGCAGTATTCGCAATTGGGGTTAATGCCTGGGTCGTTCGGGTCTGTAGGCTTATAAAATCTGGCCTGCCAGAGGGACGTGATGGCCGTATTTGTTTGGAGCCGCCTGATACTCATCTCCTCTCAGCGGTTGTATTCTGGCGGGTCATGATTGATTGATTGAAACGTTTATTTAATTTCCATGCCTCTGGTCTATGGAACCTCGTGCCGCATGGGGGAAGGGGAAGTGGGAGATGGGTAGTGATGATGATGTTGGATTAGACGTACCGTCCGATCCCGGAGGACGGGAGGTAGGGGATGATTGATGTGAAGATGAGATCTCGTTCTGCGGGTGCTGAGGTTCTGGGATGTGTCCATTGCCGATATATGAAGGGGCTTTACACCAGTTCTCGTGCAAAGGGGGCAGTTGCCTACGCTACAGTGTTCTAGAACAGTGTACCTACGCTCTGAGCTCATGACTCCAGCAAATGTTGTCAGAATAAAACGCGCAAATCGTCCTTAGCTAATGGCAAGGCACATGCACAACAAAGCAACCGACGCGTTGAAAAAAAAAAATATAAAATTGCCTGTGCGCAATTAGCACACCAGGAATTTTGGAGGCCAATTCCATACATTTCACTGTGATCAGGCTCATATGGTACGGGCCGGCCTTTCTGTCGTGCATGTGTTTGGCTTTTTAGTGATTTTAAGAAAAAAATATGATGACCTGATAGACGTGGCTTTCCAAAATTTTAGCTTGAGCAATTAACTACCTCACAAATTAAAACAAATAAACAGTTTCTTTTTCGTCAGGTGTCTCATTTAGGTAACTGGATGTTTTTGACCAAATCCATATGAGACTGGAAAACACACACACAAAAAAAAATTACATTCAGGTGTAGATATATAGTTTGGTAAACCCAATGTAGGACTGGTACTGGAGTCTCACGCTTATTAAAATAACGCCAAGGTTTAAAACTCACTCACAGCATTAAATGATCAGAATTAATTTTAATGCGAGTTCAGTGATAAATGCAGTGACTGATTAGGCAAACATTCTGTGTCTGTGGATAGCTTTTACACAGAGCTTAAGTAATTTGCGCGCAAGCAGTGGTGAGCAAAAAGTATAAAATATGGTGGAAGTGCGCACATCGCACGCGGATTAAGACTGAAACAGCGCTATCTTTTACACTAGCGTTGAGCGTATCGAAAGCTAAGAGTGCATCGAAAGCTAAAGCTTGTAGACATGTACTGCTCAGGCCGTAATGTCTGAATGTTCATATTACGTTATTACCTTTAGATTTGGTCCTGATTTCTTACAACAGAAAGAAGGAACTATTTTAACTTTGGGCTGATAGAAAACTCCTCCTGCTGACAGCTACCAATCATCTCGGAGCCGATTATAAGTATTCACTGCATGCCAAGGGTCGCGTGCTGACGAGATTTTTCCACGCGTGATTTCATACAATCACAGTTGTTCTTGACAAACAACTTTGTTTGACCACGCAAGCGACCACATGTGAAGTTTAGAATATTCTGTCTTGATTGGGGCACCCGTGTTAAGTAGCATAGGTTTTTTGCAATCCGCGAAATAGATTGTTCCTGAGTTACCTTGGTCTCTAATGCATTTCGCACACAACAGAGCACGAACTGAATCGCAGCGGGAAAAAGCGTAAATTGATTTAGGCGTGAAGTACTATAACATTTAAAAGACAATTTTAATCAATTTTATTATTTCCTTTTTTTATTAAGTCCGCCTTTTTAATGCGAAAACATTAACTGTCTCATGAAGCGAGCTGACGTGATCAGTTTGAAGCGCGAAAACGGTTCCTGGTTTCCGCGATCCCAATGATTCGCCTTCGGTTCCATTGGCTGGCGTGTGTCGACGGGACTGCCATTGGCCGCTGCGCCATGGCCTCCGAGATCGCGAAGCGCGCGCGCGCTAGTACGCAGCAGACGGCAGAGGGAGCGGACGAGCGGCTTGCATGCTTTCGCATTCACAACTCGTAAGGAATTCTTAGGTGTACCTTGAGCTCTTAGGCGCCCGTTTCCAGCTTGAGCGGCGTTGGTGTCGCCGTCGCCGTCGGCGTAACCGCGCCGTGCATTATGGGTAAATTTCCCCGCTAAATTTAGCGGGAAAATTTTCCCGCTAAATCTAGCGGAAAAATTTCCCCGCTAAATCTAGCGAAAAAATTTCCCCGCTAAATTTAGCGGAAAAATTTTTCCGCTAGATTTAGCGGAAAACTTTGCCCCAAATGGGAGGCGAGCAGGAGAGGAGGGGCATAGCCTCCTCTCCGTACCTTCCCCTGCTCCTCCTCAAGAGCTGCGCTCTAATTCGGCACTACAGGGAGGTGTAAACGTCTTTCATTTTTTTTTGTCTTTTGCATTAACGTGCTATTTTCTCAGTTATATTTTTTTTTCAGAAGTCTGACAACTATATTTTGTTTCTTTATAAGTAAGAATTGCATAATCAAAGGTGCAGAGAAAAAAGAAAAAGCGCGCACGCGAACGCACATTAAAAGTGCAATGTCAAGGCGTACTCCAAATTAGTCGTTAGTTTATCAGACAGCAGGAGTTTCGTACGGCGACATTGTTACCCGTTGTATATTATTAATTTAGCCAGTGCAGTACAACTGTTAGCTCGGGCTCTTTAACGTGCATCATGCTGTAGTGATACACGATTGCACGCCAGTGCGATGCAGATGGGCGGTTGAACCTTGTGCCACTAAATTAGATACGCTTATTTAATGTTGGAGCATCGGGGCAAGTAACATTGGTTGGAGCGCTGGGGCAAGTGCGGTAGAGATGGTGGGTATGGAATATGCGTCAGTTTGATACTTTAGACCCATGTTACGGATAAAAAAACACAGGACACGGGATGGCCAAAAAAACATGCTTTTCGTGCAAGGCTCGTCAAATTATGAGGCGCTGGTGAAATGCAGCCTTCTGCGTTAAGTCCTTATTTCGAACTCTTTTTGTTCGCCTTCCGCCCATTGAAAAGCATGCGGGAAGGGCCTTAGAACGCACCTGGTATCGCTGCGCCCCAGCGTTCTTCCGCAACAAGAAGTTCGTCTGCTTTCCTTGCCGTCACCACGGCAACGAACGCCGAATGAATAGAAGCACGCACGGTACCGCCGCGTGAAGCCAGCAACAGCTGACGCCATTTTACGAACGCCGTCTGCTAGCCAAAGCCGAACGCGGTTTGTCAGATCAACCGCCTCCGCCGGTGCGCCGCTAGCAAAGACGACGAAGCTGAGACACGCCGACGGCGATCGAGCAAGCAACAACACCGCGGGACGACTGCAACGGCGGCATTTATTCGGATCAAAGGCCGCCTTCGCCGGTGCGCCACTAGCAAAGACGACGAGGCTGAGGCACGCCGACGGCGAATGGGCGAGCAACAGCACCGCGGGACGACTGCAACGGCGGCATTTATTGGAATCAAAGGCGCGAAATAATTAAGAACAATTTTTATTTGAATCATAACACGCGATATCCAAGTTGGGGACCACATACCTTTGCTGGGTCTTTCCTGTGAACTTTTTACAGAGACACGGGGTGCCGCATTCAAAACACAGCTCCGTTTGCAAAATATGGGGGCCCTGAAAAGGGCCGTTTAGACCGCTACCAGATCCTATAACTGACGTGACGAGCACTTGACGAGCGGTTGGCGCATAAGTTGTCTTTATGCACGCAGGCGGGCGACGGGCTCAGCGCAGCGGATCACTCGAAGTTACCGGGGCCGTCAGAATCCTCGTCCTCCGCACTATAGGGAAGGTCCCTGGCTGCGTCGGGGCTGTAGATTTTGGCGGCCGCGGCGACGAACGACTGGAATCTATCAGTGTTTCCGCGCGCCTTCTCTCTCCTCCAAAACATGAACTTTGCAAGGTGACCAGTGAAATGGTGGCTCTCGCGCCGTCCAGGTGGAAGAGAGTTTTTGACGTGGGACCAGGTGCCCTCCACCGTATTGGTGTGCGCACCAGTGTTCGGGTCGACAAAGTGCAGCTTGTGGTTAACGGTGAGGTGCGTGAAGCGAGCGTCATCTGCAAGCTTGCGATAGCCAGCCCAACAATCAGTGATTATTCTTGTTCCAGGGCGGACCCACTTGGCTATTAGCCCTAGCAGGGTTTTAGCGTCACGACTCACGGGTCTCCACGGGAACAAGAAAGCAGCACCCGCTGCCACGCTCCACACCGCCGAAAACCCACTGGCCAGGCCTTAAATACCCGCGATGGTACTTTCGCCGCCCGAACATACTCTCGTCTAGTTCTACAGTCACGCCTTCGCCGCCAATCATCTCTGAATGCGTAAAGACGGCATTTACCACAACCTCCCGACAAAGGCTCGTCCAATCAGTTATTGTCTTACTTGCGACATCAGTCTCCCGCTGAATGACGGCGCACGGTAGGTTCTGGCACCAGAGGTAGATGATCTTCATGAGTTGGGGAAGCGTCAGGTGCGATCCCTCGAAAAAGGAACCGCTCCGTACCGAGACCTCGCCCCGGCACTGAACCTTGACCGGCTTCCTCTTGGGCACCTCACGAGTCATCCATACACCGCATCTCCAAGAATAGCCATCCGCAGATCTAGCGCGGATTTGCAGCGTCATTGCAGCTTCGCACTCTGGGCACGCACGAGAACCCAGGAGCAGGCCCATGCCCTGAAGCAAATTAATTGCTTCAAGAGGATCTTTCATGGCGTCATGAAGACGGCACAAGTTAAACGCCATGGCACTGCGACGCTCGCCTCTGGAAGAATAAAGCGCCGAGGGGGCTAAACAAGCAGAACTGTGCGCTTCTTTGCATTTATTATTTTTATTTGATCCGCCATTTTATACCTCGTGACACAATTCTAACAAACCCATTGGTTGATCGGTCGGACCACACCATCGCGTGACAAAACAAACGCCAAACGTATGTCCAGAAACGGCATCGTCACAGAGAAGGGAGCTGTCGAACCCAACAACAAAATGAAGTAACAAAGTGAATAAAAAGAAAAAAAATAAGAAGAGAGCCGTTGGGTTTTCGGACGGCGTCTTCTTTGATGAGAGCAAGAGCGTCTGCCTGCTCGAAATGTTCCTTGCTTCTTTTTTTTTTTTTTTTTACCTTAGAGGGTGTTACGACCCTTATTTGAAGATGATTTGTTAATTTAATAGGGAGTTTTAGAATAGCGCACGCTAAAGCTTTGCGTGCGCAAATAGCGTCGTCGCCACTGCGCATGCTCCGAACGCAAAGCAGGTTTTGCGCTTTGCGTGCGCAATTTTAGCATGCGCTATTTCTCGGAAATAGCGTGCGTACGCAAAAGAGAGAGAGAGTCGGAAAAGGAAGAACAGAGAGGTTAACCTAGGTTAAAGTCCTGGTTGGCTACTCTGTTTTGGGGAGGGGGTAGTGGGGAATTAAAAGAGGTACGCAAAAGGGTCTTTGCGCTCCTCTAAGGAGGATTCGTGATGAGAAGTTGGCTAAAGCCAAGACGAGCACAGTTAAACAAAATGGCGGCCCCCAGGACCATGGCTGCGTTCGCTTTGACGGCGTCGTGAGCGCGACGTCGGCGGCATCCTCGCGACTGCGATTTTCAATGGATGACACTGCACTCGGTTTGGAAAACCCAGTAGGGTGGGCAACGATCACCGGCAACTTGATGCTTGTGACGAGCGAACATTTATCGGCGAAGGTCAGTACACTCTTGCCGAGGCGACGCATGCGGCGGACATGACCGGTCGACCGCTCGCGTCGCACTTTCACGTTTAAACAAATGTAAAATTGTTACTCCGGACCAAAAATCTTGTTTTTCTAAAGTTGCATCATTTCGTGTGTGAAATAAAAATCGTGAATGTATCTTGGTGGCGTTGCAAGCGCGAGATGCTTGGGCTTTTGCGTCGCGGCGGAGAAACGCTATTCTAAAACTCTCTTGCGTCGCGTGCGCTAAAGCAAGGGCTAAATTTAGCGCTAGCGTGCGCTAAAATTGCGTACGTTATTCTAAAACTCCCTAATAACAAACAACGCGCTGGAACGAAGGAGGTAGAGAGTCTTGGCGTCAGAATTCGACTTCGTAGAAAAGAACGAAAAAAAAAAAAACGAATACACAATACATGCCGTATTGCAAGACCGTTATACTCCGCGCTCGGGCAGGACTCATGGTGCGGCCAACGACTGTTAGGCTATTTATTTTGCTTCTTTAGATTTTTTTATCGTGACGACTACTCCACCGTTCCTTTGAGTCTCCAGCGGAGATCGGGCAGTTTTTAATAATTATTATTATTTTCGTTTGAAGGGTACCCTTACCATGCTGCTTCGTTCCTGACGCCATAAAAAGATTCTTTCTGTTTAGATTATACGCGCGAAAAATCCACACTGACTAGGGCCTCAGTAACAACTCTGCATTACTCAGGCTAAAGAAACAAAATAAATAGCCTAACAGTCGTTGGCCGCACCATGAGTCCTGCCCGAACGCGGAGTATAACGGTCTTGCAATACGGTATGTATTGTGCATTCGTTTTTTTGTTTTTTTTTCGTTCTTTTCTACGAAGTCGAATTCTGACGCCAAGACTCTCTACCTCCTTCGTTCCAGCGCGTTGTTTGTTATTAAATTAACAAATCATCTTCAAATAAGGGTCGTAACACCCTCTAGGGTAAAAAAAAAAGAAAAAAGAAAAAGAAGCAAGGAACATTTCGAGCAGGCAGAGCAGCACGGCCGCTCTTGCTCTCATCAAAGAAGACGCCGTCCGAAAACCCAACGGCTCCCTTCTTATTTTTTTCTTTTAGATGCGGAGCATCTCTTGCTCGGGGCTATGTCCCGCGGCGTCGGCGTTGTAGTCTGCACTCACACTACGCATGCGCAACTCTCATCCTTCCCTCTCTGCAACAGCTGCCCGTTACTCTCTCCGCTCTCTCTCTCTCTACCAGCTGCGCGTGCACTTCGCGTGCGTTCGATTCTAATCACACCGCGCGCGCATGCGCAACTCTCCTCCTTCCCTCTCTCCAACTGCTGCGCGTTACTCTCTCCGCTCTCTCTCTCTACCAGCTGTGCGTGCACTTCGCGTGCGTTCGATTCTAACCACACCGCGCGCGCACGCGCAACTCTCCTCCTCTAGTCTCCTCTCCTTCAAGTGTGAAAAAAAATAAACGGCGAGCGGCGAGCGTTCCAAGTTTCTCTGCCGCGAGCCGCGACGAAGGCTCGCGTAGGGGGTAACGCTAGGGCAATCGGTGGCGCCATCTCTCGACGTCAGCACGCAACTGACTCTTTCCTCGGAACCAACACGATGCTCCGCATCACCCCATGGTTCCCCTCGGGAAGATGGTGTAATCTTTTTTATTCACTTTGTTACTTCATTTTGTTGTTGAGTTCGACAGCTCCCTTCTCTGTGACGATGCCGTCTCTGGACATACGTTTGGCGTTTGTTTTGTCACGCGATGGTGTGGTCCGACCGATCAACCAATGAGTTTGTTAGAATTGTGTCACGAGGTATAAAATGGCGGATCAAATAAAAATAATAAATGCAAAGAAGCGCACAGTTCTGCTTGTTTAGCCCCCTCGGCGCTTTATTCTTCCAGAGGCGAGCGTCGCAGTGCCATGGCGTTTAACTTGTGCCGTCTTCATGACGCCATGAAAGATCCTCTTGAAGCAATTAATTTGCTTCAGGGCATGGGCCTGCTCCTGGGTTCTCGTGCGTGCCCAGAGTGCGAAGCTGCAATGACGCTGCAAGTCCGCGCTAGATCTGCGGATGGCTATTCTTGGAGATGCGGTGTATGGATGACTCGTGAGGTGCTCAAGAGGAAGCCGGTCAAGGTTCAGTGCCGGGGCGAGGTCTCGGTACGGAGCGGTTCCTTTTTCGAGGGATCGCACCTGACGCTTCCCCAACTCATGAAGATCATCTACCTCTGGTGCCAGAACCTACCGTGCGCCGTCATTCAGCGGGAGACTGATGTCGCAAGTAAGACAATAACTGATTGGACGAGCCTTTGTCGGGAGGTTGTGGTAAATGCCGTCTTTACGCATTCAGAGATGATTGGCGGCGAAGGCGTGACTGTAGAACTAGATGAGAGTATGTTCGGGCGGCGAAAGTACCATCGCGGGTATTTAAGGCCTGGCCAGTGGGTTTTCGGCGGTGTGGAGCGTGGCAGCGGGTGCTGCTTTCTTGTTCCCGTGGAGACCCGTGAGTCGTGACGCTAAAACCCTGCTAGGGCTAATAGCCAAGTGGGTCCGCCCTGGAACAAGAATAATCACTGATTGTTGGGCTGGCTATCGCAAGCTTGCAGATGACGCTCGCTTCACGCACCTCACCGTTAACCACAAGCTGCACTTTGTCGACCCGAACACTGGTGCGCACACCAATACGGTGGAGGGCACCTGGGCCCACGTCAAAAACTCTCTTCCATCTGGACGGCGCGAGAGCCACCATTTCACTGGTCACCTTGCAAAGTTCATGTTTTGGAGGAGAGAGAAGGCGCGCGGAAACACTGATAGATTCCAGTCGTTCGTCGCCGCGGCCGCCAAAATCTACAGCCCCGACGCAGCCAGGGACCTTCCCTATAGTGCGGAGGACGAGGATTCTGACGGCCCCGGTAACTTCGAGTGATCCGCTGCGCTGAGCCCGTCGCCCGCCTGCGTGCACAAAGACAACTTATGCGCCAACCGCTCGTCAAGTGCTCGTCACGTCAGTTATAGGTTCTGGTAGCGGTCTAAACGGCCCTTTTCAGGGCCCCCATATTTTGCAAACGGAGCTGTGTTTTGAATGCGGCACCCCGTGTCTCTGTAAAAAGTTCACAGGAAAGACCCAGCAAAGGTATGTGGTCCCCAACTTGGATATCGCGTGTTATGATTCAAATAAAAATTGTTCTTAATTATTTCGCGCCTTTGATTCCAATAAATGCCGCCATTGCAGTCGTCCCGCGGTGCTGTTGCTCGCCCATTCGCCGTCGGCGTGCTCAGCTTCGTCGTCTCTGCTAGCGGCGCACCGGCGGAGGCGGTTGATCTGACAAACCGCGTTCGGCTTTGGCTAGCAGACGGCGTTCGTAAAATGGCGTCAGCTGTTGCTGGCTTCACGCGGCGGTACCGTGCGTGCTTCTATTCATTCGGCGTTCGTTGCCATGGTGACGGCAAGGAAAGCAGACGAACTTCTTGTTGCGGAAGAACGCTGGGGCGCAGCGATACCAGGTGCGTTCTAAGGCCCTTCCCGCATGCTTTTCAATAGGCGGAAGGCGAACAAAAAAAGTTCGAAATAAGGACTTAACGCAGAATGCTGCATTTCTCCACCGCCTCATAATTTGACGAGCCTTGCACGAAAAGCATGTTTTTAGACCGGAGTTTGGACATAGTTTTTTTTACAACAACATGGGTCTAAAGTATCAATGTGCCGAATATGCTATTATAGTGAATATCTTTTGGTGTAGTTCGGCATAGTCATTTGAATTGGTTTGCGAGGGTGGTGTGCTTGGTGCTTGTAGTGTGGCGGGTTTTAGAACCGTTAGCGAAGAGGGTGAGGGTTGTGAGGCTGTGCCGCTCAACTGGGTGTCCATGGGTTGTGCCACTTCCTGCATGTTCGGGATAACCCACAGGTAGCTGCTACTGTCACTTTCCTGGTGGGCTACTGTTGTCGGTTGTCCCTCTTGGCCGTGTGTTCTGGATGCCTGTTTTAGGTTGCACGGAAAAGGCACCAGTGAAGCTTTGGTTCTTGGTGAGACAGGCACCGTCACTACCTGTCAGTGTTCCTAGACGGACATTACAAACAAGGCTTTAGCGACATCCACTAGGTGGCATTTGCTAATGGTTTAATTCTTTTTAAAATTACTTTGTCTTTTTCAACAAGAGAATGTGGTGTCTGATGGAACACTGCTCCCTTGAACAAGTATTGACCAAGAAATGAGCGCCGAAATTTCGCTGTAGTGGAATGTGTTTCGCTTTACACGAGCTTACTGTCACTAATGGTGCCCAATAATACTTGCACACGATGCCGCTGGCCAAGTAACTCCTTTGTTGTGGTATACTTTCAAGAACAAAAGCGAGCGCTTTCTTTAAATCTCTCTCTTGCGAACTTTGATGACGCAGCTGGGGGGTCGCAGTACCTCCCAATGACGATATTTGAATGCGGCTCATATATTGGACCTGAGCATTGCGTGAGCACTCGATTTGGGCTCTTGATAATCAATAGCTTGACAAGCATTCGGGTAATGGCCCGTGTCCCATCGCTGCAATGACGACAATAGCCCAACCATAACAATGGATCCAGAAAGTTAGCGATCCAGAAATAAGAAAAAAAATTGTTTAAACAGCTAGGAGCGCGCTGGTGTTGGTAACTAAACAATTATTTGTCACAAAATTCGAATTACGAGGAATAGTTAAGTACATCATCGATGGTCTAGCGCAAGGGTCTCCAAACATTTTGGCAAAGGGGGCAGATTGGGGATCTGTTGCTGTATCGAGGGTCGGAAAATAAACGAGTAAATAAATAAAATATTCCTGGATAAGCATTTAAATAAAAAAAGTAAAAGTTAGCATAAAAACAAGAAAAAATAATCAAAGGCTGACGAATACATAAACTTTTTTGTTTAAATTCAATATTCGGCTAGTGAAGCCATTACACAAAATTCGGGACCCAGAAAACTCACCAGGGATAAATGAAAGCGCATAGGAACTTTGACATATTTACGCGGGGAAGAATAGAACTGATGCTGACATTGTGCATTTGATCCAACACGGAGAGACAGGGCCCCAGAGGCGGGCGACCTGGGCGATCGTCCAGGGCGCCATCAAAAGGGGGGGGGGGGGGGGGGGCCGCGGCGCCCCCCCCCCCCTTTTTTAAATTTTTTCTTAACTCCGATTTATTTCAACACGGCGCCCAACAAGATGCTTTATGTTCGACCGCCGTTCATTTTCGGAATGCAGTTCTCGTCTCACAAAATAATCGTGTTGGGCGGCCATGTTTACTAACAACGTGATGTCGTACCTAAAGGTTAGGACGCATAATAAAAAAAAAGGGGGGGGGGGCGGAGGGGGACCACTATCGGAGTTTGCCCAGAGCGCTTAATGTTCTAGGGCCGGCCCTGAAAACAGCACACTAAGCACAATACACATGAGAACGCAAAGGAAGCTACACAAATATAATACAAGGGGCTTAGAATGGTAATTCTGGTGATGACATGTTTAATGGATAATATGAAGAGACGGCACGACTAACGATAGAAAGTTTTCTTTTGTTCACATACCTTCGTTTAAGCGATTGGTGCGCGTCCTGGACGCTGTTTCTTTACGTGCGCTTATTTTTGCGCCGGAAGCAGCGTGCCTGCTGAAAGCGGGCCGCGGTCCGGGCTTCATTAGAAGGATCGCGGCCAGCCACGGGCCGGTCGAAAGGCCTGCGCGGGCCGGATTTGGCCCGCGGGCCGGAATTTGGAGACCCCTGGTCTAGCGGATACACAGCAGACATACACAAAAGGAAGTATTTATTTCAATACAATATTTACAAAAGAAAATATAGTTTCTATGTTCAGGAGCCACGTAAGTCATTATCATGGGAGTGATATTGCTGTAAACGAACGTGTTTGACTCCAATGTGATTTTTACGTCATGGGGATGATTCGACAGCTAAATGACACACGTCTCCCCGCCATCCTCGGCAGAAAGCATTCCCATGAACATGGCCTGGTCTAAATTGTTTACCTATCACAGAAAAGTAATTTTGATTGTACCAGGCAGCATGAACGCGATGCCCCCAGTGTAAAGACCCGCTCACACTGTGCCATTTCTTACGTTAAGTTACGTTACGAACTCTTACGACAATTTACGTTACGGCCGCTTACGATCTGCGCGTTCACACTGCACCCCGTAAGAAAGAAACAATATGAATCCTCTGGTAATGATTACGGTCAGCCAATAAGCGTATCATGCAACATGGCTGCCGTCCGCGTTGCCCGCTGGTACACCGCTGGCCCCGCTTCGATTGCGAAAAATGCGATTGCGCTCTCGTAGATTGGGGCTGTGTGGATATTTATACAGCGTCTAGTTGGTCAGCCATTTGAAAGTTGCGACGAGTCGCTCGCTGTAGATGAGCAATTTAGCCAGTGCAGTACAACCGCTAGCCTGGACCGGTCTTTAACGTGCATCACGCAGTAGTGATACACAACCACACGCCGGTAGGATGCTCATCCAGATCGAAACGGGCAGGGGTAGGGATTGAACCCAGGATCCCTGGGTTCTGCAGCGCGAGCTTCCGCTCCACGTGCTCCGAACTGGTGTGCGCTGTAGCTTATTTTGTGACTCTATACACCTTTTCCACAAGCGCGCAGCCATCTTGAATATCGTCACTTCTGGTATGCGGTAAAACATCTTTTTGATCTCTCCCCGAAGCTAGAAGTTGTTTACGAAAAATGCGTGAGTGTCACACATTCCTGATTTGCCTCAGCTATATTTTCTCGCATATTCCAGGTTCAAACGTTTTATTATTTTTTCGCCCCGCATACCAGATACGGAACCCACGTGATTGAGAACGACAGGAAACAGAAAAGGTCTATAGGAGGTATTCACTGGTCGCCATATTTGAGGTCACTGTTTAGAGCGCTTGCTCAGAACGAGCTCGCATTAATAGGCTGCCAAGACCGGCAATCTTGGTGGTGGCAAAAGAACTGTGGAAGCTCGCCGTCAGCACGCGCTCCGCAGCCGAGCACACAGCCATGGCCGCCAGTGAATACTCCCTATTAGCGGTGAGAAGTTTTGGTGGCGCCCTCCTGTGGTTCCCCTTTGTGACGTCATTACCTTGCAAACAACAAGTTCGATGGTGTTTGTTATTAGCATGGTGGAAGCTTGAAATCATTGCGCTCTCAAAGGAACACTGCCAACACCGTCAAAATTAAAGTTCTTTCATTCCTCTTATTTCCGTCGATGAAAATCCCCTTTCCGACGTCATAGTCAGCGTTCGGCCAATCGTGGAAGGCCGACCACAGCGACGCTTTCGGTCGCGCACGGGGCTATCTTATGTTGTACCGCAGCGAAGGCTAGAAGCGCGAGCTCATAGCGTTGACAGCTGCCCTTAACGCACGAGAGCTTAATTGTGCCGCCAAGATGTGCCATAGAGCAAGGAGTTCGCACTTGTAGCCTTTCCTGCGGTACATCATAAGGGGGAATTAAGTTTAGTGTGCGCTAGCCCAATCGGCCACCGATCCCCCCTCGCAGTCTTGAAGAAGGGCTAACAGCCTCGCGACATGACTGAAAGGGTGCATATCCACGGTTTTTAGCTGCGGCTTGTACATGTGCGATTGTAACATGCGAGTGTAACTATACACACTAAATATGCTCCCTCGATGTTCGAATTATTTAGCAAAACTTTGTTTAGCTTTCTACCTTTGGCTCCGGCTGCTTCTGCGTCCTGCCGATCGAGTCAACACAATACACTAGGATTGTTTTGGCTCGATCGAGCCAGAAGAAGGCTTCCATCTAGGTTGTAAATACGGATAGTAGCGGAGGTAGAAGGAAGCTTCAATACAGTTGATAGTCCAGCGGCTGAACGTGTATTTTTATATTTGTTCAGCTGGTACCATCCAAAGATATGAACCGACTAGTTCAGCTCCAACCCGTCGTAATTTACTATACTCGCGGTCAGCTTTATGTGGCAATGCAGTCAATGCTAGGGGAGAGGGTGCACCAACCGCTGTACACGCGTTTTTCTACTCTCTTCGGATTGCCACAGAAAGCTGACCGCGAGTATAAAATTTGCGAGACGTAGCCATGTCAACGATTATTGCGTCCCTCTAGGCTTAGGAGCAGCCAGATTCAGAAGACAATTTATTTATTTATTTATTTATTTACCCTCAGGGCCAGGGGCGTTACAGAGGGGAGTGGGTATTAAAAAGGTACAACACAACATACAGCGTACAGAAAATATAATACAGTAGTTATGGCTCTTTACAAAAAAAAGATTGGACACGGCAGTTTTAAAACACTGGATATCGAGGATTTCGGCAATGACTCCGGGAAGGTGATTCCACATTGTTGAGACACTAGGAATAAAAGACTCATAAAAATGTTTAGTACGACAAGACGGAATGGCAACTTTATGACGGTCATCGATGCGTGCTGAAACGTAATGAGGTGTTGTTAGTAGTCTTTCTTTTAGAATCGGATAATTATGATATATCTTCTGAAACAAACACAGACGGAACATTTTTCTACGTTGTGAAAGAAGAGGTAATGATAGGCTAGACTTCATTGCGGTAACACTGGATGTACGATGGTAATTTGAAAGGATGAAACGAGATGCGCGGTTCTGAATCGCTTCTAATTCGGAGATAAGTGATTCTTGACCATGATCCCAAACCGAAGCTGCATATTCCAATTTAGTACGAACTAATGTTTTATATAAAAGTAATTTTAATGAGCTGGGAGCGAGACAAAAATTTCTTCGGAGATATCCAAGCATGCGGTTGGCGTTATTTACAATATATTCAACGTGACATGACCAGGACAGATTAGCAGATATATGCACAACCATATATTTATACGATGATACGGTTTCGAAAGAGAGATTATTTAGACGATAAGAAGCACACGGAGTATCAAGACGGGAAACACGCATAGATTTACACTTGTTAATGTTTAGTTTCATGTTCCACAAATCACACCACTCAGAAACACTGTTAATATCTGACTGAAGAAGTGAGACGTCAGAATCACTGTTAATTTCGCGATAAATGACGCAGTCATCGGCAAAGAGACTGACGGATGAACATATATTAGTGGGCAGGTCGTTAATATAAATGTGAAAAAGTAAGGGCCCCAGAACCGAGCCTTGGGGTACACCTGAGCCGACCGGAGATAAATCGGAATTGATATCGTTAGCCGTCACAAATTGGGACCGGTTAGTGAGGAAGGAGCGCAACCATGCAAGAACGTTGGCGTCTAAGTTTAGTTTAGTCAGCTTGAGAAAGAGAAGTTCGTGAGATACTCTATCGAATGCCTTTGAAAAATCACGGAATATGCAGTCCGCCAGAGATCCACGATCAAGAATGGAATGTAGATCATGTGTGAAACACAAAAGCTGAGTTTCACATGAAAATGACTTACGAAACCCATGCTGGGATGAATTGAAAAAAGAATTGGACTCTAAGTAGTTTGCAAGATGGGAGTAAATGATATGTTCCATGATTTTACAGGGAATGTTGGTAAGTGACACGGGTCGAAAGTTATTTGGACAATGCTTTTCACCTGATTTGTGCAAAGGGATCACCTTCCCGATCTTCCAATCCTCTGATATACAACCTGTATCAAGATACTGCTGAAACAGTTTACTCAGGATTATAGAGCTATACATCTTAGTATTGAGCAAAAATTTAGAGTTGATATTATCGATACCAGAGGATGACGACATCTTCAGTTTTTCTGTTATTCTCGCAATACCAACTGTGTCAGTAAGAACTGGGTTCATTGGAAAAAACTGGTAAGTGTGACAGGCAGGGTAAGTAGCATTTACATTACTAGAAAACGCCGAAACAAACACCGCGTTGAGAATGCTAGCACATTGACCGCTAGGAAATACTGTACGATCTGTACATCTAAGTGTTATAACATGCTTGTCAGTCTTGTTTACAACATTCCAGAATTGTTTATGATTATGTATGAGCATAGAAGGTGAAGTTTGACTAAGAAAGGAGTATTTCGCTTCTTTTAGTGCTACTTTGTAATTAGTAGCTGCACATCGGCAGGTGTCCCAACGAGACTGGGAATTGGATAACTTCGCGGAACGAAACAAGCGTTTTTTCTTGTTTGACAACCTTTTCAGTGACTGGTTAAACCACGGCGATTTTCGGTTCGATCTGATGGTTCTCAATGGTATAAACGTATTTGTGAGTGAAGCCACTTTTTAAATTTTTTAATTTAAATTTTTAAATAAATTTCAGTTAATATTTGTAGATCTCTTATCAAACCCTTGTAGGAACTCATCCAGAAACAGACATAGCTCACGATTAATAGCAACAAAGTCCGCCTTCTTATAATCTCTAATACATTTATAGTGGTTATCTTGATTAGGAACAGGAATGTTCAATGTGAAGTGAAGCAAAGAATGATCGCTTAAACCTGTTAAGTAAGTTATGGGACTGACGAGGTCTGGGGAGGTGATCAGTACAAGATCCAAGACACTTGATGATGTGGGCGTAACTCGGGTTCGCTGGGTTACAACTTGAGAGAGATTGAAATTAGCACACATGTTCAAGAAATTGCTACACTCAGTAGAAAAGGGACAAAGATAAGGAGATTCGTTCGACCATAAAATATTTGGATAATTAAAGTCGCCTAGTAACATTATTGAAGCATTTGGGAAACGTACCATAATTGTATTAATTGAATCATGTAAATTGTCAACAAAAGTCGCACTAAACGCTGGTGGACGATAGCAAACACCCAAGATAAGCGTTTTGAAACGCATGCGAAGTTCAACCCAAACAAGTTCAAGGCTGCTTACGACATCTACAGTAGACGAGATAATGTAATCGGCGTCGGCAATCAAAACACCACCGCCGCGTCTTTCTCCTCTCTCATGCCGAAAAACGTTGAATCGCCTGGTACACTCAAAACGTTCGTTGCTCCCAACTTTTGCGGAAAGCCACGTTTCAGTAAGTACCACTATGTTAGCATCGCATGAGTCAAAGACAGAGCTTAGTTCATCACGTTTAGATTAGACGCTTCGACTGTTGGTGAAAAGAAGAGAAAGTTTATTTTTGTTATCAGACTCCAATCCACTACCCCTCACGTGTTGTTATCGCGAAGTGCTTGCCGGTGATGCGTCACCTTCAGTGTTCGATCTTCGATTCAGGCTGCGCTGGTTAGGGGTGCTAGCATGTTCAAACACACAGTAATCGACTGGGTTGTAACTGTAGGTCTTGTTATTCATGTAAAGTTTGTTGTATTTTAGTTTAAACGCCGAGTTCTGCGTTTTCGCAAATTCAATCTGCTTTCTGCGTGCCTGACGTGTCGGGACAGAATAATCCTCGCTGACGGTAATGCCACTAGGCTTTAATTTTGCGCTTGAAAATAAAATATGTTGTTTTAATTTGAAGGATAAAAATTTTACCATCACTGGTCTGCATTTGTTATCTGAAAAGACACCGAGCCTATGTGCACGTTCGATGGATTCACTTGAGATAGGAAAATTCATAGAGGTCGACACGGCGTTCAGTAGCTTTTCCTCAGTCTGGGCCCAGGTTTCTGAATGAGCATCCGTCAAGCCGTAAAACAAAATATTATCGCGTCGTGACCTGTCCTCGAGCTCAGCCTGGCTAGCCCGTGTTAAGAATGGAACCTTCGGCAACCTTTTCCGAGTTTCAACGCTGCGGAAACGAGTCCCGAAACGAGTCTCGACGTGTCAGGACTGCCGGCCACCTGTCGAAGCCTGCCCAAAACGTGTCTCAACGCGTCCGTGACGTCAACGGGACGTGTGTGTGTGTGCGTGTGGGTTCGTGCGCTCCGGAAGGGGAGAGAGGCCTGGCCTAACTGCGGAGAACCATGGCTATGACTCATTTCTGGCTACGACGCGGCGGACTTTTCTGCTACGCACTCGGCGGTCGCACCTGCTGCCCTGGCGGAGAGTGAGGGAGAAAACGGACCCTATATAAGGCGGGGCGTGAGACGGCTCCAGTTGTTCTCTTGGATTTGACGACTGTATCGCTACCATGTAATTAAACCGTTCGTTACGTTACCAATTCTCCCACCTCCCCTGGACCCCTGGGTTCTTCTCTTCGGGGAATGGTCGTCGTCACGAGCCAGGAAGCCTCCGGACGTGCGGCCTAAGCCCCGCCTCGAACAACTGGTTGGCAGCGGTTGGGATCGGACCATGCGACATCGTGCTACATCTGCGGGTGAGCGTTTGGACTTTGCTTTGAGATTCGCCAGGCTTCAGATTATGGGTAATTAATTTTGAACTGCTGGGAATCCTTAGTGTTTGACTCGTGCGCTAGGTTTTGGTATAACCTCGCGACAAGTTTTAGAACAAAGCCAAAGCTAAAAAGCAGCGATCATGGATCTAATGAGGTTACTGAGAACAGATTTACTCTGTTTATGTGAAGAATTGGGTGTGGAGGTGGAGCAAAAGATGAAGAAATCTGAGATCAGTAAAGCGATTTCAGAGAGCGCGGAAGCAGAGGAAATTAAAATTGCGTGGGAACTGCTTCAGAACGCTAAGAGTGAAGCTGCAGCAAGAGAGGAACGAGAGCGAGAACAGGCTGCAGCGAAAGAGGAACGAGAGCAGGAGCAGGCTGCAGCTAGAGAGGAACGAGCACAGACTGCAGCGAAAGAGGAACGAGAACAGGAGCGGGCTGCAGCGACAGAGGAGCGAGCGCTGAAAAGGCTAGAGCTCGAAATTGAACAACAGCGATTAAACTCGCAGAACAGTAGAGTTGGGGCTCCGGTACGAGCAAGTGAGACCGAGTCGTATCAAATGAAGAAGCTCATGCAGCCCTTTAAAGTTGGGGAAGACGTGGGCCTATTCTTAGTTAACTTTGAGAGGACATGTGAGAAGTTGAGCATCGCCCCAGAAACGTGGCCGCAACGGCTTTTGACTCTGTTGCCCTGTGAGGCTGCAGAGGTTGTCGCGCGCCTTACTGCTGGAGACGCGGACGACTACGACAAGGTGAAGTCCAGCCTTTTGAAGCGGTACCGCCTTTCTGCCGAGGCGTTCCGTCAAAGGTTTAGAAACGCATCCAAAAAGAGCAGCGAGGGCTACTCGGAATTCGCGTACGGGCTTAAAACCAACCTGATAGAATGGTTGAAGAGCGAGGAAGTGTACGAAAGCCGAGACAAGGTAGTCGAGTGTGTGTGCCTCGAACAGTTCTTTCGTAGCATTCCGCAGTCAGTCAAGCTCTGGGTGCAGGACAGGGGGGGAGTCGACTCTGTCGAAAGGGCCGCTGAGCTAGCCGAAGAGTACGCAACGCGTAGAAAGCTGAGCGGAGAGGAAAGCGAATCCGGCCGAAGCGATCAGCGCAAGACCTTCCGACAGGGAAATGACTCGCGAGAAAACGGGCCCGAGAAGCCCGAAGCAGGACAAAAGGTCCCAGAAAAGAGCGCAGAACACTCGAACGGAGACGAGGCGCGGAAAAGCCCAACAGGGCAGTTCGAGGCAAGGAAGCCGTTCCTGTGCTACAACTGTCAGGAGCCGGGACACACAGCGGCCAGATGTAAGAAACCGCGGGTTGTGTTCTCGTACGTGAACGGTAGTGACGAGGACCTGAAGCTCCTTCGTCCCTATCTTCACGAGCTCCAGGTAAACGGAAAGCCGTGCAGGGTGCTTCGTGACAGTGCAGCGACGATGGACGTTGTTCATCCGTCGTATGTAACGACCTCCGATTTTACTGGAAAGGTAGTTTGGATCAAGCAGCTGCTCGAAAAGCACAGTGTCTGTCTGCCTATGGCGACAGTAAGGATAACTGGCCCGTTCGGAGAGCTAGTGACAGAGGCGGCTGTCTCGCAAACAGTCCCGTTGGAGTATCCTTATTTGTTTTCTAACCGGTCAGATTTCCTGCTGAGCAAAAGGGGTCAACAACTGGGAGAAGGGCTAGTTCAGTCGAGTACGAGGTCCAAATCGCGTCAGGTCGCCCCTTTGTTGACGAGTGATCCAGAGCCAGAGGCAGCTGACGGGGAGCAAGCACTCCCAGAGTTGGAGGCAGAAAACCGGGATGAGAGGGACCAGGTTGTAGAACAGCCTGACCTCGCAGCGCTAGAAAGCGTACGCCGTCTCAACGAGCCCGCGAAAAAGGCGGAGGAAGACGGGATCATTAAAGGATCTCTCGTAGCTCCGACGTCACGTAATTTTGGTCCTCTGCTACGAGTAGACAGAGTGTCTTTGACAGTCGAGCAGAAGAGCGACCCTAGTGTGTCAGGGTTTCGCTGTACAGCTCAGGAGATTGCTAGGACCAATGTGACGGGGAATGAAAGAGGCGGATTGTTTTATCGGCGCTATAAGGACCGCATTTTCACGTCTAGAAATCACGTGAAAATCGATCACTATGACTTCAGCGTAAGAAAAAGGAAAGGCAAATTTAACGGCAATGCCGATGGGTTGAGCAGATTTTTCTGATATCACCAAAACAGTAGGGATGATCTCAGAGGTTTTCGTCATCCACGGGAATGAGGATCAAAGTGGGGGCACTTTGCCCAAAATGACCTCACAAATTGCGAAGGGTTTTGTCTTTTGTATTTTGTTCTTAGTGACCTCGTTGGAAAAATGAGTTTTTTTGGCGACAGGGGGTCTCGATACCCGGAATTGTACCAAATTTTGGTAATCCGTAATCCAGTCTGGCGGGTCTTTGGCGAATTCCGAGCGTTTGACTGCGGTGTGGCGTGGTGTTGTGGGGGACGTTTCCGCTGATGCCTCCGTTGAGAGGTTTGGGAGTTTGTTTGGTGCTTGCAGCGTCTTCTCAAGGCCTACTCCAAGCCCACCTCTTCAGGCCAGCGATTGTACCACCGGCCATTCGAGGTTTCCCTGGCCCCGGAGGGGCTGTTAAGAATGGAACCTTCGGCAACCTTTTCCGAGTTTCAACGCTGCGGAAACGAGTCCCGAAACGAGTCCCGACGTGTCAGGACTGCCGGCCACCTGTCGAAGCCTGCCCAAAACGTGTCTCAACGCGTCCGTGACGTCAACGGGACGTGTGTGTGTGTGCGTGTGGGTTCGTGCGCTCCGGAAGGGGAGAGAGGCCTGGCCTAACTGCGGAGAACCATGGCTATGACTCATTTCTGGCTACGACGCGGCGGACTTTTCTGCTACGCACTCGGCGGTCGCACCTGCTGCCCTGGCGGAGAGTGAGGGAGAAAACGGACCCTATATAAGGCGGGGCGTGAGACGGCTCCAGTTGTTCTCTTGGATTTGACGACTGTATCGCTACCATGTAATTAAACCGTTCGTTACGTTACCAATTCTCCCACCTCCACTGGACCCCTGGGTTCTTCTCTTCGGGGAATGGTCGTCGTCACGAGCCAGGAAGCCTCCGGACGTGCGGCCTAAGCCCCGCCTCGAACACCCGTAATCGTGAGTTCTCATCAATGAGGCTATCAGTCATCTGCCGTAACAATGACAAGTCTTGCTGTAGGAGGTCGCTGGACGAAGATTTAGATTCTACCGCAGTCAGCCTTTTATCGGTATCTGTGATTTTGCTCTCGATTAATTCCTGGCTTTTCTTAATATCATTTACGGTGATGATTAAACTTGACTGGTCTTTTTCCATTTTTACTGTGCGCGAGTTAACACTTTGTAACATAACAAACATATCGTTAAACTGCTTTTGGAGTGTGTCAGTCATTGGACTATTTGTTTCTGATGGAGCGGCCTTTTGGGTCCGCTTTGGTCCTGGGTTTAATTCAACGTCCCCTGACATTAACAGTACTTGGCTAAGAACGTCAAAACACTGACAGCACAAAGAGAACATCACTCTCGGGCATGGGAACAGGAAGGGGCATACGGCATCACATTTTTTTTCGAATAAAGACGTATCATTACTAACCTGTGTAAGCAAGCGCACGACGTGAATGAGCCTCATCGTGACGCTGTTCCCACGCCCACTGGGAGTGCCAGGATCCCGCCAGCCCTTCTTATCGAAGAGCGAAAACGATGATGCTGTCGATGATGCTGCCTTGCTTGACCGAGGAATATTCCGGCTTGGTTGCCAGCAGGGCGCGCAAAAAAAGCCGTCCTCACCGTTGGCTGCTTGAATCTCTAGTGCAGCAGAATCCCAAGAAGTGGAGGCAGTCGATCCCAAGCAGCACTGAAGGCATGCCGTGACCTGTGTAAGCAAGCGCACGACGTGAATGAGCCTCATCGTGACGCTGTTCCCATGCCTCATGCTTTGTGATTTAAAGGGATGCTGAACCGATATTTGAAATCTCATAATTATTGCCCGAGCGGGCTTCACGGGATGGTACTGTACCTAAAAACGATATTCAATCAGACGAATGGGGCCCGAATTATTGTATTTCTTTGAATTAAGAGCGAATCCTCGGCCGGAAGCCGCCGGCGCGAGTGAGTCCTTCTGAGAACAGGCGTAGCGGAACTGACGTGCGCATTCTCGGAGCCCCCAGCGCCCCTGATGCCTCCGCGCATTCTCCTCGTTCGTTGGTGCTCGCCTTGATTCTTCGCTCGGCGGCTGTTCTGCTGCTCCTGCTGCTGCTGCGGCTGCTGAGGCTGCTGAGGCTGCTGCTACTGCTGCTGCCGACGATTTTATACGTCGCCATACTAGTAAAAAGATCGCAAAAGGCAATGCCGAACGCCGACCAGCCGAGGTCGCGGAAATCCAAAATAAGGGGCAGAGCCCGCGTGGTACTAACAATAACAAACGCCACCCGGCTTAGCGCCTGGCTTGGCTTGGCTCCGTCTGTCTTTTGAGGCGAATGAGAATGCGCACGTCACGAAGCGAGCTTTCCACGACGCTCACCAGGGGTCGCGTAAAATTGTTTTTCGTGTTTATTCAATTTTATACGCCTTCTCGCTCAAAACAACGTCATTTAGAAGTAAAGGACATGCTATGTATGCCATTGCGACCAAGAATTTCCACCCAAAATTTCGGTTCAGCATCCCTTTAAGCGACGTAAGGCAAAGCAAAAGCATGCTGCACCGTCCGTTGCCACTGAACGTGCCTAATAGTGCAGCGCTATGACAAATTTCCTCTGAAGCGAGCGATACAGGGCGCCGCCATATTTGCCTTACCTTATTTAGGAGAGCAGCGCCGGGCCGCCGGGCTCCCGAGCGTAGCGCCCATGCCCAGGAGCTTCGCTTCCGCGAGTCCCGATTGGTCGAACGTAAGCTGTCGTAAGAATTCTGAAGAAAAGCTGAGCCAAGCCCAACTCCTTGCATTACGTTACAACTCGCGTTGCGTCACTGGTTGCCATGGTCACGGGCAGTCGTAAGTTGTCGTAAGAGTTCGTAACGTACCTTAATGTAAGAAATGGAACAGTGTGATCGGGTCTTAAGGTCCTCGTCATATCGCCCTAGTTACGCGGTCGACCAGAACAAAGACCGTTTCCTAATTGACGAGGAGTTAATTTAGAAGCTTGTAAGACAGCGATGGGCTGCCGAAGCTTCAAAACCTTTTGGCACGTGGCATGTGCTTTTCCAGTAGGAATCGCTTAACGTGTATCCACACGACGGACCAAATTGCTGTTTCGGTCCGCGGGCCGTGCATCACGTGATCTTACGTCCCCGGTATTCGAGGTCCGCCGGCGGTCCGCGGCCCGCGCTTCTGAGAAATGCCAAGCGACTTTTCTCGCCCGGACCATGGCGGCGGACCGCGGCGTTTTTAGTATATTTGAAGCGCTAAGTCTGGCAACAAGCTCACTTTTGTTGTTTGGATTGGAATCCAAATCCAAAGTCGTTTTCTTTTGGCGCCAACTGTTGAAGACGAAGAAGACGAACCTTTTGTTGTTCGACGATGGCGGCATGGTGCGACGATACAACTTTTTACTTCATCGCGCTCGTGGAGCAATTCCCCGCTCTGTGGGATTGCCCTTTCCGCTGTGGTCCGCCCACCACAATTGGCCGAAAGCTGACTATGACGTCAGCAAAGGATGTCTCATCGACGGAAATAAGAGGAATGTAAGAACTTCAATTTTGACGGTGTTGGCAGTGTTGCTTTGAGACCGCTATGATTTCAGGCTTCCAGAATGCTCATTACAAACAACATCGAGCTGGTTGTTCACAAGGTAATGACGTCACGAAAGGTAACCGAATGAGGGCGCCACCGAAACATCTCGCCGCTAATAGTCAACGCCAGGGCCACCGCGGCCAAACGTCTCTTTCGCTCAACCTCCATCTTGGATCCTTACAAATAGCCTCGAAGCAGCTCGCGGCGTGCGTTTGGCGGAGCTGTGAGGTTGACCGCCGAATTCAGAAACCTCACTCAAACTACACTCGCACTTAAGGGCCGCTCCACTTCCTCGAGGAAGGCGCGAGGGCCGGCGCTGGCCAATCGCGAGGACGGACCCGCCGTCGCGATTGGCCAGCGCCGCCCCTCGCGCCTTCCTCGAGGAAGTGGAGGGGCCCTTAAGTGTGAGTGTAGTTTGAGTGAGGTTTCTGAATTCGGCGGTGAGTGTTAGACCGGCCCGTTCGCTCTGTCGTCTGCTCTTTTGGTCCGCCGTGTGGATGCTCATTGCAGCCGGTCCGCGGTCCGCGGCCCGGTCCGTCGTGTGGATACACCTTTAGCTTTGGCAAATACAATGTCTTCCTTGCTGTCTGACGTCATGCGGCAGAGGACGACGTGGCGGCAAAGTTGGGTCGGTATATGGTCCCAGGTGAACCTTGGAACGGGGAATTTGTGTTTGACGAAGATGGTGATGATTCTCAATGATTTCGAAAAACCGTCACTTGGTGGCTCTAATACTGTGCTTCGATAAGGCTGCTGCTGAACCGACTGCTATGTCACAGACGCCACAGAAACGACCGAAATGATAAATGCTGTGGCAAGAAGGGCCAGGGTAGTCGTATACGAATGAGAAATATGAAAAGTGTACTTTCGCGAAACAGTGGCTTCCTGACTGACACAGTCAGGAAGCGCAAGCTGCCAAAGTAGATCCACTTTGGCTTGCAGACGTCCGAGGTTCCAAAGCCGCTGCGCTCTGTTCCTGCCACCTTGGCCGCCTCCTTGGCGTACTTGTCCCTCAGGTACTTCCACTTTGTTTTTCAGATGTCGCCTGAAGAGAAATATATTGATTCTAGTGTGGGACAAGCCTGACAGACATGATATACTCATGCAGAAATGTGAAAAAGACGACAAAAATGCCATAGGCAATTGTAATGCCTCGTGGGCAACGGACAGCACACACAAAACGCACATCAAAAGCACTTGCACAACAAATTTAGTCCCACACTTAAAAATGACTCGCCAAGCTTTCAAGCAAACGACTATAGTATGTTCACTGCTAGGCTGACAGGGCGGTAGAAGCTACATGCTCGCAGGAACAATCAACAATAGGGTGCATGCATACAACGTGGTCATACTCTCCGGGTAGTCACGGGCATAGAATGGATCAGGCACTGAGGGGCAGGTGACTGACTGATCTAGAGACAGTACATAGCTTTCACTGCCCATCAACTTAGCAGTAAACGATCTCGCTAACATCTGCTATGTGTACGATGCTACGTATACTTTGTGGGCCAATTGGAACAAATCTATAAAGGAAGAATCGTAAAAATTTGGTTCGGCCGGTATGGTATGGGACTGTAACTTGTCATTTCGTTTGGAGAAGTATTTTAAACATGCTCGGCTCAATCGAAAGTTATAATTAAATAGGACTGATTGTCTTAAGGACACAAATGGAGTTCAGCCTTTTCCATACAACCGAGACAACACTTTCTCGTAGGCTGAACAAAAAGAGGATTAAAGGCGACGCAGGGATTATCTTCCTTCTCATTTTTGGTTGAAACAACCGTCAAAACAACGCAAAAACGTGAAGAAAAAGAAAGCATTTGGGTATTTACAAATATTACCGTCTTCGTCTGTCGATTTTTGAATGAATGTTTCCGCAATATTGTTACAAAAACAATTCAACACCATCACGTATCAAGTAAACCATGCGCGCAACACAAAATGCGAAAACGCGATATCAAGGGTTGCAAAACCGTACTTACAGCGCACGATGCCCAACAGACGGGCGACCTCCTTCGAGACGTTCTCCCGTTTCGGGTTGTCTTTGTCGTCGTGCCGAAGCTTCCCGTACAACCAAGGGTAGTTCTCTGGACGAGCTCGAGCAACTGAAAGCACTTGTTTGGTCATCATAGACGGCAGCTTCTGCGGCCTTCTGCGCAGCTTCTTCATGCCTCTGCGCGTCCGCAGCAGCCTTCTTTTCGGTCACCTTCCTCGCGTCGGAAACAGGGGCAAAGTTCATAGATGCAGCCATACGGGCCATTCTCGCAGGCAACTTCCAATTGACCTTGCAACTTCTGCGAAGATAATCTGCTTCGGCTGCGGCGGCTGCGCCCGACCGACGGCCAGCGGAGACACGGCGAAGAAACGCGGAGCAGTGCCCTCCACCGATTGGCCGGGAGACAGGAACGCCCTACTACGTCACGTCGCTTCTTTTTGCGCGTGTAGGTCGTGCGCGCTGCGGATGTGACGTATTTCGTGACGTCGCGCCGCTTCTTCGCTCCTTCCGGGCGCGCACAAAAAAGTTGGAAAATTTCAACTTCTTTCCGGACGCGCAAAAAGAAGCGCCGTGACGTAGTAGGGCGTTCCTGTCTCCCGGCCAATCGGTGGAGGGCACTGCTCCGCGTTTCTTCGCCGTGTCTCCGCTGGCCGTCGGTCGGGCGCAGCCGCCGCAGCCGAAGCAGATTATCTTCGCAGAAGTTGCAAGGTCAATTGGAAGTTGCCTGCGAGAATGGCCCGTATGGCTGCATCTATGAACTTTGCCCCTGTTTCCGACGCGAGGAAGGTGACCGAAAAGAAGGCTGCTGCGGACGCGCAGAGGCATGAAGAAGCTGCGCAGAAGGCCGCAGAAGCTGCCGTCTATGATGACCAAACAAGTGCTTTCAGTTGCTCGAGCTCGTCCAGAGAACTACCCTTGGTTGTACGGGAAGCTTCGGCACGACGACAAAGACAACCCGAAACGGGAGAACGTCTCGAAGGAGGTCGCCCGTCTGTTGGGCATCGTGCGCTGTAAGTACGGTTTTGCAACCCTTGATATCGCGTTTTCGCATTTTGTGTTGCGCGCATGGTTTACTTGATACGTGATGGTGTTGAATTGTTTTTGTAACAATATTGCGGAAACATTCATTCAAAAATCGACAGACGAAAACGGTAATATTTGTAAATACCCAAATGCTTTCTTTTTCTTCACGTTTTTGCGTTGTTTTGACGGTTGTTTCAACCAAAAATGAGAAGGAAGATAATCCCTGCGTCGCCTTTAATCCTCTTTTTGTTCAGCCTACGAGAAAGTGTTGTCTCGGTTGTATGGAAAAGGCTGAACTCCATTTGTGTCCTTAAGACAATCAGTCCTATTTAATTATAACTTTCGATTGAGCCGAGCATGTTTAAAATACTTCTCCAAACGAAATGACAAGTTACAGTCCCATACCATACCGGCCGAACCAAATTTTTACGATTCTTCCTTTATAGATTTGTTCCAATTGGCCCACAAAGTATACGTAGCATCGTACACATAGCAGATGTTAGCGAGATCGTTTACTGCTAAGTTGATGGGCAGTGAAAGCTATGTACTGTCTCTAGATCAGTCAGTCACCTGCCCCTCAGTGCCTGATCCATTCTATGCCCGTGACTACCCGGAGAGTATGACCACGTTGTATGCATGCACCCTATTGTTGATTGTTCCTGCGAGCATGTAGCTTCTACCGCCCTGTCAGCCTAGCAGTGAACATACTATAGTCGTTTGCTTGAAAGCTTGGCGAGTCATTTTTAAGTGTGGGACTAAATTTGTTGTGCAAGTGCTTTTGATGTGCGTTTTGTGTGTGCTGTCCGTTGCCCACGAGGCATTACAATTGCCTATGGCATTTTTGTCGTCTTTTTCACATTTCTGCATGAGTATATCATGTCTGTCAGGCTTGTCCCACACTAGAATCAATATATTTCTCTTCAGGCGACATCTGAAAAACAAAGTGGAAGTACCTGAGGGACAAGTACGCCAAGGAGGCGGCCAAGGTGGCAGGAACAGAGCGCAGCGGCTTTGGAACCTCGGACGTCTGCAAGCCAAAGTGGATCTACTTTGGCAGCTTGCGCTTCCTGACTGTGTCAGTCAGGAAGCCACTGTTTCGCGAAAGTACACTTTTCATATTTCTCATTCGTATACAACTACACGGTCCTTTTTGTCAATTATGCAAGTCTGAGGCTACAGGAACATCAAAAAGCCAGTCCAGCACTCGAAACTGGAGGTAAGATAGCATGCAATGTATTGCGATGCCTCCTTGTCATTATGTTACTGGGCTTATAGTCACAGTTTCCAGGTGTCTTTCACAAGTGCTGTCATATGCGATGAAACTTACACTCTTCTGGTGAATTATAGGAATGACTCCATCATGCAGCCAGTCACCTGGATGCACCGCAGGTACAACCAAGCCAACTGATGACCAAGATCCTGTGGTGATTATTTGCCCGTCTTGACTTTCTTTCCGGTCTTTCAGACTGATGAGCATGGGCTGTAGCTTACAAAAGCTACTTCTTTTTGTTTTCTTGTGTTCCTCTACACAGTGCTTTCACCTTGTGGCACTTCCTTTGGCGTTACAGCTGTCAACAGCACCACCTTCTCCCCCTCCCCCAATTGCTGCTTTTTTGGATAACCCTTATCTCGTAAATACTGAGTGCACTGGCTAACCACCTAAATCAGGGGTCAGCCCCTGGCACAGTGTGCATAGGCATTCGCTGGGCCGAACAGAAGATTTTTTGGTTTGTGTTTTTTGTAGAAGGAAAGCCATCATAGCTTTCCGATTTTGGTTCGGTGTGATATTACTGGTTGATGTTTCACTTCGAACTCAAACCTGGGAATCTCGCAGAAGGAAAAGCTTTAGAGCTTTATCTTAACTATTCCGACAGTGCAGTATACTTCATTTCAGCATAACTTTGAAAATGGTAAGAGCTGCATCCCTCGTGAGGCAATAAGAGCAACAGAGCAAGGTATATGACAGCCCTCCGCAAGATGATTGCAACCTCGGACAGTATGCTGTCGCATGCCTCGCTCTGACAGTCATTGGCTGGCCGGGCCATTGATTTAACTGCTTAGTAAAGTTATGTTGGAACGGATTCTGATGAGTTTTATCACTCAATTTTCTCGTTGCAAAGACACCGGTAACAAAAACTCTTCAAACTTGGAGTATTGCGTTATTTGAGGGAGGAGGATTCAAACAACATCTGTATCTTTCAGAAATAAGATCAGACAGACTTCTGGCAAGTCCAAGATATTTATCCAGTGGGGCTTGCTCATCTTTAAGTGGATTATGAGTTGGAGGACTTGTTCGCAGTTTTTTTTTTTTGATGATGAGTAAGAGGACTCGTTCAGTTAATTTTCACATTGGCTTCCTATGTTGTGGTTTTGAAATCTAAGGAGTACACTGATGCTCGCTGTGTAAACGGATGATTTCGAGGATGAAGCATACATAGTCACACATGCTTTTGCAAATGACAATGACGGATAAAGAGCTCTACACCTCTGCGTGACTTTTAATCAGTACATTAAACTTGCATGCTTGCATCTTGGCGAGCAATATTGAAATATAAAATGTGTATTGAGAAGGGGCTCAAGTTTTCTGTAGGCTAAGTTTCAGAAATCAGCGCAGTGCTAAAGCATTTAGGCTTAAATAGCCTTTTCTTCATAATTGCAGATACTTTTAAGCGTGTGTCAGCATACCCCCACAGACACACACACACACACACACACCTGTTTCCCGTCTGGCCCAACCCCACATTCACTTCGCGTCTCCTCGGCCAGCTGCTTCAAAGGGTTGCTGAGCCCCGATCTAGACTGCTTAGCTTATATTGACAGTGGCAAATGCATTTCCAGGGCCCAACATCACCCTTCGAGGTCTCGGCTGCCTTCTTGGCTGCACAGCGTGGAGCAGAGAGTGCGCATCCACCAAGGCCAACCCCTGCGGATGTGGAGGAAGTGACCGAGCCCCCTGCTGCAACCCCACATGTGCCTCGGCCCGCTGGTCTTCGCCCAGTAAAGCGAAAGAGGTCCGTGGATGGTAGAAACATACCAGTGGAGCAGGTCCTGAGAGCAGCCGCTGCTAACCTGAGGTTTTCAGACTGCCCTCCTGATCCTCATCTGGCTGAGGCACTGTGCTATTCAGAGATTCGTGTGCTGCAGCGTGAAATGGATCTTAATTGATCACAGCTCTATTGGGCCTGTGTGTTTGCCCTAAAATGCATGCGCTCATGTTCCCTGACAATGTCTAGGCACTTCAGTTGCAGCCGTTTCTTGGTAGCAGCATGGGTTTAGTCAGCTTGGGTTACTCTTGTCGAGTAACCGAGTAAGAGAACTGAGCACTCTGTCGACTGCTCAGTTCCGTATTGTGTGTCTAATGCTTGCTTTTCTTTGTTTCTTTTTGTGTGTACTTTGCAGCATTTTGGTGTTCAAGTTGCTGCCAAGGTGCTGGGTAGACCGGGAAGCCAAGGGCCGCAGACTACTGCTGAACCACCTGCTGGCGAGAGATGTGCGGCAGATGGCTGACGTCGTCCTCATCAACCCGCATGTAAGTTGTGCATTTTATCCGAAATCCAGTAGAATTGGGTAGGGTTCACTCGTCTTTTTATGGTGTCTGCAGTCTAAATAGATATTATTCTTGTTATAAAGTGTCATGTCTTGTGGCACATCGATGGGCCTATTTATAAGGATTGAGTTCCACACAAGAAAGTGGATCCAAGTATGTGCAGGAGTGTGGGCTCCTTTTACAGGAAGCATTCCAAATGCCACAAATTCCGAAATATCGCAATGCTGAAATTATTCTACGTCAGGCATACCCCAACTGGGGTACGCCTGATGTAGGAATGCAGAGACAAAAAGGTCCAAATGCCGAAACGTGGGGAACAGTTGTGTCTCGATTTATAACATAACATATCTGCGAACGTTAAAAAGAAAATCTGGAACAGTGCCACAGATTACTCCTAATCAGGGCACGGCCAACACGGCGGCGTGATTTTCCAAACTGGTAGTTGTCCTCCCACCATCGCAGCAGGTGGGAAGCTTCTTGCGGGAAGGGTGGTTTCAAGGACGCATAGGCATCTCATACTCCTTTGGTGGGCAAGAACGAAAGGGCTGCAAGCTGCGTCGCTTTGATGGCGAAGCCATCTACATAATTTTTGTAAAGCACTACCATTTCTAGGTGCTGCACTCCTCCATACTGATTGGCACAAGTGGAACAGGAACTGTGCACATCTGACAACGGGAGCAACGACCGAATACAGTTTGATTGCTGCCAATTTGAAATCTGTACTCATGGTTTTCAGATTTAGCGCAAGGCCAAAATCTGCAGCGAAGTTCAGTACTTCTTCCAAGAGCGCCTCGCACGCCATCTGGGTTCGTTGAGTCACGAGGCAGTAAACAAATGGGAACACATGGCCATAAAGATTACCATGAATTTTTTTAACTGCCTGAAGAGCAGCAACAGAGTCTTAAGTTCCATTCATGAGCCACATTGGAGTGTCATTCAATTTCCTCAAGTTTCTGTCGGTGAAAAAATATTGATAAGAGTTGAGCTCTGCCTGCGCTAGTCGCCCCGCAGAAACTCCCAACCAGGGGCGGATTTAGAGGGGGGGTCCGGATGTCCTGACCCCCCTCTTGATTTCTGCATGTGTAAAATTTAGGGCGTAAAACGAAGGAGAGGGGGTTCCTGAACATATGGTACGCTGACCAACAGCTGACCCCCCCTCAAGAAATTCCTGCGTCCGCCCCTGCTCCCAACTGCATCCGCCCCTGCTCCCTGTTCTTAACTCGCCCTCGATTATGAGCACATAAACAGTGTACGGCTTGTGTGGGCAGTCCGCTTTCCTGTTCGTATGCAATGACGCATACATACCAAGCCTGCGATGTAAAAGAAATGTGGCAACAGTCAGTATTGTTCGCTTCTAAATGGTAGCCTCTTTCCAGGCTGCCGGAGAGAAGTGATGTGTCCTATTGCCCTGCCGGCCTAATGGTATAGCAAAAATGTTATATCATTATGGCAAGTCCTAATGGGATACGTAGTGGAGACAGTTTGTCGAAGAAGCCATCTAGTGCCTCTTTTATGGCACTAACATGGATGTGGTAAAGCAGTGACACCGGAGGATGCACACGGCAGTTTTCATATTGCAGCTTTGTAGCATAGTAGTAGAGGTGCCGTGAAGGCAGTGTTGGAAAGCAGCAAACTTTTTGTTTCGAACCCAGGCAGAGTTAATAAATTACAAACTTTGCAAATTCGAACCTCAGCAAGCTTTGAAAATTTTCATACCCTTTAAGCTCGAACTTTGGGAGGTTCACAGCATCCCCACATGGGAGTGCTCTTTATGTTCTGCGAGTGGCCAATTGTTGGCCCGTAATTTTTCGGGTACCCCAGGTGTTCACGATACTAGTAGGGAATTAGCTGTTGTATGTTTGTTCTGTTTCAAATAGGATTGTACATACTCGATCGAAAAGGGTATTTACACCTTACCAACTTTGCATATTTTTAATTGGATAATTGTTCACGTTTGTTTCATGCAGCCCTTCTTCCTGAATCGAGAAAAGGCCCCAAAGAGGGAATACTTCACGGCAGATGGGTATCACATCCACCGTATCCTTGGGGTCCGCAAGATGAGCAAGCTCATCAAGGTCCATGTCAAGAAGAAGCTCGGAGCACAGTGGATTGGTGTCAGACACTGCCTGGAGCTACCACAGATCTACTCGTGCAGCCACTGCACACTCGTGCAGCCACTGCAGGACAAGAGACCACAAGTTGTGGTTGTGCCTCAACTTCATCCGCCACCAATAACCATGGTAAGCTGTGCCAAACTGCATTTAGCTAAAAAAAACAAAACACAGGGTCTCTTTTGTTATCCCCAAGACGACTTGAAGGCGAAAGCCCAAGCGCCGATGCATTAATGACAGACACGCGATTTACGGATGCGGTGGTACCCCAAGTGTACACCAAGTAAACAATCTAATCTCGAAGACTGCATAAACATTGTGGCTCCCTGAAATCCAAAATACACTATGGGCAATCTTTATTAAGGCGAAAACCTTATATGTCTCATCGTTCAGTCCTTGAGAAAAAAACACGTCGACAATACGAAAGGTACCGTGCAAATATTAATATTCCTCCAAAAAGACTTTTAGCCCACGTCCCTCGGCTGGTGTCGAACCAGCAACCTTTCGTTCAGTAGTTCAACGCAGTACCCCTCCGCCCGTGGCGGTACATAAACGTTTTGGTACCTTTCATATCGTCGACATTTTTTTCTCAAGGACTGAACAATGAGACATACAAGATTTTCGCCTTAATAAAGATTGCACATAGTGTATTTCGGATTTTAGGGAGCCACAACGTTTATGCAGTCTTCAAGATTAGATTGTTTACTTGGTGTACACTATGCTAGGCTACCTCTGGTTTCTTTTGTATGCTTGTCTAAACAAATGATTTGATGCAGTAATGAAACCGTAGTCAGCACCATGAATTCATTGAGTGCATTAGTTATGACAAAGTGTGCCTACTGGTTAAAGAAGGATTACGTGCTTTCAGACAAATTCGAAAAAAAATCCAAAAATGACTAGCCGGTAAAGATCCGTCAGATCGTATTTCTTCAATGAACTTCGATTGTGAAGCTTGTACATGGCCAAAAAATAAAACCACTGGGTGACATTTTTTTTCCGCTAGACTACTCAATACAGGCTCTGACTTACCAAGAAAAGATCTCGCTTCCCTTTTAAAATATTGACCAGTTAAAGAAAAGGGGAATTATTTTGCTAATTTATGCTAAGGACAAATCATTTATCTATTTCTGAGACAGTTAAAAAGCTAAGTAAGCCAAGACCTGAATTTTCCAAAAACTACTAAACTCTGAAAACATGGAACCCTACTTATAAAGGAACACATTTGCTTCTGAGTGACATCCCACACCCTCTCTTCTCTTCCTGCAGCCAGCAAGCCATCGACTGCCCGCCAACGACACAATTCTTGCGGTGCCGGACCTGCCCAATAGAATGACTGGGGAAGGTTTGTAACAATATTAGCATAGAGGATGTGATACACAAAGACTGCTGGACGGTACACGACAGCCCTGTTGCTGTACATTGTTCTGCAGGCCTTGTGTCGCACGTCCTCTATGATGGTAATGTTACTTATTATTCACCACTCTGACAGCACTGGCAAAACCTTCTCAAACAGCCTTTTTGAAGGCCAACCATATCCGTTTTCGAGATGCCCACTTATGGAAGCTGCCTCCCGTGTCTCGGAAACTTTGTAGTTGAAACCATTAAAGAAAAGTGTCCAAATTACCTGGAGTATGCCAAGATCTACATAACATCACTTTTACTGTGCTCTCCCTTTGCAGAACAATCTGCATAGTGGTGGAACCATAGAAATTATAGCATCTTTTATGTGGGGATGCTACAAATGTTTTAGGAGCCTTTAAGTTAAGACACAAAACACAGAAGTTAGAGAGGTACAAAGTTTAACATTTATTACCTTGAAAGCGCAATGTTTCAGCCAAATATGCCATTGAAATATAAAATGTGCCTACAATTTAAACATAGAAACACACTTCACTCAATTTAATCACGCGTCAATCTATTTTGTACCGAATAGAGCAGCGTGTCGGCTGCCCCGGGACAAGTTTGTGTGCAGTCTTTCTAGTCTCCAAGAAATGCTGGCACTTCCATCATTACGTGCACCGAAAAATCAAGGGAAAGTAAACAAACGAGAAAGTAACTGCATGGAAAGGTCTTTAATCCGTGCTTGTTTGGGGGGAAGAAGGAGGGGGGGGGGGCACAAAGTTTTCTTTTGCAAGCGGGGATCACAATGACGTCGCGGCAAGAGTTGTAGCAGAATGTGCATGCCTGTTGGTTTGCGGGTGCAAGCACCATGTCTACCAAAATGGAGTTCCGGTTCATTTTGTTGTGCGGAAAACATTTCTGGCACTGCGAACTTTTAGTCAAGGCAACAAATTCTTGGCCACAGTGTGTAACCCCATGATGCTCGATAAAGATGGATCTCCATTGTGATAAACAACTCCTATCCACCAAGCAGGAGACACATTCTCTAGCAGTCAGGCTCTGCCGAGAGCCCCAGGCCCGTACCTGCAAGATACACACACAAAGAAAAGCAAGCATTAGACGCACAATACAGAACTGAGCAGTCGACAAAGTGCTCAGTTCTCTTATTCGGTTACTCGGCCCAGAGTAACCCAAGCTGACTAAACCCATGCTGCTACCAAGAAACAGCTGCAACTGAAGTGCCCAGACATTGTCAGGGAACATGAGTGCATGCATTTTAAGGCAAACACTCAAGCCCAATACAGCTGTGATCAAGTAAGATCCCTGTCGCACTGCAGCACAGGAATCTTCGAACAGCACAGTACCTCGGCGAGATATGCAATGAGCACAAAGAAAAAAAACTGATCTGAAACTGTCGACACGACGCTCACAAGGAAGCTCGCAATGTCTTTGCACACGTGCAGAACAAACATCGTACCTAACTTACCTGCAAGCACCCTCAGACCCACGACCAAGACATGCGGTTAGAAAAGCAAGCATGCCATGTGGCTCAAGACAACTGTGAGCAAGGAACACCCCTAACGCTTTCAGCAACGAGGCAAACCAAGGAGCACAGTGCCCCGGCCAGCTGGTGTTATGCAGTGAAAAGAGAACATCTTGGGCAGCAAGCAACAGATGCTGCATACAGTGCATGCACGAGATTTATTATGCAGTGAAAGCAGGTTGAATGTCTGACAATCGGAACATGCACTCTGAGCAAACGCCTGTTAGTAAGAAAGGAGGGGACAGAATAGTTAGCACAACGTGGACCTCCTCAAACTGTGTCAGGGTGGGATCCGGAACCCAAACTGGTGTTGCTGCAGAAAGTATGTGCGCCTCACTCGGGGTTCACATGGAACGTAATTACAACCCTGGCTGGCTTCCGAAGTGTTAGCTAAATATTAACCGCTCCGGCTTCGCAAGTGTTAGCTAAAGGGTATTTGACGGAGCATGTGGATATATCTCTCCGTGTACTGTAAGGACCATACGCTGCATACAGAGTTTTATTGCATCTGAAAATGCTATATGCAGTTAACGGGAAAGATGGCATGCCTATGACCTATGACAAAGCTTGGCTTCTGATAAAGATCCTTGAAATTTGTGATTTAGGTGGAATATGGAAGAACGCTTTACCGTTGCTGACCGCATAGCCTCTCTCCTGCAGAGATAGTGTTGTCGGCGCTCGTAGTCTCCTTGGTCAGCAGTGGAGCAACGAGACAGGAGATGCTCAAACCTTGAAAATACACAAACACAACTGGCTACATGCACTATTGAACAGATGGGACTCAGGAAAGCATCTATACACACATGAACTGTTGATATACAGCACTAGAAAAAAAGTGCAAAAAAAATGACCGATTCTTACACATCGTTACATGCACTGAAAAGGCTTGCACCTACACAAATACTATAAAGGACTATTTGCAATAGCTCGATACTTGACGAATTTCTCAAAGCGACCCGTTCCATCGGGCAGAAGCTTCTGGGACCAATTCACGAAAATTCAGTCGTTTGCGTTAGGTGTGACAAAAGTAGTGATCCCTGATTGTGATTATTCACCTGTACAAAGCATGCCAGACAGCTAGTGTAGCGAGTATACCTGCGGTGTTTAGTGCAAGGAGCCTTTAAACCCACCTGATAGTACCTATGGTAGTACACACAGGCAAAGACAGCGCTTGTTTTTGTCTCGCACGCGATCGCGAGAGCTGGGGGAAGCAAGGTACCTTCATGTAGTCAGCCAAGCGTTTAGACGTTAGTATTACAAGACTAAACCTTGTGAATTTGCCGTCTAGCGAAAGTACAGTACCTTAATTCACTGAGATGGTGCACGCTTCACGTTTATATTTATGCGGTGGTACATATGATGAAAAATATACTAAACATACCAAATAAAAGCTAGCATAACTTACTTGGTTCTTGACATACAGAAGGACTCGAAGAAGTCCCGGCCGTCGGGTCCTGGTACATCTGTCGCACAGTGGCGGCGTACTCGCCGAGCGTCTTTCTAGACCTCAACTGCGTGCGGATGGCCCTTCGCTTCTTCTTCTTCGTACTCCTCAAGTACTGCTCACATGCAGCCGCGAAAGCAGTCAGCCGAGTCATGTTGACGGTTCTTGCATTGCTGACGTACCTTACCACACAAAGGTTCATTAATGCTCAGCAATTCCAGCTTCGTACGTGGGATCCACACGAGATGCCATCACGAAAGCAAAGGAATGAAGACGGCGCGGCGCAACCAGCGCACCGATCCCACAGATTAATTTTCATTGGACACCAGCTCGGGACCAAAGCTGCATTTGATTGGTCGTCACTTCACCGCCAGAGTGCGCTCGTGCCTGCGTGCGCCCGTGCGCGTTCGCCCGAAGCTTCACCGTCCAAACCAAACCGCACGGTTCTGACTCAGAAAGCGCGCCCGGAAACAGCAAAAACGACGCGAAATGCGTCACATCCGGAGGCGCACGACCTACAGCCGCAAAAAGAAGCTTTGGTTTGGAGCGCGCTTAAGCGCGCAGGGCAGCGCAAACTAGCGCATCCGCGTTACGGTGATCACGTGGACGCCGTTGAGCCAACACCGGGAGGAGAAACTCATGACGTCATCGTTCAATTTCGCTCTGAGAAGTAAAAACAAACAAATCGTGAGAGTGACGTAGACGTGCCTCTGACGTAGTGGCTCAACGTTGGCCGCTCCAACTCCGTCGCATTGACTGCGCTGACGATTGCGCCTCGCGTCGCACGCTAGAGTTGGCAGATTTCGGGGACTTGGCTCATTTGAAAGTTAATGTGCCTACAATTTAAACATAGAAACACACTTCACTCAATTTAATCACGCGTCAATCTATTTTGTACCGAATAGAGCAGCGTGTCGGCTGCCCCGGGACAAGTTTGTGTGCAGTCTTTCTAGTCTCCAAGAAATGCTGGCACTTCCATCATTACGTGCACCGAAAAATCAAGGGAAAGTAAACAAACGAGAAAGTAACTGCATGGAAAGGTCTTTAATCCGTGCTTGTTTGGGGGGAAGAAGGAGGGGGGGGGGGGCACAAAGTTTTCTTTTGCAAGCGGGGATCACAATGACGTCGCGGCAAGAGTTGTAGCAGAATGTGCATGCCTGTTGGTTTGCGGGTGCAAGCACCATGTCTACCAAAATGGAGTTCCGGTTCATTTTGTTGTGCGGAAAACATTTCTGGCACTGCGAACTTTTAGTCAAGGCAACAAATTCTTGGCCACAGTGTGTAACCCCATGATGCTCGATAAAGATGGATCTCCATTGTGATAAACAACTCCTATCCACCAAGCAGGAGACACATTCTCTAGCAGTCAGGCTCTGCCGAGAGCCCCAGGCCCGTACCTGCAAGATACACACACAAAGAAAAGCAAGCATTAGACGCACAATACAGAACTGAGCAGTCGACAAAGTGCTCAGTTCTCTTATTCGGTTACTCGGCCCAGAGTAACCCAAGCTGACTAAACCCATGCTGCTACCAAGAAACAGCTGCAACTGAAGTGCCCAGACATTGTCAGGGAACATGAGTGCATGCATTTTAAGGCAAACACTCAAGCCCAATACAGCTGTGATCAAGTAAGATCCCTGTCGCACTGCAGCACAGGAATCTTCGAACAGCACAGTACCTCGGCGAGATATGCAATGAGCACAAAGAAAAAAAACTGATCTGAAACTGTCGACACGACGCTCACAAGGAAGCTCGCAATGTCTTTGCACACGTGCAGAACAAACATCGTACCTAACTTACCTGCAAGCACCCTCAGACCCACGACCAAGACATGCGGTTAGAAAAGCAAGCATGCCATGTGGCTCAAGACAACTGTGAGCAAGGAACACCCCTAACGCTTTCAGCAACGAGGCAAACCAAGGAGCACAGTGCCCCGGCCAGCTGGTGTTATGCAGTGAAAAGAGAACATCTTGGGCAGCAAGCAACAGATGCTGCATACAGTGCATGCACGAGATTTATTATGCAGTGAAAGCAGGTTGAATGTCTGACAATCGGAACATGCACTCTGAGCAAACGCCTGTTAGTAAGAAAGGAGGGGACAGAATAGTTAGCACAACGTGGACCTCCTCAAACTGTGTCAGGGTGGGATCCGGAACCCAAACTGGTGTTGCTGCAGAAAGTATGTGCGCCTCACTCGGGGTTCACATGGAACGTAATTACAACCCTGGCTGGCTTCCGAAGTGTTAGCTAAATATTAACCGCTCCGGCTTCGCAAGTGTTAGCTAAAGGGTATTTGACGGAGCATGTGGATATATCTCTCCGTGTACTGACCGTAAACTGAAATTCTAACGATACTACCAATAGCCTAGAACTAGTGATACGAGTTGCAACAGGTTTCCATACAACAGTTGTCGCGTGCACTGAAACAACAAATGGAGACAATAAAGCACGTATGGGAAAGAATTTAGGACCCTGACGGCGGCTCCACCGTGTTATACAATTGGCAGTTGAAAGATACACTCCTTCGCAGGTGAGCACCTTTGCAATTAATATAAGGTTCTCAAGGATGTCGACTTGTACTCTTTGATATTTCCAATGAAGCTATCTTGAAGTTCTAGCAATGTATCTTCAATAAACATTATACAAGCTTGATCATCCGGACCAAGACTGGTAAGCACAGAATGTGTAGTAGGCCTACCAAGAAAGAAAAAAAGGGTGTCTGAACGGCACCACCTACCGAAGATTAGCTCTCATTTCTGACACACGCCGTGAGATGGCGCAACACGGCAAGGAAGGACGCGTCAATTAGTTCGCTTTTGTGTGCTCCGACCATCAGCCCGGGATAGCTCAGTCGGCAAAATACTTGGCTCATAATCTCAAGGTGGTGAGTTGAAGTCCGGCCGGGGGACTGCAGCCTTTTTATAAGGTTCCTTATGGGCATAACGCTTTTCGGCGTCAGCTTTTCGTTACAGCCAAACGTTGCAGAAGTCCATGAAAATCGGATGATAAGACATATTTTGCGTTAAAATCATAAGTGTAGGCAATAATTATTTGATGTAAAAGGACAACCTCCGCTAAAGATGTTTGAAGGGTGTGGGCAAGGGCACTGCAGTACCTTTTCCCACACTTTTTCTATACCCTTCAGAAACGAAAATCGTTGCGCGCAACAACACCCTATTTTACGACGAAAAAGTCTGCATTACTCGAATAACTGTAAAAATCTGTTTACTACATCATGGGTCCAAAAACTTTTAGTGGCCAACTATTCGCGGCGAGATGTTTTCGTGGCGCCCTCCTATGGTTCCCCCTTGTGACGTCATTACCTTGCAAACAACAAGTTCGAGGGTGTTTGTAAATAGCATGGTGGAAGCTTGTAATCATTGCGCTCTCAAAGGAACACTGCCAACACCGTCAAAATTAAAGTTCTTTCATTCCACTTATTTCCGTCGATGATAAATCCTTTTCTGACGTCATAGTCAGCGTTCGGCCAATCGTGGAAGGCCGACCACAGCGGCGCTTTCGGTCGCGCACGTCGCCAATAGTCCGTTGCAACTCAAGAAGGTAGGGCGAGGGTAAGACGGGCTTGTCATCCAATGCACGCGCATCGTTTTTCTTGTGTCTTTTGATGCCCGCGCCATCCGGTGTGCTTTAGCTCGAGCGCGTATAGGGGGTATTCACTGGACGCCATATTTGAGGGTGCTGTTTAGGGCGCATGCTCAGATCGAGCTCGCATTACTAGGCTGCTAAGACCGGCAATCTTGATGGTGCCGAATGCGTGTGGCAAAAGAACTGTGGAAGCTCGCCATCAGCACGCGCTCAGCGGTCGCGCACTCAACTATGGCTGCCAGTGAATACTCCCTATAGACCTTTTCTTTAACGGTGCTGCCATCTTGAGAATTGCGGCGCCGATGACGCCGTCTAGCGGTTTAGAAGAAGAAGTACCGGCTAGTTCTGGCAGCACAGCCATCTGGGTAGGCAACGGTGTGGGTATGGGGGGAACTTGGCTAGACTTGGCTAAGGTGGGCTGCAATAACTTGGTTGGAGCTTGTCCGGTTGAATCCAGCTGGCTACTCACAGACCATCACCTTGCCTCCTCGAGAGAACGAGGACGAAGACGGTGGGGTGTTTTGATTGAGTTTCCACAGCGAAGTATATATGAGCAGTTTAATGTAGTCTATGCAGGTAAGCTCTCGACATTTCATAGCTCCATCTTGAGTGGTGGCATGTAGACTTTTTCATACCTTTCACATACCATAGGGCTTGCAGTGATAACCTAATTGGACCACCTGCACCGGGAATTAAAATCGGTCCTCTTGTCGTAGACGAAGTGGTCGTGAGCTTAAACGTGACGTTGAGTCTGATACGAATCTCTCGCGATTCAAGATCGCAATCGTCTGACTTCATAAATAAAGATTCTTGGGGAAAATGCGAAGCTCGATAACATTGCAGCCACACTCGCACTGCAGCATCCTGTGCTCATGGCACACTTTCTGCTATTGTTCTTTTGCTTTTTAAAATTATTTATCCATCCGACGACCACGCAGTGGTAGCCAGACAGCCATAGATTTTCGGAAATTGCAGCACGGTAAAAAGGAGAACTCGGAACTAACTCATGTACGACGTGCGTTTTTCAGCCTTTTCGCCCATACCCTTGGCGGTTGCATACCCTGTGTCAGCGGGCAATCCAAAAATGCACCAGGTCGAGGGTACGTCAGTTACTGGCTGGTTTGAGGTTATGTGAAAAAGGTCTATACCCTAAGCGAATGCTTAGACGACATTTTAGAGCATAAGTCACGCACTGAGCGTACCGGAGCTTCACGCGCTGACCCACTCAGTGCAACGAGGGATGTCTTCGCCCTGAGACAGGCAGACATGTACTGCCGAATTCACAAACCTCACTCAAACCTCACTCAAACTCCACTTCCTCGAGGAAGGCGCAAGGGCCGGCGCTGGCCAATCGCGGCGGCGGATCCGTCCTCGCGATCGGCCAGCGCCGGCCCTCGCGCCTTCCTCGAGTAAGTGAAGGGGCCAATACGTTTGAGTGAGGTTTGTGAATTCGGCGGGTAGATACCCTAGCTGCCAAGGTAAAGCTCCTTTCTCTGGGAAAAGTGGCGCCATTCATTGTTGTAGAAATGCTCGAGACACGTGCCGCGCGCCACTTCTGGGAAGAACATGGCGTCTGAAATCTAGCCTAGTACTGCTCTGTGCCGCCATGATCTTCCCAAGGGCTGCACGTTGCACGTGACTCGTGCATCGACACACCTTTAGCTATTTTTACAACATGAAGGGGCTTTATGCCAAGGCGGAGCGGCGCGTTCCCTATAGTTGTCGCACGGTCCCAATAGTGACCAAAATACCCCCTGACTGGCGATCTGGGAATGTATAGTACTGTCAACACCAGACACTATACTTCGTTTCACATTAAGTGATGATAAGACCAATCAACCAGCATCAAAAGCGTGCCATTACGGTGTCAGCCGAATTTCTGTATGTGTTCTGTCATCGCTCCACCAATCATAAACAGAAACGACCCTGTGACTCGCGCTTTTGATACTGCTTGTTTGGCCCCATTAGCTCGTTTAGCGTTGGATGAGATTGAGCACGGCCGACGAGGCCAGCGAGACAAGGCACGTCATGATTCCCATTCCCTCTCCTCCTCGCTACGTCCCGTCGAGCTGCTGAACCGACGCGAGGAGAGTAGCGAGGCCGCTTTGCCTCATTCTCAATTTTACAGGAAGACAATGACGTCATAGCCCTCGCTTCAACGCGCCCTTATTTCAAAAAGTACGGCCATGCGTTTGAGGTATTGATCTATGAGTGTTGTTGTTTCGGAGTTCGTAGCGTCCCGTTCAACGCTTCTACCGCCTTATTTTGCGAAATCCAAATTTCGGTTCAGCATCCCTTTAAAGCAACACGTTCTAGGTGAGGAAGCCCGTGTTTGCCTGCGTCGCTCAAAGAGGCGACCAGAACGGGCACGAGTGCTGCTTCAGCGTTTGGCCGGAACTCGTGTCCAATCAGTGAGAACCCGAGTAGCAGCCGAACGCTGACGCCATAGTCCTGTTCAATCTGCGCACTACGGTCGCCTCTGAGGGACGCAGCGGAACATACAGCCCTTGGGCTTTCTTATCTAGAAGGTGTTGCTTAGAGGTGACGGAAGAAACGCGGGCGAGTAGGCGAGCAGGCGAATGAGCAACGAGTAACTGCGTTAAGCGGGTATGCTCCCTCTCTCCCTTTTTCTTGCTCTCCTCAGTGTCAGATGGTATATGCTGCGGAGGCGACGAGTAGCATAGTAGAACGTTTGCATAATTCGTTGCGCTGTCCGCACGCGGCTTTGCGGTAGTTTTGCTAAAGGTGTGATTTGCTGGCCGATCGCACACATTCCATTTGACCTTGTAGTGGATCGCAGGGGACGCAGCCAGCCGTCCCAGCTAATCCAGCGCCGTAAGGGTGTCACGTAACTACGCGGCACTCGCACGCCCTTTGAATTGACACTCACACGGTATATGACACGTGATCACGTTACTACTCAACACTCGCACGGCATTTGACTTGACCCTCACACCACATTTCACACGTGATCACGTGAAACTCGCACGGCATGACATTTTATCACGTGATTACGCGACACTCACACGGCATTTGACCGTAAGAGTGTCGTGCACGGCACTCCCCCCCCCCCCCCCCCCCACCCCCGCCCCGACCCCTCTGGTAGTCGGTGCCTATATATGGACATGCGGGTATACGTCCTGATCAGAAGGCGTCAGGCGGCCACTTCCAAAGATTGTGCAAAAGGACGCACCCTGAACATGTCTTGAGGCAGATGTCCGGGTAGGGAATTAGGCCCTCGAACTTAGCCGGCGTTCCTGCAGACCTGTTGGTCTTGTCGTGGTGGTCGAACTGAAACCAGGCAAGCGAAACGCTCACCATGACCTCCTTTTCGACGTCCGGCCACTCCGGGCCGTAAATGAGCTTGAGCATACTTATTCCCCTCTCCATAGACACGCTGACTTCGTGAGGAAAGACGTCTGGCGTCGAGTGCGGCGGATCGGCTGATCGGTAGGGGCTTGCGCACGTAGCATAGTGGAGCTTTTGTCGATGGTCGGGAGGAAGGTGGGTCGTCATCATGGGGATGATGTCTTTGGAAGCGAACGTAATTGCCTGGTACGTGCGTTTCACGTCGTGAGCTTGACTCGACAGCTGCACAATCAACGTCTTTCTAACACCTCCAGCAGAATTCATCGCCTTGACCAGAGTCTTCGCGAAAAACTGCGCTAGTCCAGGAGATGTAATTTTGATTGCGTCAGGCAACATAAGCGCGATACCGCCGAAAAAAACACCTCCATTCATTGCCCGAACCAGGCCTTTGGTCAGCTGAGCTGATTTAGCACTATCATTGAGCACAGTGGTTAAGGCAAAGTAGTGAACATTTGGGCCCCCAAAGCCCAGGAACCTCTTGGCGCGTCGTATGGAGCGTTGCAAAACCGTGCCCTTAGCTATGGCCATGGGAAGATCCATGTTGACGTCAACCCCTATGCAGCAGAGAACGACGTGGCGACAAAATTGGGTTGGTACGTCGTCGTAGGTGAATCCGGGAACAGGAGAATCGTAGTTGACGAAGCAGATGAGAGGGTACTCAAATATTTCGGAAAAAGGGCATCGGGTTCCTTTATACCACAATTTCTTTTGAGGCTGTTTCTGGGCCGAGTGGCGTGCTACAGGCTGCACAGAAGCGAACGTCAGGATGAGTGCCGTGGCAAGAAGCACCATGGCAATCCTGAAGGTCAGCTTGGAGGACAAGACCTCGGGATGAATGTCCGGCTGGCCGGTTGTTTCGCCCATGACCGTGGGAGCCGCAGCTTCGGGGTCGACCGGCCTGCCAACACCACTAACCTTTTCAATGGTACTCATGATTACTTGTTCGAAATTATGGTCAGCTGATTCTATTGTTCCTTGGTCAATCTTTTTCCTCTTCTCGCGCGCGTATGATGCAAAGCTCGTGGCAGCGGATCCAAGGCTCGTATAATTTTTTTTTTTGTTACAAAGCCGCCTAACAAAATTACTCTGTCGTGTGGATAGAGCTCTCTACCGGTATTGGAGCTTGTTTACCGCGAAAATGTAGGTGCCGCCAAAACGTAGACAAAACATTTGTGACGGAAATGTATTAGAAAAGGTAAGTTTACATACCCTGCATCATTCATGGTTTTATAGCGTGAAAAAAGTTAGCCAGCGTCCCCCTACTAACAAAAAGACGCTGTTATCCGGCAAAACTCGGATGCCGGAGCTGTGTATGACTTCATGGGGTGGTGTTTTATTTTATAGTAGGTCTGTTCCATTCGGCCGGAAAGTTCTGAACTAGTTCTGTCCGAGTTCAGAGGAGCGCAGGAGTCGTGCAGTGGCGGCGCAGAACCAGTGCAGCCGCCGCGCTAGGACTGGGGCTGTGATCGGCTTTCCGAGCGGAAGCGCAGGGTGTCGTCTGCATCTGTTGGCTCTTGTTTCTCCACGCCACGTTGTATGCTACATTTAATTAGTCGCGGTTCAATGAGACCATTCCTGTTTCCTTATTTTTAAAGTATAATAACGGAATCTTTTCTGTGAATATTTTTATTCGAGTGCACTAAAAACGTTTTCTGCACGAAATGTGTTTCTGTCTGCATTTTTAACGGCCGTTCGGTTCCTGTAGTTTCCGTAAGCGTTCGTGTCCTTCACATTCATTTAGCAATAGAAAATTCACTCCAAGTCTCTCGAGTTTCGCATTTCGACGATAGGTTCCCGGCATCAGGGCATCAGGATGATTTTGCGTCGGGAGTCACTGGCGGCAGCGCGCGGTCGGTAGCGGCCACCTCGAAGACGAAGGCCTGACGATAGCGTTTTGGCCAAGACAGTTATCGACCGTAACTTTGGCGTCAAACTGAAGCGTTTATTTTGATTCTCAAGAAAGACCAGCGTGGAACTACCAAGCCAATGCCAATTCTCGGCGTTTTTCTCAGGCCCGTTAGTGGGCGTCCACAGATATCAGTGGATAAAGCATGCAGTATTATGCTCAGCTACGGGGCATGCGAGGCCCTCGCATGCCCCGTAGCTAAATGTACTAAATTCCAGACCTCTGCAATGTATCGGAGTCGTCAGTATGCATCCAAGAGCAACTGAAGGCGGAGACTATCAAGAGTGCAATACCTTTCCCGTGTCTGTAAGGAAGAATATCAACTTTTTGAATCCCCACATAGCATCAAAAAGAAACAATTTACGTGAGCCAATATTTCAACACTTACCACAGGGAGCCAAACCTACACGAGCAGGTGCCTAAAACGCTTTCAGAATATCATAATAAATCAAATCCCTACCGTCGGTTATAATCTCAATTCCACGTCCACCGCGGGTACGTTATTATCATAAATGAGAGGAAATGCAACCTCCGTATCGGCGTTATTGTTACACATCGCAGACATTTGAGCAAGAGCTGCGAAAAATGGCACCGCGAGCAGAGACCGACGAGGAGTGTCGTCTGCTATCGCCGTCTGCTCTTGTCGTCTGCTTCTGCACGGACGCTGAACTGACTCCGGAGCCGGTGCAAGATTTTGAGGGACTGGGTCTGAACTCGTTCAGAACTGGGATGAATCGAACGTGCCAGTGCAGCGGCCGTACAACTTCCGGTTGAATCGAATGCACCAGTTCCTGCACTGCTGAACTAGTTCAGCCAATTCAGGTGAATCGAACAGACCCGCTAGTGAAAACGAGACTACAAGCTGAATAGACCGATCTCACAAGCCGGTTTGACTACGCCACCGCTGCCGCAATGCATCGCGGGAACTGATTCATATGAACCGCGCAGTTTTATTTTCCCAGTTTTATTTTACTTACATTTTAGAAAAAGTAAGACGTTGTTTTTAGGGGAAAAAAAAGAAAGAAAAAGGGACGCATCTTCAGAAAAAGGTAGAAAAGAGTGGCCATGTTGCTGAGGACGTGTATGGTATGCAGAGGTTCTACCGGGGCGTCCAGCTAGTAGGGCGCAACAGCCTGTGCTTCCCTGGTCATGCGCAGGAACCTACTGAAAGGATGAGGATCCTTATGTCGTAAGTAATCAAAAGGCGATTTGATGACTACTTGTTTTACGTTATTGGCTCTTGTGCGAAACAAGGCTGCCTATGTATAGCAAAGTTATAGCTTTGCGCAGTACCGCTGGCTGTGAACCCGGCCATGACGATCTCTGCATATTTCGGCATGTATTCGCTCGGGTAGATCATGTTTTACTGAAGTGCGAAGTAAACGCCGAGTGAAGCTGCTAACGCTAGTACGTGTCAGCTACTTCTTGCTCCGGAGTCACGCTCTATCAAGGCGACAAAGTTGGGAAGAGCATGTACAATCATAAACGTTGCCTCGGGGAATATAAATGCTTAAAGACGAGTAGAAAACGCGTGTATCAGGCTGGTTTGGTGGAATAACTGACGGGAAGGGGCTCATGATAGGTAAAGGGAAAACAAAACACTTCTTGAAAACAGAAACGAGTTAGAGGTGCATTTTGGTGTATTTGTATCCCGTGAATCTGAATATCACGTTCGTTTTCCCGAAGATGTAACTAAACGCGAGAAAACACGAGAAACCTCCGACCAGTCGGGACGTCATTCTAGGATCTTTGGGCCGCCGAAGCGCATGTCGCTCGTGTGGGCAGCGCGTGCAATCACAAGCTTGCCAAGTATATTTCTCCGGACTGACGCCAGCTGTGCCGTCTTCGACAGGCGCTGAAGATGCGCGAGAGCAGGGATACCGAAAACTCCTAGTATGACGTCACGCCTCGAGAAGGAGGGGCTTCAGCGGTATTCTATTAATAATAATAATAATAAATCTCTTTATTTCGTTTCGGAGACGAAACAGGGGACATGGACAAAAAGCTGCAACTGCAGCTTGACGAAGGTCCGAGCCCCCTCTTACAGCAGGCGAAAAGAAAAATACATATAAATATAATTACACACATACGGCTAAGAAAAATAGATATAAATATAATTATACACATACGGGACTTTTCAATACAAAGAAAAAGAAAATCAAAAACATTTTCGTACCTCAGTCAGTGTCATCCCATCGATATCAATTTCTTTGGTAAATAAGTAATTTAATAGAGTAGTTAACTGGTAATTTAATGTTTGATTAAAATACAATGTGCGTGATGGTGCAACAAACCATTTTTCTTTTGGTCTAAGTTGATATGGTGAAGTGAATGGGACAAGACTACATAGACGCATAAAAAAGCTATCTGTAATCAGCAATGATTTCTTATACGTGACTAAAAGCTTATATTCATAGATATTTTGAATAGGTTTAATTTTTAACGAAGCAAACAAATGTTCGGTATGGTGATAATATGAACAATTAGCGATAGCGCGCACAGCTTTCTTTTGTAAAATAAACAGCTTGTTCATGTTTGCTTTTGTCGTATTGCCCCACACAAGGTGACAATAATTAAACTGCGAATATACCAATGAGTTATAAAGTAAAAGCTTTACAGATTGAGGTAACAATGACTTAAATTTCATGAGTAATCCAACTGTTTTTGATAATTTGGATAGAATAAAATCAACATGTGCGGTCCAGGACATAGTTTTAGTAAACCAAATACCCAAAGTTTTAATTTTATCTACAAATTCAATTTCTTCGTTGTTTAAAACCACGGGGCTTGAGATCACAACTGGAATATTGGAACTGCTGAATATGATGGCCTTGGTTTTTTGTGAATTTAGTTTAAGCAGATTGCTCGTCGTCCATCTATTGATTTTATCAAGCAAGTTGTTACATTTGGCTACAAGTGTATTAATATCTCGCCCAGGAAAAAAAATACTAGTATCATCGGCATAGATAATAAACTTGATGTCAGGGTCGCGATTTACGTTAACAATGTCATTTATATAAATAGTAAAAAGTAATGGGCCTAATATACTACCTTGGGGAACGCCACTGGTTATATTTAGAATATGCGACTTAAAATTAGATATAACTACAAATTGAGTTCTATGCTGCAAATATGATTTTAATAACTTTAACGTGTTACCTCGAATTCCAAAACATGTTAATTTTGCAAGAAGTATGTCATGATTTATTGTGTCGAAAGCTTTAGAAAAGTCTAGAAAAATTCCAATTGTTAATAAGCGATTGTCTAGTGCTTTTAATATTAATTCCTTCTGTTTTAATAAAGCAAATTCGGTAGAACGATTTTGACGGAAACCAAATTGAGACTCAGTTATTAAACTGTATTTTTCAAGATGCGAGGTAATTCTCACAGAAATTAGTTTTTCAAGCGGTTTGGAAAACACTGGAAGTATAGAAATGGGTCTAAAATTATTAATATTGCCTAACTCTCCTCCTTTATGTAAAACGCTCACTTTGGCTAGCTGCATTTTGGCAGGGAACTCACCAGTCTCAAATGCGAGGTTGAAAATATGGGTTAAATATGGCGCTAGAATATCTAGAACAAATTTGGCTGGTTTTATTTGCATATTATAGGCATCAAGACTATTACTGTTTTTCAAACTCATGAATATATTTTGTACTTCAGTAATATCAGTGGGGAATAAAAATATAGAATTTGGTAAAGGTACGGGCATATATTCAATTGCGTTACTTGCAAGGGATGTGGAGACTGAAGAGGTCGAAGACTTTACAAAATGTTCATTAAACGCGTTTGTCATATCTGACTCTGAAACACGAGTATTGTTTATATTAAGTTCGAGCGGGGTGGCAGTTTGTGGTTTATAATTAACTACGCATCTTAGCTTGCGCCAGATTATATCGGCTCTCCGCATATCATCAACACTAAACATATGAACATAATATTGCTTTTTTGCTTGTTTCAACATGGCTGTCAGCTGATTCCTGTACTTTTTAAACACTTCGAGTGCAACATTATCCCTAGATTTCAAAAACCTCCCGAATAAATTATTTTTGTGCGAATCATAGTTAGAAGTTTAGGTGTAACCCAAGGTTTGCGAGAATGCCTCGATGGTTTTAAGATTTTGAATGGGAAATGCTTATTATATATGCCGATGTAAGTGTCCAAAAAAGTGTTATAGGCCTGGTTTACCGACTGAATTTCCAAAATGAAGCTCCAATTTGTGCGCTCAATTTCATACCTAAACGCGTTCAGCTGACGTTGTGAAATTGGCTGATACATGTTGAGCGTTGAGCTAGTGACAAGTTTGCTAGCACACTGTTTTTGCACAGTTATAAAAATTGGAAGGTGATCACTGATATCTGATGAAATGACACCGGCAGAAAGTACTGAATGTTCACAGTTCGTAATAAATAAGTCGAGAAGGGAAACTGAGGTACTAGTCACTCTAGTAGGCTTTGTAATAACGTTTGAAAAACCACAAGACTGAAATTGATTAGTAAAGAGTGATTTCAGGTTGTTCTGACTAAGGACATCGATGTTAAAATCACCAGCAATATAAGACTTGTAGTTATTTTCAATAATAAACCCGCATAAACCTTCGAAAAACTCAAGGAAAGCCGCTGAACTTGCACCCGGAGGGCGATAGACAACTGAGAATAGTACATTGTTTACAATCACTGTCAAAGCTTCATACCATTCGGTTATTTTAGAAAATTGTTTTAATACTTATTAATTGCTGCAGCCTCCGTGCGCCAAATTGAAAAATAATCTCGATATTCGTGATCCTGGAGGCCAAATGAAGACGATTTAGGTGTTTTTGTTCAAATGCAGAACCGATTCAGGGCAATAGCACATTCATTTCGTTTCACTTAACAGCTATCCTACGAAACCGGGTTGGGATTTATTGCAGCTGACACGACAGCATCCTGCGTTGCCACACCTCGCATAGATTATGCGCAGCAACAGGCCCAAGTGTGGAACCATCAGGCTTGTTTTGGAAGTGCCCAAATAGATAAAATATTGAAGACACATACTCAGCCTCCGGATGAAAATTGCGCACCGATTCGTTCAGTAAAGTTACCGAAAGCTTCGCCGCAAAGATTTTTGATAATATAGTTGGTAACTTTAAAAGAATAGTGGTGGACACCATCTGAACATTAAGCGAAAGACGTTTTATTCGGTGTCACATAGAAGTGAGTAGGTAATTGAATGTCACCTACCCAGGTGAAAATATGAAGTGGTGGTACCACTTGTTTTCAAGTGCAAGTGCAAGTGGTACTACTTGCAAGTCAAGTAGTACCACTTGGAAGTCAAGTTGTTCCCCTTCGAAGTCAAGTGGTAGCATTTGAACGTCAAGTGGTACCACTTGGGTTGCAAACGGTGCCACATCAGCTTCAAGTGGTACCGGGGGGGATCGGTGGCCGAGTGGACTAGTGCACACCAGGGTAGCTAAACTCGTGGAGCAAAACATTCTTCGCTTTTTGACGTAGCGGGGGGAGTGACCAAAAGAACGCCGCAAAGTTTCCTTCTCCCTGGGCGCGCTCAACTTCGCAACTTTTGACGAAAAATCCCCCGCGATCCCTAGGCGGTGGTTCACGCCGCTCGCTGTACGTTGTCTTTGAGCTCTCTAGCGCCAACAATCCCGCCATGCCTCGCCCAGGCGAAGAGCGAGAGCAGACGACGGGAGTTCGTCTGCTACGAGACGGCATTCGCACAGCGGAGCTGAAAGAAAAAGTTGGTATTCTGCTCGAAATCGCGTCCCGCGGGCCACAAACTCAAACGCGAGCTTGAATTGTAAGTGTCTGATATTCCACGAAGGGAGGAATCGACGACCCGTGTTTTATTTGCAAAATTTGGGTCGCTTTGTTGCCGTACAGACGCTGAAACCTACCAGTGTGTAATGAAAGGCCCTGGACAAACACAGAGGCCGCGAGATCTCGCATCATCTGTGTGCAGGTGAAAAGTGGAACATTTTTCGACAAAGCTCCCACAGCAGAAACCTCTGACGCATTCACTAAGCGTCCGGGAAGGCTAAACATAGAGACGTTGCCCGAGGCTCAAGCACAGTCATATTTGAACGGCAGCTATCTTGCCCCGTCGTATTTTGTTTGAGAAAGCTCTCGTTCTCAATGCCCTCACCAGGGAAATAAAAAAAGTCTTACGAAACGTATTGCTAGATGTTCCAAAGAACTAGATTTAAGCAGTATCCTTTCAGTGGTTCACTCATAATACTATGCTTAAAACGAAGCAAGCTTTTGCGCGTACAGTGCCATAAATTTTCTCAAGTGTATGCTGTTTGGTAGTCAGATGGCTTCGGAAACTTACGCCGTCTGTAGATATCTCTTACAGCCGAGTTCCTTAATTGGAAATCATCGCAAATATAAGTGACACGTTGCAGCAACCCACGTTTATAGATAAACGATGGCAGCGACTGCGCTCCCGCATTCCCACCCATCACGTCGAACCAAAAGGCGCTAGTTTCGGTTTGAGGTCGGTACTTTTCTACAACATCTATGGCGACTGCATCAGTCTGCACTAGGTGCATTCGGCAAGTTCGTCCGGGGCCTGTTCTCCGTGCAGCACTCCGCGGGTGCAATGCATTAGAACTCTCACAGTGCAAGTCTGGATCGCTGATCGGAAGCCCGTCACTGGCCTCACCGGCGGCCATTGCTTTTCAACAGGCAATACGCCGCGTCCTGTCTAGTTCTCCCTTCGTTTTCGTCCTTGTTGTTTTGGCGTATTACACTATGAGGCAATACACGAAAGTCTAAGGAGAAACACGCAAAAATAGGAAGCTTGTACGCGGTGCTCGAGGGCGAGTATTTTATGACGTGCTGCGATGATTATATCGGGTGCTTGGAGATCAACATAGACATTCGTCAAACGTTCGAACATTGATTTAAAAAAAAAAAAAAGAAATAAATGGGCCGGAGCACCACCGACTTTACTGACGTCGCTTGCTTCGGTCGCTAAATAAACGGAACGTTCAGCGACTGAACGGCACGCTCCGAGTTTCAGTTTGTCACGGAAGCCGTCACAGCAGTTCAAAGAAGAAGCTTTCACCATGAAGTACTATGTACAAGCGGTTAAAACGATGCGAATGTCCCCAGTAAAGGCCTTCCAAATTATCGTTTGCTGAGCTCTGATGACTCCGAGATCACGGATGACACCACAATAACTCTCGGTAGCCCTTGTCTCATTAAACACATCACAGTTAACGCCCAACAAAGTCGCCCTCGACCCTCAACCACACAACGTTTATTTAAAAAAGATTGGTATTCTAACGCGTTTAATATTCTTGCCCACAATATTAACTGTTATTTGCGGAAACAGGATAGAAGTTTCATGATCGAGGACAACCTACTAACGTAATAAAATTGAGTTTTCCCGTTTCTCCTATAGCATGCATTAGATCGTGTCAAGCGATGGCTGCCGGTGGTGCCGCTCGACCCCAGCAATACAGGCCTCTGTCCGCGATCCAGCCTAATAAGAGATCAGTGGTGCCAGTGCTTTTAGACATAAATCGTGTATTTGCATCGGTACACCCATGCCTGCCGGATGTCGGGACGAGGCGCAAAACCGTACATCCGGCCAATATTGAAGCCGGTTTTCGGCCGAAGTTGCCTCGACACTCGCCAAGAAGCAACGTGTTGTTTCGGCGACTCGTTTGTGTAATTTAATTTTTCAGTCATTTTATTGGGTCCCGGGCCACTGTGTACACCCCAAAAAAGGAATGTACTGTGGTAATTACACCTTGACGAGAAGGAGGCACGTAGCCAGGATTTTGTTTTAGGGGGGGGGGGGGGGGGCGCCCATGACAAAGTGCTCTATGAGGGGGAGGGGGGAGAGGAGGCCCCAGCAAAATGGAAGATTTCGGGCGGGGGGCGGGCCTTATGCCCCCCCCCCCCCCCCCTGGGTACGTGTCTGACGAGAAGGGGTATTGTAGCTTTACATCTTTATAAAAAGGTGTAGTGCATTATCACACGTTTTAAGAAACGTGTTTAAAAAATCACACATTTTTAAAGGTGTGAGGTTTACATTTTTTTATAAGGTCTATTGGGGTTAGTTATTGGACACCCCACTTACATGTATAAAGGTGTGAAAATGTTTAATTTGTATATACCTCTAACGGAAGAAAATCTCTTTCATGTGATTACATCGAGTGCCGATGAAACGATCTGTCGATGACACGTCGTTCGATGAACTGATTTGACCGCCAATGAGTGACGACTGCCAGTAAAATTTCGGGGAAATAATTCTGCCGGCTGCCGGGAGACTCAAACCTACCCAGGAATTATTCCGGTTCTTGTTTGTTTTCCAACATTCTGAATTGTATACCAGCTTATTAGTACCTCTTCGGTTATTGCAAAAAAAAAAAAAAAACGATGGCAGCCGCAAAAACTCTGACAGCCCGGCTCACAGTCATGTGGGAGACTGACAGGTGCTCGTCAGTCGCCACCATGCCTTGAAAGCTACCGGTTTCGAAGAACCGGAGCGCGCAAAGAACTTGTGGTTCCACGGTCATGGTAGACGCGATTGTCCGCCGCCTCGAAGTCCGGGCGCCGAACGAAGCACGTCGCAGAGTCAACGCACAACGGCTTTCGATAGCCGGTACTGTCGCCGAAAGTCGTCGTCGGGGAATTGAAAGGCGTCCCCGGTGGTCTCAGTAGCGACGCCGACGGTGGCGGAAGATAAGCTCGGCCGCAGCGTACGGCACCGCGATGTTGACAAAGTTTAACTTCGCCTCGATCCGAAGCGAAGATCTCGAGCTCAAACCACGGCTCTCGCAAAGTTCGGAAACGTCACTTTGACGTCAGCAACAACTTCGACAAACGAGGTTTCTTTTTTACACAAACTTCGGAGGGATTTTGAGCGTCAGCAGGTCGCCTAGGGACAATCTGTAAAGCATTAATTTGAGCTTGGCGTAGGGATGTAGGGACAAATGGGCGCTACGTCATCGGCGAAGCCGTTCAATCAGCGGGCTCCTCGCGCCCCTCACGCGCCGCACGCGCGCCTCGATGAACTTTGCTACATTCTGCCTTTCTCAAAGAAATGAGCGTTCGAATGATTGACACCTCGCTCGGCGCGACGTCAGCGTCGCGAGAGTCCAATTAGCGCGTTCCGCAAACTTCGAGCACAAAGTTGTGCTTGACGAGTTTAGCGACCCAGCTCGGAACACGTGGAGCGAAAGCTCGCGCTGCAGAACCCAGGGATCCTGGGTTCAATCCCCACCCCTGCCCGTTTCGAGCGTACCGGCGTGCGGTCGTGTATCACTACTGCGTGGTGAACGTTAAAGACCCCAGGCTAGCGGTTGTACTGCACTGGCTAAATTGCTCATATACAGCGAGTGACTCATCGCAACATTAAAAATGGCTGACCAACGACTCGCTGTATAAATATCCACACAACCCCAATTATTATTATTATAAGTGGTACCACCTGGGTTGCAAATGGCACCAGTTTGCAAAATCACATATATCATTATTAAAATAAGTGAAAGCTATTGCTCCAAGTTCAATATACAAGATATCTACAAATCTAAAAAAAAAAATCACTAACGTTTCTTGAGCTCGAGCTCAAGAAAAGCAGGGCAAGTCTTGATCGTCTCGTCATCCCTTCACAGCCAATGAGAATGCGACGTTAGCCGACACGACCGTCGGAGAACCAATCACGAACCAGGAAGATAATGAGTAACGCCCTGCGTTTCTTAAGCCGTCATTTGCCAGGTACTGCGTGCACCCGTTGGGGGTGTTGTGTCTTCATTGTTATGTTTTCATATATTCGGATAACTTTGTCTTCCTCTATGTTATGTGTTCATTCACTTACTTCTTCTTCATCATTATCATTTTTTAATCAACAATCTCATGAGAGCATTACAGGTGACTGGACGTTCCTTCCCGACCCGCCGGGTCCACCAAGGACTCCACATTTTTTTGACGGCGGGATGGACGGCGGTTTCGGCATCAAACCTCCTCAAGACATCTTGAGTAAACCGGGGAAGTCTGAACTTCCCTGGGAGCGATGGATTTCGCTCTTCGAATGTTTCGTGGGGAAATGGGGTGCTCACGCACCGCTCTCGGAATGTCGTTGATACCTGCTCCGCCACTGCCTGAGAGTGGAGGGTCAACCGGTCTTCGACACGCTGCCTTCCTCCCGCGCTGTCGCTGTGCCGTCGCCAGCAACGACGTCAGCGGCAGCCGCTTCTAGAACTCCGACGAGAGACGTCTATCAATATAAGAGGCTGTCGACACCCTTAGCGTCAAAGGTAAATGAGTTAAATCTGTTCAATCATATGACGGTAGCCCCATGAGCTGTTATTAGATCAGTATTTCTCTGCTGTTGCAGAAACAGTGCACCATTGAAACACCAGAACAAGGTGGCTGTTCAGCAAGTCATCACTAACTTGTCGACAGCCCTGTCACAAACAAATATACTGAGGACTTCCGAAAATCTCTGAGGTGCCTGGGTTTTGAGGATTTTTAATCTTCATCAGCCGAAGTACTTAATTCTGCTCTACAAGCACTCAACTGCAAAATAAAAGTAAGGAAGACTAACATCTGGCTTTGCTTTTGTGCATCTATATGCGACGTTAGCCCAGAGGGCATTGACAACAGTCACTCAAAGCGCTTGGCAGGTTTAATTTGCAACAAGTTCTTCAGAATACTTTTGATTAACCATGCAAAGAGGGTCACGGACAGAAACGAAAAATCAGTTGGATATGTTCACAAGCCATCGAGGAAGCACATTAGGCTGTAATATGCACTGTGCGAAAATTGTACAGACTACTACACCCTCGCCTAGAGCAGCTGACCGACTTCATATGCGGCCTATGAAATGATGTAGACCACGGCAATAGATAGATTGGGCCTGCTTACATTTCACGAGAGTGTACGAGTTACTTATCATTTAAAGTTCCTCCACGTAGAAGGGGTCCGTCTCCTCCTGTTCTTGAGTTGCAACAGAAGTCCTGGAGTTAAAGAGGAGTATAGTTTTTCCGCAATTGCATTCGCTGTCTCTACTTACTACTTTTTACTCCCAAATCGCTCGGAGATGTGCGTCAAATATTCACCGTTTTGGGCTCATCAGAAGCGCATTAGATAGTGGCTGAGGGTCTAAACGTAAGGATCAGGTGCCAAAGGCTATAAAAATCTCGGCCGCAAGTTGCGACAGCGCTGAGATACACTGTCAGACGCGCTCTGTGCAAACGGCACAGGGTAGCCCCAGGGGTGAGGTGACAGCGCCCCCCGCGAATTGCGGCGGGAGGTGGCGATTGCCCCAATTGCAAATGCCGTAAGAAGAGAAAGGGAGCGAGCGCTTCCAGTCCGGCCGTGCTTGGACAAGCTGTTGTATTCTTTGAATTAAAAAATAAAGAGATGGCACTACCGGTCTCACGCCGACCAGTACAGCGTATGACGTAATAAACACGAGCGAACGGTACGCGCCTAGGGCAGGCCGGAAAAAAAACAGATGCTCGCTGACACTTGACTTGGCTGGACTGCTTCTTTACGCCTCCGAGCGTCTGCTTCGGTCACCGGACGGTAACCACCTTTTCTTATCATGTAGTCTTGGTCCCCTTTTCAACTTAAAATATTACAATGACGACGAGGATGGGATTATTTGTTTAGGGGTTCTTGCACGATGTCCAGGTGAGTCAGGTGTAGGGGTTGGCGGCTCTCCGCGTCCCGGTTCGGTGGTTTGAATACCGGCGCGTAACCGCTCTTGAGTTTTCACGGTTGCTTGCTTTGCCGGATTAGGCCCCGGCAAGCGTTCCAGCATGCAGTTTCCTTTTTGCTCCGAGGTCTTCCTTTCGGCGCTTCGCCATGTTCTTGTATAGGCTTAGTATAGTTCTCCTTGTCTTTAGGGGTTGAGGGTGCGTGTCTGTCTGCACACAACCTCGCCCAGTACTTCCACTGTTGCGTTTCACATAAAAAAATGATTTCACCTCCTTTTTTTACTCCAACGTCGTCAGTTGCGTCGGTCGGACCGACAGTGTTCCCTCCGCCGGCCGTGTTCTTAGCTGTACCCGGTTCGCCAGCTGTGGCTAGGCCTGCCTGGAAACGTTCCTTCCTCTCGTTCCTTGACGCGTCGGGGTTACACGCCGTCGAACCTCGTCGTAAGAAAGCCATATGCTCTTTTCTTTGTTGGGTACAGAAGGGCAGCGCATCGTGGATGCCTTTCAACTCGATGAGACGCCCGTCGCTGAAGGAACCGACGCGTTCCAAGCATTTCTAGAGGCCGTCGGTAATCACTTCGAGTTTTCCGGCTGTGATTCGCTAGAACGCAGGAAGTTTCGAGAGATGTTCAGCGTCCCGGAGATACTGTCAGTGAGTTCCTCGCCCAGCTGCGCAACGAAACCCGTCCAGGATCGAATTCTTCGAGAATGTACCTGCAGTGAGGTGCCTACGCTATCTAGGTCTGTCCATTTAGCACTTCAATATCACCAGTCCGCGAAGAAGGCGGAATCCTTTCGTCGTCATGAACAACCCCGGGCAGCGGCCCCGGCTGAAGTCCAGCGCGTCCAGGAACGCGCGCACATTAGAACGCCAGGAGCGCGCGCCCATTCCAACTCCACCGGAGCTGTTCAAGATGGCCAACCCGGCTACCCCCCCGTGGCCCTACCATGAGTACACCCCGTCGCAGCCTGAACCCAGGATGTCCTGGGCCCCGGTCGTCCCTGGTCACGTGCCCCGGTTTGCGGCGCGGTCCTTTCGGCAGCAGCGAGGTCGTGATCCTGCTCCGCCACGGATTGGATAGGGAGACGCCGACGGCGCCTGCTACTTCTGCGGCCGGCGTAATCATGAACGCGCGCTGTGCCCGGCGGCTCAGGCGACCTGCTTCCTGTGCGGGAAGTTGGGCCACTTCGCGGCAGTCTGTCGGAGCCGTCGTCCGCCGTCCTCTGCCTTCATGTATGACCGGCGACAGTCTTCGTTCCCGGTGCAAGGCCGTGACTCGCGGCGAACCTTTGCCGACCTGCAGTCTAGAGGAGCCAGGTCTAACCTGGTGGGCCTGGTGGATCCCCCTCCTGCTCCGGATCAGCTGTCAAGTGTGACGTTCCTGGAGAACAACCCGCTTCCTGTCGAGACGACGGAGCGAAGCGACAGCGGCACCGTGTATTGAGACGCCGACGTGTCAACACTTTACAGTCAACGCTTAATATTAACGTACCAATCGGCCCTAAAAGGTAAATCCGAAACATTTCTGAACCTCGCTGACCTTCATTTGCAAATTCCAATTTATCAAACCCGTCAAATACATCCGTGGCAAATACCAAAATCACGTACGAACTTCGGACATCAAAGAATTAAACATGCACTTCCTCACTTACTAAATCATATCGCATCGCTAGAAATTGATATCACTTCACTTAATAAAAATAGCATCGTTAACATTGTATAAAAAAATGCACATTCTATGACTCATTAACATTGTATAAAAATGCACATTGTATTGTTTTTTTATATTTGTTTGCTTATTCGATGATTTCTTTTTGCGCTGTCTGCCATGTAGGGGTGCCAGGGGCTCGTCAAGCTGCATATAAGCAGCTTTTTCCCTTGGTATCCCCCATCATGTGATGGAAAATAAAAGTTGATTTGATTTGATTTGATTTGATTTGATTTGATTTGATTTGACACCTGCATGGCCGAGATCACGCTGACGGCAGAGGAGCACCACGCCCTGATGTGAGATCAGCGACTCACCCGCAGCAACGACCGGCCACCGTGTCGTCGCATCAAGGCTCCAGTGTTGGAGGTAACGCGTTACTAGTAACGACGTTACTGGTAACGCGTTACATTTTTCGCTAACGCAGTAACGTAGTCGTTAGTATTCTAAATGACTAACGAGTAAAGTATTTTCGTTACTTTTTTACGGTATCGGCTATCAAATTACGTTACTCGTTACTTTTGACCAAAACTGGTGAAATACATTAGGTATTTGGGAAAGGTCACGACGCCTGATCTAACCTTTAGAATAGCAATCTTGTGCATAAAACTGGAGACGTTAGGGGAACTAAATTTAGGTCACTAAGCTCAATGGAGGATCTAGCTTCTCTGCTCGAGGGGCAACTACTTGCGCTCGAGCACGCAATGCCCAGGAAATGCCGTATCTTGCTGCTAAGACTTCTGAACCTTCGATTTCCTAAAACGGTGGGTTTTCCACTTATCAGTCCATCTATTCACCCATCCATCTCAAAATCCTGCACAAGCTTATCCCTGCACGGAACCAGCATCTGTCACAGTAAACTTAAAAAAAAAAAACCTTTCTGACCAAAAGAGATACACTATCTTGCTTCTCGAAGGCGAAAAAAAAACCTTCGGCTACCAGCTAATTCCGTTCGTCCTCCTTTTTTTTGTTTTCATAGTGTCTCACCACCCACAAGGCTTGAACGAACAACAGCGTTACAGCCCCCCTCCCTTCTCTTCCCCCTCTGCTTTGTGCAGCAGAGGTGGACAGCGGGGGAGGGGGGGGGGGGAGAGAGAGACATTTGTTTAAAACAGTGGACAACGAAGCGATTTGCTCGTTTCTCTAGTTACAAAAAAAAAAAACACAAAAAAACATCCTTTGTGGAATTTTTTACTTTCGCTCTCCCCATCGCTGCCTGAAAGTTCCGGACCCACTTTTGTACACAGAAGGATCTTTCGCTTGATTCGTCTTTACTTCCCTAAGGTCATAATGAAAAAATAAAAAAAAGTTTTAAGCCTGAAAAGTAAACTTACAAACACGAAACCTTTTTTTTCGCAGAAAATCTAAGAGTTATTGTTGGTAAAAGGCAGCAAGTGATAATAATTTATAACCAGTGTGCTGGTAACCGGTGTCCTGTTCCACATAGTGAAGCAACTCACTGTTACTAAAACCGGCGTAAAGATGAGGGGTGTTGGTTGGCTGGTTGTGTTCCAGCAGTCCCCGTTCGCATGCTGCCAAACGTATTTACTCAAACACAAAAGTAACGTAAAAGTAACGTTCGTTCTTTTTGAAAAGTAACGATAACAGTATATCGTTACGTTTGTAGAAAAGTAACGTAGCTCAATAACGCGTTAATTTTACCAAACTAACGAGTAACGGTATTTCGTTACTTTTTTTTCGGTAACGGGCACAACACTGCATCAAGCCACGCTCCCTCCTGGTTTCCAACGAGCTGCAAGCTCGGGACTGGCTTCAGTTCCGGATATCAACAGTCCTTCATCTCCTGGTTTCCAACGAGCTGCAAGTTCCGGACTGGCTTCAGTTCCGGATATCAACACTCCTCCATCTTCTGGGTTCCAACGAGTTGCAAGGTCCGGACTGGCTTCAGCTCTGGATGTAAACAGTCCTTCATCTTCACCTTCCTCTTTGGTTTATGAAGAAAGCACACCGAAAGTCCTGGACGACCCTATAGAAAAAACCAGCAAGGATATCAAGCTGGGCAAGCTAGTTTAGCAGGTTTTTAAACTGGTTCAAGCTGGTTCGAGCTGGTCTAGGTAGTAATCAAGCTGGTTCAAGCTGGTTCAAGCTGGTTCGAGCTGGTTCGAGCTGGTTCGAGTTGGCACTGCCGCTGTGCAAGCTGGTACTTGAGCTGGTTCAAGCTTGTCATGCTGGTTCGAGTTGGTTTCGAATCTGGCCCAAGCTGGTTCAAGCTGGCCAAGCTGGTTCAAGCTGGCCAAGCTGGTTCAAGCTGGCCAAGCTGGTCTTGTTGGGAGCGCGCTCGCCAAGGTCGGCGAGAGCTTGTCGAACTGGTATTGCCGGGAGCGCGCGCGCCAAGGTCGGCTGGGGTGGGGACGATGCCACGCCCTGTTCTTTGTCCTCTCGTTTTCGGTAGACGACCGGGCGCTTCAGGCACGCTGCGAGCTTCCTTTGTGTGCGAGAATAGAGAGAGAGAGAGAGGTAGGAACGAAGAATTTGGGACACGTTTGGCTATCTTCGGCAGATTTTCGAAGGGACGGCTGTGTGCGCGTTGTTTGGCGGCTACTTGAACTGCGGTGCAAGCGATGCGGGATTTAAGGAGACAGCGAGCGGCAGTCCGTTCAGCGTGGGAAGAAGTCAGATGCCCCGACTGAGGCGTCGTTTTGTGTCTTCGAACATGTCTGTGCTAGTGAATAACGGTGGTGCCGAGGAGTATTGCCAATGCCATCCAAGCCTTTACGGATTTCCTCGCCTCTGCCGACTACGCAAGAGGACTCTTCGCACCCATTACGGGCGGGACCCAGGTTCGCTTCTCTCATCCGTGCAGTATTTTTATTGTTATTGCCTGATTTTGGTGTGTGTCTAGTATTTTTCGTGTTGAGAGATAAACAATATAGTTTTAATTGCATTGTTTGTTTTGCACCGAGAACCACTGTCTGTGCGCCGGTTAGTACTGTGTCAGCGCAGTGGATGTGTAGCATCTGAGCTCATGTGAGCAGACCGCGAATTCGAAAATAATAAATTAGATGCCGAGCTGGCTTTTCTAAAAAGTTTGGCTTGTTTACCTGTGTATTTATTTCAACTGGTTAAACTGGTGGGTAACTACACCAGCCTAACCAGCATGAGCAGTTCACCCATCATGACCCAGCATTTGCCCAGCATTCACCCAGCATTCAACCAGCTCGACCAGCACGGCAAGCTGGGCATGCTGGAGCAATAACCCAACATGAAGCTGGGATGTTGGGACCAGCGTGAAGCTGGGAAGCTGGGACCAGCATGAAGCTGGGATTCTGGGACCAGCTTGTGCTGGGCATGCTGGAGCAATAACCCAGCATGAAGCTGGGATGCTGGGACCAGCTTGTGCTGGTTTTTTCAATAGGGGATTCAAGTCCGCAGCACCACCCTGAAAGTCAAGGACTTCAAGGTCCCCACCACCATCTTGCGAAGGCGAGCCCATCAAGTTCTGCATATTAATATCCAACAATCTTAAAAGTACCAGTGCTCCTGAATATACAAGTCACACAAGTACAAGTCCTTCTGAACATACAAGTCCTCATGCATATATAGATCCAGCAAGTCATCATAGAAATACAAGTAATGCTCCTGTTACATCCAATGCATCCACACGAGATACATCCAAGTTGCCACCAGGATTCGAAGAATTCGAACATCTTTTCAGTCCTGGATTGGGTCTGGTAAAAAACCACACACACAAGGTTAAGGTGCGACATACTGTTCCACCTGTACAATCGAACCTCCGACGTCTCCCGATGACTCTAAGGGATCAAGTCTCTGAAGAGATTTTCAATTTAGAACGACAGGGTGTCATTGAACGTGTTGATGCTTCAGAATCGGTGTCACCCATCGTCGTCGTACAGAAACCAGACGGTAACATCCGAATGTGTGTTGATCTTAGGGAGCCGAACAAAGCTTTCGTCATAGACTCATTTCCGCTTCCTCATATTGATGAACTTTTGAATTCCTTGCGTGGAGCAGCAGTCTTCTCAAAACTGGATCTGGCGTCTTCATATCATCAAGTTCGTCTCGACCCGGTGAGTCGTGATCTCACGTCTTTCATCACGCATGAGGGCTTATTTCGATTTAAGAGAGTTTGCTTCGGGTTGGCATCTGCACCCGCAGCATTTCAACAAATCATGTCTAAACTTCTCAAGGACTGTCCTGGTGTCCGGTTCTACTTGGACGATATCATCGCCAATGGATCCTCTTTGAAGGAACACGATGAGAGCCTCCGTCGTGTGCTGTGTCGTATTTCCCAAGCGGGAATGAAATTAAATCGTAAAGATGTCTTTCAAGTTCAAGAACTTTCATTTTTAAGACATCTCTTTTCCATGAAAGTGTTAGCACCCCTTTCATCTAAGGTAGATACTGTCCTAAATTTTTCAACTCCTCCAGATCCAGTAAGGTTGAAAGCGTTTTTGGGTCTTGTTGAATATTATAGTAAGTTCATCCCACATTGCTCCACCATCGTTGAGCCAATGCGTAGAATTCTTCGTAAGGGTGTTAATTTCAACTGGTCTCCGGAAGTCGCGGCTAGTTTCCAGAATGTAAAGGCCTCCATCCAGAAAGCTCCTATTTTGTACATGTTTGACTCGACATTACTATAGTCGTTGCAACAGATGCTTCACAGTATGGTCTTGGTGCTGTTTTACAACAACAATATGGTAATCAACTTCGTCCTGTGGCTTTCGCATTTCGCTCACTCACTGACGCTGAGCGCAGATATTCAAATGGCGAAAAGGAAGCACTCGCATGTCTCTGGGCCTGTGAGAAGTGGCATGTTTACTTGTGGGGAAGATCGTTCGTCATTCGAACTGACCATCAAGCGTTGGTTACTGTATACTTTCAAACAAGGGCCGGAATTCGCCTTTACGAATCACCCGCTGGTCGGCAAGACTGTTGAATTACAATTTCAAGATGGATTTTCAGAAAGGAGCAACCAATGTCGTCGCTGACACATTTTCGAGATTACCAGTGCCCGACACTGAAGAATGCTTGAAGTTCGACGAGGAGGTAGTTTCTACCATCGTGGCTCCATTGCCTAAACAATGTTTTCAAGAGGCTATGGCCAACGACACAGTCGTGGCATCAGTGATTCGTTACACTACTTCATCCTGGCCGCAAGACGATAACTCAATTGCAGATCTACGACCTTACTATCAGGTACGAGATCAACTTTCTTTGAACGAAGGGATTCTATACAAAGGAAAAAAGATGTTTGTTCCTGTGAAACTACGTGATTGTAAAATTGAACTGGCGCATGAAGTCCACCAAGGAATATTAAGAACCAAAAGTGTAATCCGCGAACACTACTGGTGACCTCAGATGAACCAACAGATCAAGGTGAACATAAAAAATTGCGCAGTGTGTCACTCAACGGACAAAATAGTCAAGGCAGCACCAGCTCCTTTACAGCCCATCAAGTTTCTAAGCCAACCTTGGGAGAAGCTAGGAATCGATATTCTTGGCCCAATTGATCGTGCGCCACCGTCTCAGCGATTCTTCATTGTTCTCATAGATTGCAACTCTAAGTGGCCCGAAGTCCAAGCTACGTCTTCCGTAACGTCAGCCTCAGTTATAACGTTCCTGAAGAACGTTTTTTCCCGGGAAGTACTTCCATGTGAGATTGTCTCTGACAATGGTGTCCAATTTGTATCTCTTGAGTTCCAAGATTTCTTGCGTCAACATGGTATAAACATAGGACAACAGCTCTATATCATCCTCAATGTAATGGGCAGGTCGAAAGATTTAATCGTGTCTTGAAGTCTTGCCTACAACTCGCTGTAGTACAAGGTCGTTCACTTCCTGATGCTGTTCGTGGTCATCTAGAAGCATATCGTCGAACTGTGCATCCTGCAACTGGGTTTGCACCATCGCTTCTTCTTTATGGGCGGATTCATCACTCAAGACTGGATCTACAGGGTATGCCTACGAAGGAAGTTCCGGATAACGTCTCCCGCAAACGGAATCAGCTTCCCGAAAGAGTCCAAGTATATCAACAGAAAATGAAGTCCTACTCTGATCATCGACGTGCGGTACGACCGCCACAGTTTCTTCCTGAGCAAACAGTTCGCGTCTTCAAGCCCAATCATCATGATAAACTGCATAGTACATACTCTGAACCTCATAGGATACATACACAACTGGGACCTGCCACATATCAACTGGACGGCGGTAGACGCTGGAATGCTATGAAGTTAACAAAGACATCTTGACTGCCTCTTGTTCCTGTGGACCTTCGTGATCCGTCTTGGGATAGCGATGAAGATGAAGATGCAAGGCATGTTCCCACGTATAGGCATATACATACACATCCTTTGGTCCGTGCATTTACCCGTGCTCCTGAAGTTACTGAACATCATATCCAAGCATCTGTCGGTAGTTCTCCACCACCTGAAGGTTCAGGTGGGTAGCCAGTACTCCGCTCTCCTGGGGAACCAGATGCTGCGCTTCCTGAACCGGGCTTCCCAGTGGAGCCTGATCCGTCATTTACAGCTACTGACCTGGGTTCCTTGAGAAACCTCGGGCATGCTGTGCAGCCTGAGCACTCTGCTGTGCCAGGGCCTAGTGGGCATCCTCCTGCTGTGTCTCCTTGTCCTGCTGGTCCAGAACCTGGGTCCGCCGTGGATCCTGGCCTACCTGCTGTGGTCCAGGGTTATTCTATTGCTTCAAAGTCTGCTGGGGCACAGCCTCCCCAGCCGTCTGACGCAGTCTTCCATCCGCCGAGGGCAAGCACACCGCTCGGATCTCGGCCCAGCTCAACATCAAGTACTGAACCGGAGTACCACACTCCGCCTACACTTTCACCGCCACCACCGGTACCAGCCCGACCGCCCCGCAAGAAGAGAGTCCCGGCAAAGTTCAAGGACTACGTCATGGTGGTGTCACTTCACAGTGGGCAGGCCGAGTCCAGTGATGTGCTTTAAATAATATTTTGGTTATCATGCATTGTATTCTTTTTCCGTTGCAGCTGTACGTCGACACACTTGCTACGACAAGCGCGAAGAAGCTAACGAGTCAAGAGGAACGCTACGAGGTCCTCTTCAGGGCACAAGAACGATACGAGCTTACGAGTATTTCTACTAGTACACTTCAAAGGAACTTCTACACCGCACTGAACGTCAACCCGGCACAGTGCACAATGGAAGAACTGCCAACATTCAGGACGTCAAAAGTCACGAATACACTTTCGGCCATTGTTCGGGACCGCGGGCAGGCACAAATCTTGCTGAGGCAGTGACGGTGATCACCCACGAAATACCCCCCGAGGACACATGTAGAGAAGTGGCAGACGGAGTAGACCCGAAGGAGACTGCAGGCGAAATGCACGAGGCACTCCACTGCAGGACACAAAAAATATCTCTACGCTAGGCCACTGGGCAGCAGGGGGCTGGCACTGGTCACATTCCAGGGAAAACGTCCACCGAGGACAATATTGTACCATGGCTTCATCACCAAGATTACGCTATACAAGCCAACTACAATGGTCTATCGTCGGTGTCAAGGCCTGGGCCACAAGGAAATGGTGTTTACTAGGAAACCAAGATGTACCGAGTGCGGCTGTATTATTCAAGACGGCCGCTTAAGCCAGCGCAAGTACTGCGTAAACTGCCGTTCACTCACGCATCTGGCGAAGGACAACAAATGCCCAGCGAGAATGTGGGAAGACAAGATGCTGCAGCAGAAGACCAGAAAGGGCGGGCTGTCAAGTAAGCGAGCAGCCACGACGACGGGGCAGAGGACGGAGGTAAAACCGCCCCACGGTATACCATAGACGATTTTCCACCGCTAAAAGCAAGAGGCAGTGCACTCAAGAAAAATTCACCAGCTCGGAGGAGTAGAAGCAGAAGCCACGCAGCTGGTAGCACGAGGAACGGCAGAAAGGCGTCGCGAAGTGCGTTACGTAACGAAAGGGAAACCATCACGTCGCGCGGAAGGTCACCTTCAGCTCGACGGGGTAACAACAATGACAAAAGCTATGCCCAAGCCACGAAGAAACCGAAAGGCTACTACGCCGACGATGACGACGAGGTCGAGGCATGGCAAGCAGAGCTCCGAGCCATTGATGTAAGAAATCAAGCCGACATCGATAAATGCAGGCGCCTTAAGAGTGAACTACTGCAACTTCGACAGAACATCGAAAAAGAAAGCAGGCGCCGCGAGGCACGAAAAAGCGCCATTCTAGGCCACATCAAGACAGCGATGGAGGCCAGGAGGGCAAAACAAGAGCAGCAAAGAAAACAGCGTGAGCAGCAGGCAGGCAGCCCAGCTTCTCGGGAAAGAGATCCAATTCGCGAGAAGACCGAAGAGACGGCGGCTGCAAGCAGCTCATCACCGCAGAAACCTAAGGGATGGCAAGTGGCGCTGCAGCGAATGCAAGCCCAGGTACAAGCACAGATGCAGACCCACATGCAACAGATACAACATCAACTGTTACAAATGCAACAGACGCTGACGTCCCAGAGGCTCTACTGACCAGCTACCCTCTGCCCCCAGATAGCCAGTAACGATGCAAGCAAGGACGAGTTAAGAATCCTACAATGGAATCCACCTCTTTACGAAATCACCGGTTCAAGAGTTTTTGGTAGAGAACGCGCGTCCACACCACGAGCGCTCTCACGAGATCTCGCTTGAAAGCATGCCATGGCCGCTCGTGAATCCATGGAACGCGAACATGTGTTTTCATACCAGAAACTCTGGAACCATGATTTCGAAAGAGGTGGATTGTCGCGGTCTAGCAAGCAGAAGGGCAGAGTTTGTCCAACGACTCGGGAATGACACCTTTGACATTCTTCTATTGCAAACACGAAGTCGGATGAGATCAAATTACGAGGATTCAAGCAATATTACATGCCATCTATCACGCACACCTACAGGAAGGAAAAGAAACTCCAGGCACAAGCGGCTCTTTTCGTTCAGGCGAAGCTACAACACACCACCATCGACACATCCCAGTGGTGTACGGAGCTCGAAGAGGTTGTGGCGCTAAGCATAGCGCTGCAATCCACGATCAAGAGGCTCATGGTGGCCTCGGCGTACAACAGGCCGCAGACTACGAAGGACTTTTCTTGGATCAGGCACATATGCAAAGAATATCCTGACGACTTCATGGTCCTGGGAGGCGATCTCAACACACACGTAGAACATTGGGCGATAGGCGACAAGGTAAGGGGGGCCGCAGATCTGCGCGACATCACAGAGCAGGCTGATGTGACCCTCATAACAGACTTCAGCAGAGCAACGAGGTAGGCAACGGGAGCAGAGTAGAGAGACTTCGTCATTGACGTGACGATCGGCGCCTGCAAGCACCGCACGCAAGTTACAGTGGTCCATATTAGACGACGCCTAGGGAAGCGACCATTTCCCCATTGTCATGGAGCTGGACATCGGAGCCAAGAACAGGCAAGGCAAAAAACAGACCAAAACGATCATCTGGGATGACGTTCCGAAGCACGTTGAAAAACAGGGAGAATACTTTGAGTTCCAACACGTCGCAATCCTCTTCACGACAGCTTCCAGGATAGCCGCTGACGAGCGCCAACTGGACGCCAACGCCGGACACGCATCTTCTCTCATTACGGGACAAAAGAACGGCAGCACTCACGACCTACAGAAAAAAAGAAGCTGAGGAAGCACCTCATAACAACGAACAAGCTCACCAAAAAAGCAAGCCAGTATGCAAGCCAGCTTGGCTTCGACAGATGGATGGAATATTGTGAGACCTTTGATAGACTCATAAACATGGGAGACGTATATCGAACTTTCAACTCTATGTATACAATAAAAAGAAGGGAGTCAGTCCCGGTCCTGTGATAGCCCTAATGTCAGACGAGAAGATGGAGGACAGTCTCAAGCAGCTCGGGGAAGTGTTTTTATCTCAACCAAACAACAAGCCCGACCCGAGCACCTACCGGAGGAAGCATGCCGGACCGTCCCGGCAATCCGAAGATCTGCTTTTCACGGAATGGGAGATGGATGCAACAATCAAGCAGTGCCGATCAAAGAGTACCCCTGGACCTGACGGGATCACCGCCCCCATGCTTAAGAACGCTCCGGAGTCAGCCAGGCGAGCAATGTTGCAATGCTTCAACCAGATTTGGGACACCGGCGATTTCCCGGAAGAATGAAGGATATCGGTGGTGACGCCGAATCCGAAAGCCGGGAAACCCGCGAAAGATCTTGCGAACGTACGGCCGATCTCCCTCACCTCCATCATGGCTCTCCCTCACCTCCATCATGGGGAAGCTCATGGAGAGAATGGTACTGGCCAGAATTCAGCACAACGTACGCCACAAAGGAATCTTCCACCCCACGCAGACTGGGTTTCGGGCTAGCCTAACCACCCACGACAGCCTGCTTATGATGTACAACGATGTTATTTCTACAACGATGTTAGATTTCTAACGTCTACAACGATGTTAGATTTCTAACGTCTACAACGATGTTAGATTTCAGAGATCCTGAGTTCAAATTGAACCCAGGATCTCTGAATTTTGTAGCGCGAGCTTTCGCTCCATGTGCTCCAAGCTGGTGTGCGCTAGCCCACTCGACATTACTTGACTGTGTTTTATCTGGGAGATCGGTGGCCGAGTGGGCTGGCGCACACCAACTAGGAGAACGTGGAGCGAAAGCTCGGGCTGCAGAACCCAGGGATCCTGGGTTAAATCCCCACCCCTGCCCGTTTCGATCTGGATCAGCATCGTACCGGCGTGCGGCCGTGTACGTGCACGACTGCGTGGTGCTCGTTAAAGACCCCATGCTAGCGGTTGCACTGCACTGGCTAAATTTCTCATCTACAGCGAGTGACTCGTCGCATCTTTGAAATGGCTGACAAACTACACGCTAAATATCCCCGCAACCCCAATTATTGCGCACGGTCCGCACGGCGTGAGGCTGGTGACATTTGTTTCTCGGGAACAGATACCGTAGCGTGCCGCTAGCGGGCTGCAGTGGTAGTAGCACGTAGCAGGGTGCAGTGCTCTCATGTTTGCTTGGATCTAAAAAAGTGTTCCACAGGCACGGATGCTCCAGGGCGCTTTTTTTAGCCCCGACTGCTCTTGTGCCAACGTCGAAATAAGGCGCGTTCTCCGATCAGCCATAAAAAGACACTGTAATGAGAAGGTTCGAAACGCTAGGGAAGATGTAAATAAAACACAGAGACGAGCCCTAGGTAATCTGCAGTTTGTAATATAAACATATTAAGAAAGGAACTAAATGCGAAAAAAAGAAAATAAACACGAAATCGGCCAATTTTGATGAGTCCAGATCAATTCGAATTTTCGGACCTGTAGTAGCGTTGACGTATACGACGGCCGTAAGGTTTCGTCGTGGGGGTGGTGGAGCGTCGGGGTGCGGGCGTTATTGCTTGCCTTTTGGTCTTTAACAGATCGAATGTTTCGCACGGTGGTGACGTTTCTATAAAACATCGGTCTTGCTCGAGTGTCTTGAAGCCGGTGTTGGCTCTTGCCTACTACTTGGCAACCCAGTCCTGGTTTGTGGCGTGTCCAAAGCGCACAGTCCTGGCTCCTGACTGCCGGTCGCTGGCTGTTCCGTAATGACTCTCCCGTGCCCTTCTTCGCATACTCTTCTCTGTTCTTAGACTTCTAACAATATCTACATCATCACAATAACCCTCTACCCAAGATTTTTTTTTTTTTTTTTGCGTCAAAAACGACAGCAATTACAACAACAGCACACACCGTTGATGATGTGTTTCTCTGCCCCGAACATATTCGCGCCACGGCAACGTCAAGATAAGAAAGCACTCAAAGCTCAGACCATTCCTGAACAAAATTTAAGGTTGCGTTACATCAAAAAATAATCAGGCTACTCTGCACATTCAAATGTGCATAACTCTGAGCGCAGTAACTCCTTACAAATAAAACTACGTTAAACAGTCAATCTGTGTCAGTCTCATTGGGAAATAAAAAAAACTTCAAGACATTGCTCGAAGGTGACACACACACAAACACACACACGCACACACACACACACTGGTTGACGCTAGCAAAGTACACGTATCAATATGTTCTATCAGGCTCTTAACATCAATCGATCTGGTGCAAAGAAATATTCTACACTCTGATGGGTGTTAGACGGCGTGACAACACCCACAGCGTGCGCTAGCACCGCTTCGGTAGGAATATCCTCTCTCAAATAGAAGGAACGAGCAAGGGGAAAGAGAATGGAGTGCTACAAGAGTCCCCGATTATGGGCAATCGGGGTCCTTCGGGGCCTCGGGCCAAGCTTCCTTTCCGAAGAATAACTAGCTTTGTGAACGTTTCATCCGATCCTTGCGTTTATGATTTTACTTTAATATTTTTGTTTTGCTCCTAAAATGCTTTGATATCGCTGACGTTCTGTTTCTTCTTTACGTTTTCCTATTTACTTCCAAGTTCGAGAAGTTATTTGACTGTTTCTTGAAGGGCGCAGGCGTGTAAGCAGAGATAAAGACCCTTCATGTTTCAAAAGTAGCGCCAGGTGCGTCGATGCACGAGGCACGTGCAACGTGCAGCCTTTAGGAAGATCATGGCGTCACATCGCAGCACTCAGCTAGATTTCCGACGCCATGTTCTTCCCAGAAGTAGCGCGCGGCACGTGTCTCGAGCACTTCCACAACAATGAATGACGCCACTTTTCCCAGGATAGAGGGATAGACCACCTAGAACACAAGGCCTGCGCGTTTCCTACTCTAAACGTCATCACTAGTAGATCCCCTCAGCGCCCCCTAGGTAGCCCGGATGTGCACCGTCGTCTGCTACATCGTCTGCTCCATCACCTGCTTCAGTGGTCGTGCTCAGAACGAGCTCACATTGCTAAGTCCGGCAATCTTGATGGTGTCGCATGCACGTTGCAAATGAACTGTGGCAGCTCGTTATCAGCTGGCGCTAAGCAGTCGCGCACGCAGCTGTGGCCGCCAGTAAATGCGGCGTAGTTCCTCCGAAACCCATGCATGGGAGCGGCGGCGAACGCCTCTAGAGGACTCGGAGTCTACGTAAGCAGACGTTTTGCGAGCCCCGTTTTGTCACCCCAACAGCTGAAACAATTCATTACGATCAGTTCGCTTGCGAAGCGGAATCCACTGATCGCAACAACAACGACAATCAAATAACAACGCGCGCATAAACAAAGATAGAGCAGTCTATTTAGCAGTCTCAAACGCCACTCAGAGGACCACACGAGTTTGGAGCGCATCTGGAAAGCGGAAGAAAGGCGTTTAGCTGCTCGAACTACGTCGTAAGAGGTTATTGTTGATCCGTTACAGACTGCGTTGTCACAGTTTCTTAACTAAATAGGTGATCATTAAAACGTGCGCAAACAACATGTTAAGATTACTTAAGCAAGCGCACCAGCCGCTTCAGCATAACAAAAACAAAAAAGTAACGAGAAAATGACTGTGCAAACATTTTCCGAACTTTGCAGGAAAGATGGGGTCCCCTTCTCAGACGAAAATGAAGAGAAATGGGGAACAAACAGCAAACAACGGCGAATAAAACAATAAGTTAGCAGACGATAGAAAAATACAAATCGCCCAGCAAAAAGCTCCTTCAACGAAAACGATCATTGCAACGCTTATGGGAAAAAAAAAAAAAAACAAAGATGGAAAGCAGCAGCATAAAAAAAAAAGCTTCACTTTTTTTTTGCAGTTGTTTGTTTTAGTTTAATTTGAATGCTGCAGCAACTTAATTACTCACGTTCGTTCGGTCTTCGGGAAGCGGAAGAAGGATTTTCTAACACATCGCAAAAACATGTTTTTGCAGTGGTAGGCAGCACATGACATGCCTGCCATCTCCAAGTATGTGCTGGTGTATGCCCGAAGGCGGCCGGTTGATCAAAAAACGATGACCCATAGCAGACGTTCCGGCGTACACAAATAAAATTCGAATATAAATGTATAACGAGCTTGCAGTTTTTAATATATTTAATAAATACCATAAAGCACTTGAAGATTTCGGATTAGAAACTCAATCGAAGGGGAAAATAGGAGGTTATCGCAGACGACAGCAGGAGAAAACAACAAAGTTGCAGACGGCCCTCAAAATGTCCGGGCACAGCGTAGCAGACGGACTGGCGGTAGTAAGCGCCGACGTGAAGAAAAGAGAGCAAAAACTAATCCAAACAAGGCAAAACAAAATGCGCGATGGTTCGAACGTCAAGTAAACAAAACAAAAACACAAAAAACAACTACATAAAAGCAGGAGGAGGAAAGAACGCGACGTCGTAGCTCCTCCTCAAAAATAAAAAGAAAGTAGACTTTGAAACATGGTAAGAGTTGCTGTCGGCGGTCCAAAGGGTGCCGACTTCTATCGTAGAAGGAGACGAAGACGTTAGTGGTTAGTCGTCCTGGCGCTAACAATCGGAATTTGTGTTCCGTATATAAATCACTTTTTTTTTTTCACTACGACGCTCTCCTCGTTTGTTTTTTTTTCTTTTCTTTTGGACGCGCAAGAAGTCTGCTTTTATTAATTTCAGTAATAGCGTCAGATTTGCATGTGCACAATCGACTTCTTCCAGAGCATACTGACATCGCAATAACGTACGTGGTTCGAAATTGCCTTTTGCTTCTTCATCCTATTCGCCAATTCGACAAAACAGTTATAAGCAAGATGGCATGAGAAATGGGAACTGCAACAACGAAACAAATTGATTGATAAGAACAGTAAAGTTGAAATATAGCTCCGTTCTAAAATTTTTGTACATTGCCCTTTTTTCAAAAGACAATGCGAAGGTACATTCCTGTTTTGTCTCGCTTACATAAGTTGTGACAGGAGTTGTGACACCTGAAAGCTCTAACATCTTTCCCACGCGAAGAAAATGTCCTTCACTTATGAGGTGGCAACATTTTTTTTTTTTTTTTAACATTCAAAGCAGCGATTACCCGTGAGAATTTTTTTCATTGGTAACCTCCCGCGGAAATAGGCAAACCCAATGGGCGCGTTCAGTAGCGGCTCCCTCGGCTCCGAACGGAGTCACTCGAGTCGGAGTCCCCAGAGCGCCTACTGAACGGCAAAAAAACCCTCGGCTCCAAACCTGCTTCTACGCAATTTCCGCTTCCCCTCCTGTGCCAGACGGTCTCCGAATAAACTGGAAGCAGACGATGGCGAGCACGATCGCTTTTATTTGACGCCGGTATTCAAGAAGTCTTGACAAGGTCGATGCAACGCGATCGAGCCCTTCGCTTGGCGGTGCAAAGGCAGCTACTGTTATAAAAACCGACAAAACGTCGTCAGCACACGCAAAATATGGAACTCGGCAATCTACGCCGCCGGTTGCGATACTATATTATTATATATTATACGGCCAGACAACTGTTCTGCCCTTCGTAACGAACTTCCTATACAATGTATTCGTATACACACCGGGAAGTGCAGCCGCGCTCGGCTATCAAGGTTTTGTCGCCCGAAGCGAGCGTCAGCCAACGTGCACCCCGATTTAGCTACGCAAACAAATCCTTAATCGGGATCATGCTCTGCGTGAGTGTCCAACCGGCTACCAAATTCGCGTTCATACCCTGCCTTGCTCTGTTCAGCGCGGACAGGACTATCGTCGACATTCAGTTTCCGAGCACCGGCGATCAAGACACGGCGTCAAATGAACGTTTACGTTGTTTATTAGCATATTCAAACCCAACAGAATACGGTCCAATGCATTTTCCGAAAAGAGCCTTACCTGAAAAAGAAATTCGAACGCGGTATTCGTCTTACCTTGAGCACTTTTCATTAACAAAAGCGAGCAAACCCCACACCCGCGACAGAACCGACGCAGCTTATCCCGCCATTTTGTTTGTTTTTTCTCTTTTAGCGCCGGAACTTCGTCAGCCATCCGGAATTACGTCATGCCTCGCTCCTTTCACTCCTCATGCACCGTCTCCGGGATCTCCGGAGACGGTGCACGGGAGCGTGACTCCAAAAACTCGGAGTAACGTGCACCGGAAGTCGCTTTTTGCCGTCTAGTGGAAGGAGCGCTGACTCCTTGACTCCTGGAGCCGCTCCGAGAAGCGTTCTGCGCACGCGCGAGCGCCCGATGCCAAGCGGCGGAAGTCGGTACCAGAAATCGAGGAAATTTGGAAGGACAATGTGAATCAACGAGTAGAACGCGTTATTTCAACATACATATAATTGCGTTACACAAAAAAAGAAAGTGTACGGAAAGCAAAACACGACGTCTGGACGGACGCCACGGATGCCCCTCTTTAAAGTCGCGTTGGGCACTCGCCGCTGCTCAGAGAGCGAAGGAACTGGTAGCGTAGCTCCCATTATCGATTGGTAGCGCAGGTAGGTCACTTCCTCGATTTTTAGTTCGTGCAGCCACCGCCTGGTGCCGTCGGTATGTGGAAAAGGTCCAATGGGCGCGTTCAGTAGCGGCTCCCTTAGCTCCGAACGGAGTCACTCGAGTCGGAGTCATCAAAGCGCCTACTGAACGGCAAAAAAAAAAAAAAACACAAAAAAACCGCGGCTCCAAACCTGCTTCTACGCAATTTCCGCTTCCTCCCCTGTGCCAGACGGTCTCCGAATAAACTGGAAGCAGACGATGGCGAGCACGATCGCTTTTATTTGACGCCGGTATTGAAGAAGTCTTGACAAGGTCGCTGAAGAAAAAGCGAGTGACTGTACACATTAGCGCTGCTGTTCGAAGCGATGCAACGCGATCGAGCCCTTCGCTTGGCGGTGCAAAGGCAGCTACTGGTATAAAAACCGACAAAAACGTCGCCAGCACACGCAAAATATAGAGCTCGGCGAATCTACGCCGCCGGTTGCGATAGTTTTATACAGCCATTCGTTTGTTCTGCCCTTCGTAACGAACTTCCTATAAAATGTATTTGTATACACACAGGAAGTTCGGCCGCGCTCGGCGATCAAGGTTTTGTCGGCCGAAGCGAGCGTCAGCCAACGTGCACCCCGATTTAGCTCCGCAAACCAAACATCAATCGGGATCATGCTCTGCGTGAGGGTCCAACCGGCTACCGAATCGGCGTTCATCCCCTGCCTTGCTCTGTTCAGCGCGGACAGGACTATCGTCGATATTCACCGAGTTTCCCTGCAACGGCGATCAAGACCCGGCGTCAAATGAACGTTTACGTTGTTTATTAGCATATTCCAACCGAACAAAATATGGTTCAATGCATTTTCCGAAAAGAGCCTTACCTGGAAAAGAAATTCGAACGCGTTATTCGTCTCACCTTGAGCACTTTTCATTAACAAAAGCGAGCGAACGGCACACCCGCGACAGAACCGACGCAGCTTATCCCGCCATTTTGTTTGTTTTTTCCTCTTTTAGCGCCGGAAATCGTCACCAGTCAGGAAATGACGTTATCTTTAGCTCCTTTTACTCTACGTGCACCGTCTCCGGACTCGGTGCTTCGGTGCTTGACTCCGAAGCCCCGGAGTTACGTGCACCGGAAGTGACTTTTGGCCGTCCAGTGGAAGGAGTCAGTGACTCCTTGACTCCGGGGCCGCTACTGAACGCGTCCAATGCGTTGCGGAGAATTCGTCTGCTAGCGGAGGCGCCGAGCTCGCCAGGGGCGCTGCGATCACTTTTCGCCCGCGCTCCGCGGGGTCCCTACTCTCGTCCAGCTTCGGGGTTTTTGCCGCTTAGGGCGGGTCGGGGATCTACTAACGAAACGTCATGCGCAGGCCTTGTCTTCTAGGTGGTATTGTTTAAGCAGAGACATAGCCTCCTTTAGGGTGCCTTCATGTGCGCTTTGCTTGGGGTGATGACATCTGGCCATTTTGTTTCGAACGGCTATTTTTATTTTTTGTTCTCAAGCGCGCGAAAGAGCGTGTCCCTGCACGCGCTCGTGGCGCTGACTGTGCTACGGCGACATTTTGTTTCCTGCGATTTCTTTGTATTTTCCCTGTGAGCGCGTGCTGTCGGCATCGGGTACTACAAACGATGGCATCACCCAGAGCCGTATATTAGGAAAGTTTGGACAATAGGCGGAGCAAAGGCCGCCGCCAGCGCCGAATATTCCCCCCACGCTTAGAGCGTAAACTAAATTTGTGACACAGCGTCGACCAATCAGGAGACCTCTACTCCATCTCACAAATGTCGACAGTGAAGACAAAGGCACAGGCGCGTGAGCCTAGCTCAGCGAAACGCTATTGTTTGTACGAGACCTCGTGCATAGGAGGCACTTTCCAAAGCCACGGGCTCGTGCCCATGCCTTTGTCTGCACTGCTAGATCAGCGTCCTGAGACTGGCTGAAAGAAAGCAGTGCAAAGGGTGGGGTGCGCGAGCGTCTTGAGACGCGGAGTTCCGCTCGGCACGGCTCAAATTATACTTCGTTTCACTTTACCTGCGAGCGAAGCCAAAGCTAGAAGCGCGAGACCAGCGCTTTTTGCATTTCTCCCCAGCTCGCGCGCTCGAGCAAAGCCTGAACGCAGGGAGCTTCCGTGCTCGCGGTCCAGTTTTGCCTTCGCTCGCACATACGGTGAAACGAAGTATAGACCTTTCCAAAAACGAGCTTGTGGCCGGTGTCATTTTGAGCGTTCGTGCGTATGGCGCGTGCTTTGCTCGCTTTCCGAAGCGACGAACACGCACGTGCTGGGCTGTGAAGATCGCACGCTGGACTGTGATTTTGTAAACATTGGAAAGGTCTATAGTCGTGGCACTAATTTAGAGCACGTGACCACCGCTAGGGGCTGTTTCGCGGCCTGTGGTTGGCCCGAGATGCTCGCCTATTCAAACCAATGTATGGCCAAACTCTCTCAATAAACGGCTCTGGCATCGCCCTAAACAGAAGGACATTGAGGCACTCTAGCCTCCTTTATACTGACAAAGCCTGGCAGATCGCCACGACACGCTGCCGCCAGAAGTGAAAAGGTAGAGCGGCAGACAAGAGGCTAGGGTGCCTACATGCATGTCTGTCTGTCTCAGGGTGAAGACATCCATTGTTGCCCTGAATGTGCCAGCGCGTGACGCTCTGGCTCACTCGGTGCGTGACTTAGGCGGTAAAATGGCGTCTATGAATTAGCCAAAGCTACGCGCTCGGTCTGAGTGCCACCGGATTGCGCGCACTTCAAAATGCATAAAAAACGATTGGGCGGAAAAATGACTGAGATGTAACCACTCAAGAAAAAGCGCGCGTGTGTATAAGGAGTATTCACTGGGCGCCTTATTTGTGGGTGCTGTCTAGAGCGCATGCTCAGAACGAGCCCACACTAATAGGCTGCTAAGACCGGCAATCTTGAGAGTGCGGAATGCACGTTACAAAAGAACTGTGGAAGCTCGCCATCAGCACGCGCTCAGCAGTCCCGCACACAACTATGGCCGCCAGTGAATACTTCCTATAAAGGCGCTCTACAAGAGGCGTGTAACGGGCGCCCCGCTGTGGCGAGACGCCGAAACTCACTTGTCCCGAGCGGTGGAATGTCCGCTCGTGCTTCTCGCGTGCTACCACTTCTTTTCTCGTCGGGTTTGAAAACCATGTTTCGGGACCTCGTTGATGCAAAAGCTGTGCGCCCACTACAGGCTCCCCGAGAAGTGCTCTGTGCTACCAGATCCTCGCGCTCCAAATCTGCGACCGGGGCACTCTGTGGCTCCGTCATCGAACTGCCAGGCTTTGTGGGTATAGAGGGTCCTAGAGTACCCCTTGGGTACTCTAGGGTCAACCTTCTTTTGAATAAAGAAAACGACATACACCAGCTTTTTAGTAAGTAATATCCTTGATAAAATGACAAGCTTGAGGTCATCAAAATATAGATCTGGCAACGCATCGTTAGTACTGTCACACCTGTCCGTAACGTAAAATCTAAATGCATAGCACCAGCCCCCCTCCCCCAGCCTGCCCCTTATATCCGCCCATATTCGTATGTTTTGCCGTTCCTTGGTCTATGCTTTTGCGCGGTTAATTTTACGTATATATAAAATAAGGCGAGACCACTCCATTTTGATGCCCAACATGAGTTGGCATTTCCAAAGTACCTATCCGTTCATCAGACTTCTCGCAAAACATCGTGAACCGCCTGTAGCTGCGGGAACTTGTACTGCCGGCAGACACCCTTGAAATCGTCGTAGTCGATGTCAAAGACACCCACGCCTCTGATTCCCGGGTGCGCCCGCATGAAGGCGCCCGCGTGCTCTCCGAGTCCCGAGTACCAGATTCGTTCGCCATCCCAGTCCACTTCGCAGTCCGTGTGCAAGTCTTGAAATCGCTGGTGTCTCGGCCTGGAAGAGCGTTAGACCAACCAAACATCACGATTTGCAAAGGAGGAGGAAAAAATTAATCGAGAAGCGTGCGTCCTCGTGTCGCCGAGGGCAAACTGGTTGAATAAAGCAATGGTATGTTTATCTGATCGTCGGTAAATATTTTCGCGAGTAAAATTTGTGCATCGCACAAAAATAAGATTTTACCGTATTAGTCACTGTAGGAGTCTATTTATGGAGGTACTTTAGCGTTCAAGACACTCGAGGACAACTTCCTGCGGGTATGCAGTCAAAGGTATGGGCGCACCAGAGCTCGCGCTCCTTGAGCATCGATCAAAGTTGTGCACGCGCACTTTTCACCAGGCTTGCATCAAGTACATTGCAAGTAACAAAATTACTTTTTTCTTACATTTATCTGTAATTTTGTTACGCAATAATAAATATTTTCTAGAGTAATTGTATGGTAATTTTCTTAATCTGCGTACCGAAGTGATTGTAATTCGTTAAAAATATATTGAAGGGGGGCGGGGTGCAGGTGAAACCTTACGCAGATCAAAACAAATCATGTAAAAGACGGAGTTTATTCCAGTAAGCTCAACAGGAATCTCGCTGTCACCCGCACCTACAGACGCAAGGCCTGGAAATCTTCAGCTGCTCAAAGCCTTTCTTCATATCGACAAACATATCAACTGGTTTGTGTGCGTGTGTTATGGCAGCACCCTTTAAGTGCTAGCGAACACCGTAACACTGGAATTCTAATGATGTTAGCAATAGCCTAGAAATAGTTTGACGTGTTGCAACTGGTTTCCATACAACATGTGTCACGTGCACAGAAACAACAAATAGAGAGAATACATGCATGGAAACTAAATCATAACCCTGATGGCGAATCCACCGCGTTATACAATCGACAGTTGAAAGATACACTCTTTCGCAGGTGAGCGCCTCTGCAATTACTACAAGTCTATTAAAGGGCCTCTGACACGCAAAAAAAAAAAACATTTTTTTTTTCATGCTAGGCGCTGAATTGGCATATCAGGACATTACAAAAAAATTGTTTCACTATAAAGTTGCGTAGTTTTTTTATAAAAAATAGAAATACGACGCCCAATTCAAAGTTCCCGCCGTGCACTGTGACGTAACAGTGTACCGCAAGGTGTCGGGGCGGTCAGAAGGGAGGCATCGCCGGAAGTCACGTGAGTTGCATCCCTCCTCGTGCTTACCGCGAGCGCGTGTAATATTCTTTTTTAAATATTTTTGTTCTTCGCACCTCCACGAGCGATCCAAGCAGACAAGGTTTCTTTTATTTGCTTTTCATCGCTTAATGTTGCTGTAAAGGTAGAAGAAGCGGAGTCAGTGAATTGACGTGATCAACTACAATGCCTAGAAGGCGCTGTGTGAGGGACTGTCCCTGTATTTCAGCAACTGAAGAAGAGATCACACTCCATGCATTTCTGAGAGACATACATCGGCCGCATGAGCACCTAGTAAACAAGTTCTACTCATGTTCTAGACAAAATACGTACTTCGTGCTTGAAGTTTACTTGTACTTGGCACACTCACCAGTTCGTGTTCTTTAGACGGCAGGCATCTTCAGCCTGGAGAGTATCCGATGATTTAACGACCTCGGTGTCTCAACCTTCAGCAATGCGATCGGCCAGTCGTATGCTAGCAATCCTAATTTCTGCGAGCGTTCTAAATTTTTTTTTTTCAAAACTAGATAGCTTGTTTTGCGCCCATTATAGCCCTGTATTATTGGACAGACGGCATGCACTCGTACACTGGCTTGTACTCGCAACGCTTTCATCATAGACCTCCATCGCGTCGATCCACTGACTCTTCGTCCTCAAATTTTACAGCACGCAAACTAACCAACGGTGCAGGATTAAAGAGCTAGTGGAACTGAAACTTCGTTTTCTACGATCGCTCGTACGAAGAGCAGAATAAAAAAAAAAAAAAAGACAAAAAGTCTTAGCACGGTCGCGGAGAGCACGAGGAGTGAAACTCACGTGACTTCCGGCGAACCCACTTTTAGTGACGTAAGTCGATACCTCCCTTCTGACCGCCCCGACACCTTGCGGTACACTGTTACGTCACAGTGCACGGCGGGAACTTTGAATTGGGCTTCGTATTTCTATTTTTTATAAAAAAAAATACGCAACTCTATAGTGAAACAATTTTTTTGTAATGTCCTGATATGCCATTGCAACGTTTAGCATGAAAAAAAAATTTTTTTTTTTGGGCGTGTCAGAGGCCCTTTAAGGATGTCGACTTGTTCTCGTTGATATTCCCCAATGAAGCTATATTGAAGTTCTAGGAATGTATCATCAATAAAAATTATACAAGCTTGATCATCCGGATATTGGCTTGTTCATGACACAGTATGTGTAATAGGCCTACCAAGAAAGAAGAAAACGGTGCCTGAACGGCACCGCCTACCGAAGATTCGCTCTCATTTCTGACACACGCCGTGAGATGGCGCAACACGACCAGGAAGGGCGCGTCAATTATACTCTGTTTCATACTTAGCGTGCAACGCTGTCAAAGCTACTGGCGCGAGCGTGGGCTTGATCTCGTTGATCATTTGCACGCGTCTCGCGCAAACAAAACCATAGATGAAGCCACGCGCTCGTGCCTGTAGCTTTCACAGCGTTGCACGCTAAGTATGAAACAGAGTATAGTTCTCTTTTATGTGCTCTGACTATTGACCCGTGATAGCGCAGTCGGCAATATACTTGGCACAGAATTTCAAGGTATGGAGTTGAAATCCTGCCGGGGGACTGAAGCCTTTTTATATGGTTCCCTATAAGCATAATTATTTTTGGTGTCGGTTTTTCGTTACAGCCAATCGTTACAGAACGCTATGAAAATCGGCTGATAAGACATATTTTGCGTTAAAACTATAAGTGTCGGCAATAATTAATTGATGTAAAAAGACATCTGCTAAAGATGTTTGAAGGGCGTGTACAATGGCACTGCAGCACCTTTCCTCATACGCTTTCTTCACCCTTCAGAAATGAAAATAGTTGCGTGCGATAACACCTCACTTTACAACGAAAAAGGCTGCATTTCTCAAATAAGGGTGCAGAAAGGTCATAGCCATGGGTGTAAGTTTCTATAACAACCTGTTTACTACATCATGGCTATGAAAACATTTAGTGGCCAACTAGTACACCATAAGCTCGTTAGATTTATTTGCGCCTTCTGCACCGGTGCAGACAAGTGCAGGGAAGTGTACTTCCGTTGTGTGTGTTCAAATACGACCGGAAGCACATTGCCCTGCACCTTTCTGCATCGGTGCAGGAAATGCAGGTAAATCGAACGAGCCTGATATCGGCTTGTTTCCGACCGTGTACGACTGATTCGCCATTGTTCTAGAACGAGCACAGGCTTGTTTCTACAGAGCAGCCTAATATGGGCATGGCGGTGCTGTTTTTTTTTTGTTTTTTTTTTCATGTGTTATTGGAACCACATGTTTTCCGTCTCTTTATCCAGGCCCAGCACATGCAGGTCGTGGGGACCGCGATTTCGGCGGCTTCCCGGATACAAGGCGAGACCGCATTCCTCGAAGAGGGCAGTGTATTCCTCGCCCTTTTGGTAAATCTGCTATTGGCACACCCTTGGGAGTGATTTTGGACGCAACCCATCTGCGGGCGAAGTCACCGTCTAAAAAAAGGCCCGTGCGTCTACTTTCCCGCACAACACTCGGAGTGACATTAAGCAATGCAAAACGTCGCGCTTGCATCGCTTAATGTCACAACTCAGAGTGCGTTTTTCAGTTTAAACATATGTTTCGGCATCATCTTTAGCTGAGCTGCCACCGTAAGTTGCGCTCCTTGGCTCTCCGAGTGTTGTGCAGGAAAGTAGGCGCACGGGATTTTTCTTTGAGTGCACACCACTTACACAGGGCGAGCCCATTTCCCGCAGTCTATATAAGCCGGTCCCGAAACCCTCAAGAAGGAGGGGGCGAGCCCGAGACTCTCTCGCAGGGGAGACTCTGGTCATCGGAGCCTCTTTCTTTTTGCAGCTTCCCCCTTCCCATGAATCTGCCTATTACGGTAGACTGGACCTTTCAGGTGCGTCTGTGTGATATGAGAGCGCCGACCTTTTTAGTCTTTTATTTTGTTTGTCCGGACGACGGGCAAAATGTGCCGGCGTATTCGCCCAAAAACACGTAATCCTACACACACACATACCTCCGGTTTTTCTGCGTGGTACCCAAGGGGAAATCGACACTGTTTAAGGCTGTTCGAGGTCAAGCAATAAACAGCTCGCAGGAGACGTCATTTGAGACGCCTGCTATTATCCTTACTGCAATTTGGTTATGAGTGCTACCTTTAAATTATAAAATTTTCACTGTAGAGCAACAATAAAACATTAGACTAAACGTCATAATCGCCAGCGAAGCGACATCGGTGCCAGAAATCTTTTGGAGCCGTGCGATAGGACAGTAGTGCTACTGTGCGGCTCCTAGACAAGAAATTTCGTATAGACGACGGCCGGACTGGCATAGGCATCTAGTGTAGAGGCAAACTTAGTTTATAAGTTATAACTAATGTCAGTTTACCTGAGTGGGGGCACAGTCGGAGCTAACTTTCGTTAGACATGACCTGAAAATTAAAAACCCAGATACCCTCCTCGCTTGGCAAAAAGCGCGGCACTCATCTCATTTCCATTACGTCTACACGATGATTCCCAGTACGTCTACACGATCCTCATGTAGATCTGATCAATAACTGGCACTGGTGGATGTCGTCCCGTTGTGATTTCGTAACCGTCGAATACGCGAACGCCTCGTAGGGGCGTTTTCCAGCGCAGATAAACAAAACATTATCTTACGGTATGCTGCCGCCGTTGCTGCTCACAACTGTGGGGCACACGACTGAACCCGAGCTCCGAGAAACTTCCGCGGGCGGGTGGTATGACGGAAAACAGATAGAGAGCAATGCTGTAAGTGGGTATCCGGACCGCAAGTTTGTCTGCTTCTTGCACAGGGTTTGCGATGATGTCTAAATGTCGAGCTCTTATTGGCTGATTGAACAAAATAGTGGGTAGACCTCAACGTATCTAGCACTGAGGTCTACCCACTATCCTTTCAATCAAAGGCGATCAGAGCTAAGCGTAGTTCTGACGACACCGCAACTCCTGCGCAAAAAGCAGACGACTTGCTCTCCGCGGAGGCTTCGAATGTCAAGGTACCATACCTTTATGCTGCATTCACACTGGCATTCGAATCGCAATCGCAAAGAGGATCCTCTCGCTTTCACCGTGAAATGCGCGTGAATTTGTACTGGATATTTAGACAGCCGCGTTCGCAATTGCCTTTGCGAATGCGGCTCAACCGCCAGTGTGAATACGACGTTACGTTGGAGCTACTCGTAGATCGAGAACCGCGGCCGAGGGAAGGCGCACACGCGGCCAAGACCCTGCTGGCGCTTTAGGAAAGGTCGGAGTGGGCAGCGCTTCATTATGCCCACGTAACGCAGACTCGTAACTGGTGGCTCTGCCAACCATCTGCCGGTTAGCTACCAGTAGAGTGCATTCATATACACGCGCTTTTGCTTGAAAGGTGAAATCTCGGCCGTTTTTCTTCCTGATCGTTTTTGTTATGTCTTTTGAAGTGCGCGCAATCCGGTGTGCCTCAGCACGAGCGCGTATGGCTAAGCTAATGCTTAGACGACATTTCAGAGCATAATAACGCACTCAGCGCGCTGGAGCGTCACGCGCTGGCCCACTCTAGGGTGCCTCAATGTCCTTCTGTTTAGGGTGATGCCACCCTTTGTAGTACCCGATGCCGACAGCACGCGCTCACGGGTAAAATACAAAGAAATCGACGAAAACAAAATGTCGCCATAGCACAGTCAGCGCCACAAGCGCGTGCAGGGGCACGATATTTCACGCGCTTCTGAACACGAAATAAAGATAAATGTGTGGGACAAAATGGCCGGATGTCTCCACCCTAAGCAAAGCGCACGTGAAGGCACCCTAGCCCACTCAGTACAACGAGTAATGTCTTCACATTGAGCCTGGAAGACATGTAGGCACCCTAGCTGCCAAGGCGGAGAGCGAGCCCCCTATTAGCGGCGAGATTAAAGGGCGAGATGTTTTGGTGGCGCCCTCCTACGGTTCCCTCTCGTGACGTCATTACCTTGCGGACAACAAGTTCGATGGTGTTTGTAATTAGCATAACGGAACCTTGAAATAATTGCGCTCTGAAGCCAACGCTACCAACACCACCAAAATTAAAGTGCTTCCATTCCTCTTATTTCCCTGAAAAGAAATTCTTTGCTGGCCTCATATTCAGCATTCGGCATCGTGGAATTACGATCACAGCGACGCTTTTGATCGCGCACGTCGCCAATAGTTGTCACGCGCTCCCAATAGCGATATAAATACCCCTGATTGGCGATCGTCTGTGAATATGCAGTACTGTCAACACCAGCCACTATACTTCGTTTCCCTTTTAGACGCAGCCGACAACGCGAGTTGATTGGACTAATCAAACAGCGTCAAAAGCGCGCCATCGCAGTGCAGTCTAAAATATGCCTGCGCGTCTACTTGCTCGCAAAACACTCGAAGAGTCAATCTCTGCGATCCACGAAATCAGCTCAGCGAATGATGAGGCAGAACATCTGTTTAGACCTTAAAATTAAGTCTGCGCTGTGGCATTACGCACGCAATGCTAGCATCACGCTTTGCATTGCGTAATGCCACAGTGCACACTTCATTCTTAGGTCTAAACGGTTGTTCCGCCTCATCATTGGCCGGGCTGATTTCCTAGATCAGAGAGATTGGCTCGTTGAGTGTTTTGCCGGTAAGTACACGGGCAAGCATTTCTTATAGTGTGTTCGTCGAATTCCCGTACGTGTTCTATCATCGCTGCACCAATCATAAACAGAAAAGGCCCAGTGATTCGCGCTTGCGATACTGCTTGATTGGCACCATTAGTTCGTTTCGCGTCGGCTGCGACTTGAGCTGAAACGAAGGCTGCAGCACGAAATTTTCTGCACCCCCTACACGCGGCCAAAGTGGAACACGGATTGAACACAAGTGCTGCGTCAGTGTTCGACTCGTGCTCGTGTTCTCGCTGACTGGCAGCACTCGCGTCTCATACACCTTTTGCAAAGCATGGAGAGCCGTCTCGGCGGCGCCAATAGGAATGCTGGGAGGCTGTAGCAGACGACGGAGGCGACTTAAAGCAACACGTTCTATGTAAGAGAGCGTTCATTTCCCTACCTCACTCAAAGAGGCGACCAGATCGGACACGAGTGCTGCTTCAGCGTTCGGCCGGAACTCGTGTCTAATCAGTGAGAACCCAAATCCCAGCCGAACGCTGACGCCACAGTCGTGTCCAATCTGCGCCGTATACGGTTGCCTCTGAGGGACGAAGGAACATTCAACCCTTGGGCTTTCTTATGTCGAAGGTGTTGCTTAGAGGTGACGGAAGACACGCGGGCGAATAGGCGAGCAGGCGATTGAGCGACGAGTAACTGCGTTACGCGGCTACTCTCCCTCTTTCCCTTTTTCTTGCTCTCTTCAGTGTCAGATGGTATATGCTGCGCAAGGCGACGAGGATCATAGTAGAACGTTCCCATAATTCGTTGCGCTGTCCGCGCGCGACCTTGTGGGAGTTTTGCTAAAGGCGTGTCTGCGTCCCACGCTGGCTGCTCGTACACACTCCATTTTAGCTTGTAATAGACCGCAGGGGACGCAGCCAGCCGCCCTAGCTAATTCAGCGCCGTAAGGGTGTCACGTGACTACGCGGCACTCGTATGCCCTTTGACGTGACACTCCCACGGCATATGGCACGTGATCACGTTACCATACAACACTAGCAAGGCCGTGCGAGTGTCGTGGGGTGGAGCCCCCTTCCCCCCGGTAGTCGGCGCCTAATGGGCATGCGGGTACGTCCTGATCACAAGGCGTCAGGCGGCTACATCCAAAGATCGTGCAAATGAGCCCACCCTGAACATGTCTTGAGGCAGATGTCCGGGTACGGGATGAGGCCCTCGAACTTGGCCGGCGTTCCTGCCGACCTGTTGGTCTTGTCATAGTGGTCGAACTGGAGCCAGGCGAGCGAGACGCTCACCATGACTTTCTTGTCGACGTCCGGCCACTCAGGGCCGTAGGTGAGCTTGAGCATGCTTATTCCCCTCTCCATAGACACGCTGACTACATGAGGAAAGAAGTCCGGCGTCGAGTGCCGCGGATCGGCTGATCGGTAGGGGCTTGCGCACGTAGCATAGAGGAGCTTTTGTCGATGGTCGGGAGGAATGTGGGTCGTCATCATGGGGATGATATCTCCGGAAGAGAACGTACTCGCATGGTAGATGATTTTCACGTCGTGAGCTTGACTCGGCAGCTGCACAATCAACGTCTTTCTAACACCTCCAGCAGAATTCATGGCCTTGGCCAGATTCTTGACGAAAAACTGCACCAGTCCAGGAGAAAAAACTTTTATCGCGTGGGGCAACATAAGCGCGATACCTCCAAAAAAAGCGCCTCCATTCATTGCCCGAACCAGGCCTTTGGTCAGCTGAGCGGATTTAGCACTATCATTGAGTGTAGTGGTTAAGGCGAAGTAGTGCAGATTTGGACCCCCAAAGCCCAAGAACCTCTTGGCCTGTCGCATGGAGTGTTGCAAAACCGTGCCCTTAGCTACGGCCAAAGGACGATCCGTGTTGACGTCAACCCCTACGCAGCAGAGAACGACGTGGCGACAAAGTTGGGTCGGTACGTTGTCGTAGGTGAATCCGGGAACAGGGGAATCGTAGTTGATGAAGCAGATGAGAGGGTACTCAAATATCTCTGAAAAAGGGCACCGCGTTCCTTCTTTCGACCCTTTCTTTTGAGGCTGTTTCTGAACCGGGTGATATGCTACAAGCAGCACAGAAACAAACGACAGGATGAGTGCCGTGGAAAGAATCACCATGGGAATCCTGAAGGTCAGCGTGGAGGACAGGACCTTCGCAGGAATGTCCGGCTGCCCGGTTTTTTTGCCCTCGAACGTGGGAGCCGCAGCTTCGGGATCGACCGGCCTGCCATCACCCCTAACCTTTTCAACGGTACTCATGATTACTTCTTCGAAATTATGGTCAGCTGCCTCTATTGTTCCTTTTTTCGTCTTCTCGCGAGCGTATGATGCAAAGCTCGTGGCAGCGGAATCAAAGCCTATACTTCGTTTCACTTTATCTGCGAGCGAAGCCAAAGCTAGAAGCGCGAGACCAGCGCTTTTTGCGTTTCTGCCCAGCTCGCGCGCTCGAGCAAAGCCTGAAGGCACGGAGCTTTCGTGCTCGCGCTTCCAGCTTTGCCTTAGCTCGCCCATAAGGTGAAACGAAGTATAGAGTAATATAGTGGCCAAGGCTACGTAAAATCTATTTTTATTACAAAGCCGCCTGATTGACTGATTGATTGATTGATTGATTTTAATGACAAGGATGGCTCGTGGCCGCTTTGGGGAAAAGGGTGATAGGGGAGGGTTTTTTTTAATTTCCACATGTCGGGCCTGGGGCGGTCTATTCGCGCTACACTGCTCGGTATAGGCCATTGATTTGTCGATAATCTGCGACCGCACGTTGGGCGTCATGCTTTATTTGTATAATAGCAGTAAGGACATCTAGAGAGGTCGCATGCAGGTCCTCGATGCGGTCTCGGTCCTGTGTGAGAACAGGACAGTACTTTATGAGAAGAACATCAAGCATGCAAACCATCACGTTTCGTTTAATGGAATAAAAATGGCCTATGTTAATCATTAGGCTCCCACCAGGTAACCATCACGAAATCTTAAGAACTTCCGGTTTTCACCGGACAATCCCTTTAAGGCGGCGGTCCCACGGCGGCCATCTTGAACAAGCCATTAGTTCAACCACTAGATGGCGGCACTCATCCGTATGGCCTAGAGTTCCTGTACAGGCTCCCTACGGGAGCCAGAGTTGCGCGTTCACGCATGGCATGTGGATTCAGCTCCTCACGTGACTGAATTCGGCGAATAGCAGCGCCGCGCTTTCGAGGCGCGCGGCGGGCTCAAAAGCCTGGGAACGTACGCCGGGGCGCGTGCAACGTCTACTTTGCTGCACGACACTTGATACGGCTCCTCACGTGATCGGATCTCGGCGAATAGCGGCGAGGGCGGCACGCGGCATGTGGAATCAAACGCGCAACTCTGGCTCCCGTAGGGAGCCTATAGGAAGTATTCACTGGCGGCCATAGCTGTGTGCTCGGCTGCGGAGCGCGTGCTGAACGCGAGCTTCCACAGTTCTTTCGCCACGTGCATTCCGCACCATCAAGATTGCCGGTCTTGGCAGCCTATTAATGCGGGCTCGTTCTGAGCATGCGCTCTAAACAGTGACCTCAAATATGGCGGCCAGTGAATACCTCCTATACAGGAACTCTATACTTAGTCTCACCTTAGCATGGACTATTGTTAGCCGCGCGTGCCAAAAGCCCGAGCTAGTTGCTTTGAATGAAGCCTCGGCGGCTGCGCGAGCGCTCGTGTGGCGAGTGCTCCAGTCAAGGCAGTCGAAGCTAGCCGCTCGCGCTTGCACAGCCTTCGCAGTTAGTCCGTGCTAAGGTGGGATGAAGTATAGTATGGCCAGAAAGCAGGCTCGTGGCAGTGATGTTCCTCCTCTGCTCTTAATTTCCTCCTTTCTGCTGCTCGCCCGTGCACGTTCAGCGCTCAACGCGTGCTCCCGCTGACACAAATGCCAGCAAACGTGCCAGTGGTGCTAGCAGTGCCCAGTTCGCACAGAAGCGGAGCCCAGCTAGCTTATCGACCCGATCGAGAGTGCCTAGCTGGGCAAAATTTGTTTTTTTGATCCTGGCTTTGTTCCACGCTGCAGGGTTGGCAAAGCGATTTCGTTAGAGGCTCACAAATCAGTAGCTATCGTTTTAACTATTAAAGCATTGAAAACATAGTCAATGAGTCAATGAAGAAAGTTATCAAACGATAAAGAACATATATAAGACATTTCGTGAATGAAAGAGATTTTGCACGACATAAACGTTTAAATTCATTTTCGCTGTAAGTCGGAGCGCAGCTGGCATAACAGGTCAATGAGGCCAGTCAAACAGAGCCAAAAAACACCATGTCACGGAGCTCAACGTCTTATAGGAAGTATTCACTGGCGGCCATAGCTGTGTGCACGACTGCTGAGCGCGTGCTGATGGCGAGCTTCCACAGTTCTTTTGTAACGTGCATTCCGTACCATCAGGATTGCCGGTCTTAGCAGCCTATTAATGTGGGCTCGTTCAGAGCATGCGCTCTAGACATCACCCACAAATATGGCGCCCAGTGAATACTCCTTATAGACCGTTTTTTGTCTTCGGTCAAAGCAATCAAGTGCAAACCATGGACCATGGCCTTGCGCTTTCAGTATGCGTGTTTGTGCTTGTGTACCTTAGTCTTTGACTGCATTTTGATATATGATAAAACAAGCAATAGCAGACTCTTTTTCAAGACGGGTGTTCAGAGGGACGCGCTATATACCTCATCATTTCGATGATAGTTTGATTAAACTTGATTATCAGTTATCTGACCTTATAAATAACCACCCCAAATATTGTTGAAATAGTACGCCGAGGTTGAAGAATCTGCATGTTCAAGAAAAGAGTAAAAGCGTATTTTTTAGTTTCAGTGACCTAAACTTAAAAATTGTTAGTCGAGTGGGTAGCAGATTTCAAAGTGTGTTTTATAGTGCTTTTGGTATTTGTGTTTCATTCATAATTAAAGTAGTTGATAATTTGATGTTGAAAAAAATATACGAACGTCTTACATGTATATATATATATATTGTTAGGGTGATGCTGTCGGCAGCAGAAAGGACAGGACAGTACACGATGATGGAACAGACATGCGATTTATGGAGGCCGAGCCGGCCCGTGGGGCCTAGCGCGAGATGACCATGCGCGCCACTGCCCCGTCGTCGTCTTCACCTTCCTAACAGTACTCCCTCCGACGAAAACGGCCGACCCGGCCGGTGAATAAATGAAGACATGAAGCACACTTACAAAGCCACACACACACAGAAGAACAAAGGACGGCTGCCGACAGCGAGGGTGAGGATGAGGATGGAGACGTTGAATTTCGGCCTCTTCCGCAGCGTCACAGACCTCTGCACCAGCCACACGACGGCACGGTCCGGGCTGGGGGACTCACGTCACTGAGAAGCGTCGGAACGTCGGGGGCTGGGGATAGGGGCGGGGGATCGTCTGTCGGCTTCGTCTGATGCGGCGTCGTCTGATTCGGCTTGTCATGGCGTCTGGGCGGGGTCTGGGTGACGGAGCCATGGGCTGGTGTTTGGTCTGCTGCTGCGGATGACTGCCTCAACGAGGCGGGTTCACAGGATCAAAGCGGCGCTGATGTTCAGTGAAGGAGATGAGTATGGCTCCGCACCTCCACCATACTGTTAGGGTGATGCTGTCGGCAGCAGAAAGGACAGGACAGTACACGATGATGGAACAGACATACGATTTATGGAGGCCGAGCCGGCCCGTGGGACCTGGCGCGAGATGACCATGCGCGCCACTGCCCCGTCGTCGTCTTCACCTTCCTAACAATATATATATATTCTGTATGAATGCAAAAGAAATAGGGAATTTTGCAGTAACGCTGATATTTTATGGTAATGAATGTGATCTCAGTGATGGTGATGTGAATGATTTCTATTTTAAACTTTTGATGACGTTGATTATTAATTATTGTGACTACGATGCTTATCTAATGTCAATTTGATTATTTTATGTATAATTGCTTTTTATGCTGACACTGATCCTGTACACTGTTGAATGCTGTAAAAATGGACTGATGGCCTGGTCAGAAGACGTTTTGATGCGAAAAGATTATTTGCCTCATAACGCGAAAATCCGGCGTCGTCGTCGGCGGCATGACCGAGCGATGGTACCAAAAATTGCCAATGGCGCAAAAAGTAAAAACACGTTAGAAATGCCCGTATTGACGTCACAGTTTTCACGAAGGTTCCTTTAAACTAAGTAAATGAATGTCGCTTTAGAGAGAAACTCTTACATTTCGGTCTGGATGGGAATCGAACCCGGGCCTCCGGGGTGCGAGACGGGCACACTTCCCTGACGCCACGGCGGCTTTTTTTTTTTCTTTATTGTGTAAAAACACACAAAGCACAACAAACACGACAAACAAGGTTAAAACACCAAGGACCCCAACTTGGACCCGTTGGCGGCGCTAAAACTCTCTCATGCCCATTAGCTTATCCAGCAAACCAATCCACTCAGGCGGGGTCTCAGTTTTTTCAAGAACACTTTTTACCTGAGTTACAAGCTCGATAAAGTATACGCGCGCCGATTTTGGGTGAACCTCAGCGTGTCGCACCGCTAAGCGTGATCGCCATAGACTGCACAGCCCTAGCGCCATAAACATGTCATATGGCACGTTATCTCCCTTCTCTATAGGAAGAAACCTAATTGTGAAATGGTCAACGCATAGATCTTTTTTCAGGGTACGCTGTAAAACATCCCAAAAAAAGACAGCGTCCCAACAGTGCACGAACACGAGTTCGATCGTCTCCGGCTGTCGGCAAAGCAGGCAGTTTACACCCCAAGGGACGTACAACCCACGCTTTTGAAGCCAGACCTTTACTGGCAAGGTAGAGCTGTGCAGCCGAAAGAAAAACGTTTTGACTGCCGGCGGAACACACATTATCTTAACACGGGCTAGTACATCTTGTCCAGGCCCTGAGATGTACTGCAAACGGTACAGTGGCACAGGAAAAAGAACATCAAGAAGGTCTCGCGTCAGTCTTTTACGCGTGACAGTCGCCAGGTACTCACGCGAAAATCTTACATTAAAAAAATAAAAAGAATCAACAACCTCCTTTACGAAACCAACTAGTTTTGCCGGTGGGCCAAACTCTGAAGTTATAACAAAAGACGGTAGGGCTTCTGCTAGTCGGGTCTGTATCATAACTTGCAACAGTGGGTTCTGTTGATCTCTCAGAAAAAGAAAACGAGAAACAGTTTTTCGAACAAAAAGATGGCCAAGCCCGACGCCTCCTTTGGATACACGGCGGAAAAGGTTGTCACGGCACATGGGTTCACTACCCCGCAACCAAACAAACAGCGCAAAAACTCTGTGCATCTTCTGGATGCAGCTCCTCGTACACCACATGACTTGCAGAACATACCATATCTTTGCAGTTAAAAATACATTGCATACAGTCGCGCGAGTAAAAATGGACAAATTGCGGTTACGCCAACAAGATGTCTTTTTCCTAAGGTCTTCGACGACTCTCTCCCAGTACCGTGTTGTGCTGTTCATGTGGTGCAAGGGGGCTCCTAGATACTTGCACGGAATTGTGCTCTATCTTATTCCTTCAAACTGTGGTGGCGTTGTAGCCCACTCACCGTGCCATAATCCAGAGCATTTCTCTAGGTTAACTGCAGCCCCCGTGGCCGCACAGAACATAGAGCACAACTTTAAGACTTCCGTAACACTTTTCTTGTCAGCACAAAATAGCGCGATATCATCCGCGTATGACAATACTTTTATTTCAACACACCCCATAAAAAAACTTCTCACGTTCTTGCTTTGAATGACACTTGAACAAAGTGGCTCTAAATACAACGAAACCAATAAAGGGGACAAGGGACATCCCTGCCTTACAGAGGACAACACAGGTATTTTAGGTGTTAAAGCATTGTTTAAGACCAGTTTAGTGGTACACCCAGTGTACGCCATACGTATCCCCTCATTTAAAACTTTCCCAACATTCGCCCTTTTTAGAACAGCCCAAATAACATCATGGTGAACACGATCGAATGCCTTCTGCATATCTACTTGGATCATTGCTACTTGGCCGCCTTCACTGCTAAACTCTAATATTGACCGCGTTACATGAATGTTTGACTGTATTGATCGGCCCCTAATCCCACATGTTTGGTGCTCCCCAACTAAATCTCGAATAACATGCTGCATCCTACTAGTTAAAACGCGCGCGAAAATTTTATAGTCAACATTACACAATGTAATGGGTCGATACTCAGTTACACGTCTTGCCTGCACAGCATCGGGCGTCTTTGGTATCAGCACAGTATGCGTCTGTACAAAAGAAGGCGGCAAAGCTTTAAGAGAATACGCTTCGCATATAACCTCTAAAAGGAAAGGGGAAAGTACATTTTTAAATTCCTTAAAAAATTCTCCGCTTAATCCATCAGGCCCCGGTGTTTTATGAGACGACAAGCCGTCAAAGGAACGCTCAAGCTCTTCGAGTGTGATTGGCTCTTCCAACTGTTCTCGTACGTCATCCGATAGCTGCGGTACTCTCTCCAGTAACGCTGCGAGCTTATCCTTGTCTAAAATAACATTTACACCACCAAATAGTTGCGAGTAATAATCAGTGAAAACGCGTTCAATAAACTCTGTATCACTGCTAGTGGCTCCTTCGCGGAAGATAGCCGGGATTTCTTTACTAATTGCATGTTTCCGTTCTTCTTCTAGAGCCCTCCGCGTAGGTTGCTCACCTAACAAAAACTTTTCAGCACGCGCTCCCACTACGGCTCCGCGGTAGCGCTCCTGATGGAAAGAATCCAGCTTCGCCCTTAGATTCTTAATTTCTTCCTCCACTGCGCCTGGGCTACTGTTTTCAATTTTGAGAAGTTCCTTTAAATACATCTGCAGTCCTTTCTCCTCTCTTCTCGCCTCACGCTGTAAATACGAAGACCTTTCAATCGCTATTTGCTTAACCTCTTCCTTAAAGGGCCTCTGACACGCCAAAAACAAATTTTTTTTTTCATGCTAGGCGCTGAATTGGCATATCAGGACATTACAAAAAAATTGTTTCACTATAGAGTTGCGTAGTTTTTTTATAAAAAATAAATATACGAGGCCCAATTCAAAGTTCCCGCCGTGCACTGTGACGTAACAGTGTACCGCAAGGTGTAGGGGCGGTCAGAAGGGAGGCATCGCCGGAAGTCACGTGAGTTGCATCCCTCCTCGTGCTTACCGCGAGCGCGTGTAATATTTTTTTTTAAATATTTTTGTTCTTCGCACCTCCACGAGCGATCCAAGCAGACAAGGTTTCTTTTATTTGCTTTTCATCGCTTAATGTTGCTGAAAAGGTAGAAGAAGCGGAGTCAGTGAATTGACGTGATCAACTACAATGCCTAGAAGGCGCTGTGTGAGGGACTGTCCCTGTATTTCAGCAACTGAAGAAGAGATCACACTCCATGCATTTCTGAGAGACATACATCGGCCGCATGAGCACCTAGTAAACAAGTTCTACTCATGTTCTAGACAAAATACGTACTTCGTGCTCGACGTTTACTTGTACTTGGCACACTCACCAGTTTGTGTTCTTTAGACGGCAGGCATCTTCAGCCTGGAGAGTATCCGATGATTTAACGACCTCGGTGTCTCAACCTTCAGCAATGCGATGGGCCTGTCGTATGCTAGCAATCCTAATTTCTGCGAGCGGTCTAAATTTTTTTTTCAAAACTTGATAGCTTGTTTGGGCCCAGTATAGCCCTGTATTATCGGACAGACGGCATGCACTCGTACACTGGCTTGTACTCACAACCAACGCCTCCTTTATTGGGTAATGCCTGTCACATGAGCGCTTTTCCACCGGTCATGCCCTTTCCTGTTACCCTCTCCCATTCGCCCCAGTCACTGTTGGAGCGATGTGTGGTCGGGCTGTGGCGCCACGTAGCGGGAAGAGAGAGAAGCGGGGTGTCCGCCGGTACCCATTGTTAAGCGCATGACCTGATTGGCAAGTTGGAGCGATGTGTGGTCGGGCTGCGGCGCCACGTAGCGGGAAGCGAGAGAAGCGGGGCGTCCGCCGGTACCCATTGTTGAAGGCATGATCTGACAGGCATTACCGTATAGAGGAGGCGTTGTCACAACGCTTTCATCATTGACCTCCATCACGTCGATCCACTGACTCTTCGTCCTCACATTTTACAGCACGCAAACTAACCAACGGTGCAGGAATAAAGAGCTAGTGGAACTGAAACTTCGTTTTCTACGATCGCTCGTACGAAGAGCAGAATAAAAAAAAATAAAAAAGACAAAAAGTCTTAAGCACGGTCGCGGAGAGCACGAGGAGTGAAACTCACGTGACTTCCGGTGAACCCACTTTTAGTGACGTAGGTCGATACCTCCCTTCTGACCGCCCCGACACCTTGCGGTACACTGTTACGTCACAGTGCACGGCGGGAACTTTGAATTGGGCTTCGTATTTCTATTTTTTATAAAAAAAACTACGCAACTCTATAGTGAAACAATTTTTTTGTAATGTCCTGATATGCCATTGCAACGTTTAGCATGAAAAAAAAAATTTTTTTTTTTGGCGTGTCAGAGGCCTTTTAAAGTACTCCCATTTTTCAAGGAGACATGTGTCTTTCCTTGAGTTTACTTTGTTCAGAATATCGCTAACACGTCTGACAAAGTCGTCATCCTTCAGCAATCTGTTGTGGATTTTCCAAAGCTGCCATTGAAACTTTTTCTTTCGCGGTTCTTTTTTCCCAAGCGTCACGCTGACTAAACAGTGGTCCGTAAAAAAAATGGGCGTCACTACATAACCTGCTGTCCTGCTGATAACCTCAGTTGAAACGTAGATGCGATCTAATCGCGAGTGGGATGCCCGCTGATAATACGTAAAATGAAGACTGCCTCGGGTTGCCCTTGCGCGCGCTACATCTTCAAGACAGTGCTCTTGCAACAATTCGATCAGCATTTCTGCGCTGATATCTCGGCTTTCCCTCGTCGATGCCCTATCTTCCGAGCTGCAGACGCAATTGAAATCACCCATAAGAACGACGACCTTATCACACTGCAAGTACGGTTTTAAGAATTCAAAGAAAACTGTTCTTTCCTTAGCTCTGTTGGGTGCATAAACTCACATAACACGCCACTCGCGATTAAACAAAATAAAATCACACAGTATGAATCGGCCTCGTTCGTCCAAGACTACGCTCAAGTTTCGCAACGGCACAGACTTTCTAAGAAACAAAAAACATCCCGCCGACATACCTACTGCATGGCTTACACACACCTCATAGTTGCTTAAAAGGGGGCTGTTCGAGGCGGGGTTTAGGCCGCACGTCCGGAGGCCTCCTGGCTCGTGACGACGACCATTCCCCGAAGTGAAGAACCCAGGGGTCCAGTGGAGGTGGGAGAATTGGTAACGTAACGAACGGTTTAATTACATGGTAGCGATACAGTCGTCAAATCCGAGAGAACCACAGAGCAGCCTCACGCCCCGCCTTATATAGGGGTCCGTTTTCTCCCTCACTCTCCGCCAGGGCAGCAGGTGCGACCGCCAAGTGCGTAGCAGAAAAGTCCGCCGCGTTGTAGCCAGAAGTGCGTCGTAGCCATGGTTCTCCGCAGTTAGGCCAGGCCTCTCTCCCCTTCCGGAGCGCACGAACCCACACGCACACACACGCACGTCCCGTTGACGTCACGGACGCGTTGAGACTCGTTTCGGGCAGACCACGACAGGTGGGCGACGGTCTTGAACACGTCGGGACTCGTTTCGGGCAGACTTCGACAGGTGGGCGACAGTCCAGAACACGTCGGGACTCGTTTCGGGACTCGTTTCCGCAGCGTTGAAACTCGGAAAAGGTTGCCGAAGGTTCCATTCTTAACAGCCCCTCCGGGGCCAGGGAAACCTCGAATGGCCGGTGGTACAATCGCTGGCCTGAAGAGGTTGGCTTGGAGCAGGCCTTGAGAAGACGCTGCAAGCACCAAACAAACTCCCAAACCTCTCACAACGGAGGCATCAGCGGAAACGTCCCCCACAACACCACGCCACACCGCAGTCAAACGCTCGGAATTCGCCAAAGACCCGCCAGACTGGATTACGGATTACCAAAATTTGGTACAATTCCGGGTATCGAGACCCCCTGTCGCCAAAAAAAACTCATTTTTCCAACGAGGACACTAAGAACAAAATACAAAAGACAAAAACTCTTCGCAATTTCTGAGGTCGTTTTTGGGTTTTAGCGAAGTGCCCCCACTTAGATCCTCATTCCCGTGGATGACGAAGACCTCTGAGATCATCCCTACTGTTTTTCGTGATCTCAGAAAAATCTGCTCAACCCATCGGCATTGCCGTTAAATTTGCCTTTCCTTTTTCTTACGCTGAAGCCATAGTGATCGATTTTCACGTGATTTCTAGACGTGAAAATGCGGTCCTTATAGCGCCGATAAAACAATCCGCCTTTTTCATGCCCCGTCACATTGGTCCTAGCAATCTCCTGAGCTGTACCGCAAAACCCTGACACACTAGGGTCGCTCTTCTGCTCGACTGTCAAAGACATTCTGTCTACTCGTAGCAGAGGACCAAAGTTACGTGACGCCGGAGCTACGAGAGATCTTTCACTGATCCCGTCTTCCTCCGCCTTTTTCGCCGGCGCGTTGGGACGGCGTACGCTTTCTAGTGCTACGAGGTCAGGCTGTTCTACAACCTGGTCCCTCTCATCTCGGTTTTCTGCCTCCAACTCTGGGAGTGCTTGCTCCCCGTCAGCTGCCTCTGGCTCTGGATCCCTCGTCAACAAAGGGGCGACCTGACGCGATTTGGACCTCGTACACGACTGAACTAGCCCTTTTCCCAGTTGTTGACCCCTTTCGCGCAGCAGGAAATCTGACCGGTTAGAAAACCAATAAGGATATTCCAACGGGACTGTTTGCGAGACAGCCGCCTCTGTCACTAGCTCTCCGAACGGGCCAGTTACCCTCACTGTCGCCATAGGCAGACAGACACTGTGCTTTTCAAGCAGCTGCTTGATCCAAACTACCTTTCCCGTAAAATCGGATGGCGTTACATACGACGGATGAACAACGTCCATCGTCGCTGCACTGTCCCGAAGCACCCTGCACGGCTTTCCGTTTACCTGGAGCTCGTGAAAATAGGGACGAAGAAGCTTCAGGTCCTTGTCACTACCCTTCACGTACGAGAACACAACCCGCGGTTTCTTACATCTGGCCGGTGTGTGTCCCGGCTCCTGACAGTTGTAGCACAGGAACGGCTTCCTTGCCTCGAACTGCCCTGTTGGGCTTTTCCGCGCCTCGTCTCCGTTCGAGTGTTCTGCGCTCTTTTCTGGGACCTTTTGTCCTGCTTCGGGCTTCTCGGGCCCGTTTTCTCGCGAGCCGTTCCCCTGTCGGAAGGTCTTGCGCTGATCGCTCCGGCCGGGTTCGCTTTCCCCTCCGCTCAGCTTTCTACGAGTTGCGTACTCTTCGGCTAGCTCAGCGGCCCTTTCGACAGAGTCGACTCCCACCCTATCCTGCACCCAGAGCTTGACTGACTGCGGAATGCTACGAAAGAACTGTTCGAGGCACACACACTCGACTACCTTGTCTCGGCTTTCGTACACTTCCTCGCTCTTCAACCATTCTATCAGGTTGGTTTTAGGCCCGTACGCGAATCCCGAGTAGCCCTCGCTGCTCTTTTTGGATGCGTTTCTAAACCTTTGACGGAACGCCTCGGCAGAAAGGCGGTACCAGCTTCAAAAGGCTGGACTTCACCTTGTCGTAGTCGTCCGCGTCTCCAGCACTAAGGCGCGCGACAACCTCTGCAGCCTCACAGGGCAACAGAGTCAAAAGCCGTTGCGGCCACGTTTCTGGGGCGAAGCTCAACTTCTCACATGTCCTCTCAAAGTTAACTAAGAATAGGCCCACGTCTTCCCCAACTTTAAACGGCTGCATGAGCTTCTTCATTTGATACGACTCGGTCTCACTTGCTCGTACCGGAGCCCCAACTCTACTGTTCTGCGAGTTTAATCGCTGTTGTTCAATTTCGAGCTCTAGCCTTTTCAGCGCTCGCTCCTCTGTCGCAGCAGTCTGCGCTCGTTCCTCTCTCGCTGCAGTCTGCGCTCGTTCCTCTCTCGCTGCAGTCTGCGCTCGTTCCTCTCTCGCTGCAACCTGCTCTCGTTCCTCTCTTGCTGCAGCTTCACTCTTAGCGTTCTGAAGCAGTTCCCACGAAATTTTAATTTCCTCTGCTTCCGCGCTCTCTGAAATCGCTTTACTGATCTCAGATTTCTTCATCTTTTGCTCCACCTCCACACCCAATTCTTCACATAAACAGAGTAAATCTGTTCTCAGTAACCTCATTAGATCCATGATCGCTGCTCTTTAGCTTTGGCTTTGTTCTAAAACTTGTCGCGAGGTTGTACACAAACCTAGCACACGAGTCAAACACTAAGGATTCCCAGCAGTTCAAAATTAATTACCCATAATCTGAAGCCTGGCGAATCTCAAAGCAAAGTCCAAACGCTCACCCACAGATGTAGCACGATGTCGCATGGTCCGATCCCAACCGCTGCCAACCAGTTGTTCGAGGCGGGGTTTAGGCCGCACGTCCGGAGGCCTCCTGGCTCGTGACGACGACCATTCCCCGAAGTGAAGAACCCAGGGGTCCAGTGGAGGTGGGAGAATTGGTAACGTAACGAACGGTTTAATTACATGGTAGCGATACAGTCGTCAAATCCGAGAGAACCACAGAGCAGCCTCACGCCCCGCCTTATATAGGGGTCCGTTTTCTCCCTCACTCTCCGCCAGGGCAGCAGGTGCGACCGCCAAGTGCGTAGCAGAAAAGTCCGCCGCGTCGTAGCCAGAAGTGCGTCGTAGCCATGGTTCTCCGCATTTAGGCCAGGCCTCTCTCCCCTTCCGGAGCGCGCGAACCCACACGCACACACACACACGTCCCGTTGACGTCACGGACGCGTTGAGACTCGTTTCGGGCAGACCACGACAGGTGGGCGACGGTCTTGAACACGTCGGGACTCGTTTCGGGCAGACTTCGACAGGTGGGCGACAGTCCAGAACACGTCGGGACTCGTTTCGGGACTCGTTTCCGCAGCGTTGAAACTCGGAAAAGGTTACCGAAGGTTCCATTCTTAACAGGGCGTAGCGCTTGTTCTATGTCGCTATTCGAGCACATTTTTGTTTCCTGCACGGCAAGAAAGTCTATTTGGTCGTCAGCGAGTAGACATTGCAGCTGGTACTGCTTTTTTCGCGAGTTCAAGCCGCGTAAATTTAATGTGGCGAACCGAATCGGTTCGCGAAAATCCAGCGTGCTCGAGACGTAAGGCGTCATACGAAGTGATCGATATAGAAGCCCTCCAACAAGAGCTAATAAAAAACAAAACAGTATCGTTTAATACACGTTTTCACAGCAAGTCACTCACTGTGAGTTGCCTTTCCGACGGTCATCAGGCGGGATGCGAGGCTTGGCCTGGACACGAAACTTTTTCCCTCCAGCCTCATGTTCCGTCGACGTGCCGGTCCCTTCTAGTTCGGTATCTTCCATGGATGGCGTTGAGTCCCTCATTCGCTTGACAACCTGGCTCATCTCGACACCGACATTTGGCACCGGAACCGCGGGGCCTTGACTTCCGCTGCCGTTGTTGCCGTCGCTCGGTGGACTTGCGTCAGGTGTCCCCTTAGTTTTCTCGCCCGTTTCTTCTGCTTCTTGCAGCGCTGCCTCGGGAGCACTCGTTTGCGCTTCAGGGTCTAGGCGACGGACGGCCGCTGGGCCATCTGACCCCGCTCCCTTAAGTGGTTGAAGCACGGCCGGCGCGGACGCACCGACTGCCTCCTCCGCTTCGGCGTCGTCCATCATGTAGTCTGTATGATCCTCTGTCTTGCGGTCACGGGCCATTGTGGCATAGGTCTTGATGCAGTCCGCTGCCTCGTGGCCATAACGGTGACAGTCCGCGCAGCGGGGAACACGGCAGTCCCGGCGAATATGTCCCGTACGACGACACCGAAGGCAGAGGGGAGCGCGTCCTGGCACCACAACGAGCACCTTGCACCCTTCCAGGCGGAGCTCGTGGGGTAGGCTGTCGATGGTGTAGCCTTCTCTGAGGGTCAGGCGTACACTACGGGTGTTGGATTCAACGGCCTCGAATCCCCTTTCCCGGAAGAGGTCTCTGGTGATCTCGGAGACCTTGCCATAACGCTCCAGCTCCTTTTTCACCTGGCAATTCGGGACGTCGTACGGGACCCAGTGAAGCTTGACCTTCACGGCAGTGTTCGCCGGGTCGACGACGAGGCACCGGCCCCCCTTGATGGTCAGTTCCTTGGCGTCGACCAGTTTTTGCTTGGCTGCCAGCGAATGCATCCTCAACATCCAGACGTGGTTCATCTGGTGGGGCCCGGCACTTGCCAGGTCTTTCATCACACCCAGCCGCTCGAGTTCCTGACGAAAGTCTTGCATCCGGTAGGGCCTTCCTTTTACATCACAATGCAGGAAGACAGCATTGGTAATCACGTACCCGGTTGGCAGTTGAGGCAGAATGATCTGATAATCCGTAGCGGTTCCCGGGACAGACGTACCACGGCCTGACGCGGCCGTTATCACCGCTCCCTCGGAGCTCATGTTATCACAACCGTCTCGTTCGAGCGCCGGAAGTGGAATCGACGTCACGGCGACTTTTTTTTTCTTTTTTCTAAATTGTCGACGCCACGACGGCTCCACGGTCCTGGCTAACTAAGGTGTGCCTAGTGCGTGCGTTACTGCACACGTCCCGTCACAACCATCTGACTGACTGAAGGTGTGGCTAAGTGCGTGCGTCATTGGGCACGTGACGGCGCAGCCAATGGGGAGAAGGTGGCGGGTGCTGCCTCCCGCCCGTCACACACCGAATCAGCACAAATAACTTTAAGGCATGTCAAAAAATTAAATCGAAAACATTTCACCAAATAAACTACAATGCTTTCGCATTCCCACACGTAAGCAGTCTTAAGTGTCTGTGCCGAATTTCCTTTTGTATTCTTTTGCCAAAGCCCCTCAGACACATGTATGTCTGGAAATAAGGATTATTATTTTTATTATTTAACTCACGCACATTTGTTGTCGTAATATTTATTTTTATTTTTACAACATGTACACGGAAGAACCGCCAAGCTGTCCAGATCATCCGAAGTTCAGTGTGTCTTCACGTTCCTATGGTCATCTGCACGTTCACGTTCAAAAGGAAAAACACCGTAGACCGTCTTCTCTATTCAAATGACAACGAACCGTAGACCACATGAAGGTGTATGGACGCTGTCTTCACAATAATTGAGAAATTTGACAGATAAAACACTTAATCAACCGACCTTTACCGCTTCAAAAATCACTCGTATTAGCGGGTCGCCACTCTGCGCTAATCACAGTCTTGGCAGGGAATGCCGAGATGGCCACAGACATAAAGCCCCTCGATGTGTTGGCGTTTGTCTGCAAGTAGCGTCAAATGCGCCAGTGCACGAGACCTGTGTCTCGAGCGGCCCTTGAAAGCAAATGGCGGCGCAGAACTGAAATGAGCGGCCCTTGGAAGTGAATGACGGCGGATCAGCACCCTGTCGTGACACGTGTCTTGCGCGTTTCCACCACAATGGTGTGCGGTACTTGTAAGCGTGAATTTTATCGAGGGACTTTACAACGACAGTTCGTCTCTCGCCATCAGTGCACGTTTCCACTGTTCACAAAAAGCACAGTCTACGCATGCTAAATCACAGTCCGACCAGCGCTCGATCGCAATTGCAGCCAGCCAGAAAGTGCACGTGCATAACACACAAACACAGCAATGTACGCGCCCTCGTACGCTTTTATGGAAAAATGTATACTCCGTTACTGGCGCGGGCGCGTGGCTTCATTTATAGTTTCGTTTGCGCGAGAACACTTGCAAAAGATCTGCGAGATAAAACCCCATGCTCGCGCAAGCAGCTTTGCCAGCGTTGTACACTACATTCAAAGTCTACGGGGCATTCGTGGTTCGAATGAGGAATGGGATCCAATTCAAAGAGTAGATTTGCATGCGACATATGAAGCACAGATGTCCCGCGGACTAAGTTATAACTAGGACTGGGCGTCAATTTTAATCGAATAATTAATCAATATACCTATTGCTATATTACCCAAGCATCAAGGAGAATGCAGGGATTGGTGTTCCACGAGCCACACGCGCACGCGTTTATCACAAATTTGTTGTAAACGGCAAAATGTACAATTTCAGATCTTAAATCAACTTTAATGTGTATTTGAGACTAGTAGAAAGGCTAGTCACACTCACAAATTATTATTTCAGCCACAGAAGGAAACAGGTTCGTTAATAATTTCCAGCAATAGGGAACTCCTTTGATTGTTCACAATAGACCTATTGCTAAATTATCCAAGCATCAAGGAGAATGCAGGGAATGGTGTTCCACGTTCCGCACGCGTAGGCCTTCCCCGTATAAAAGATTCGAAATAAATAACCAAAGTAGAGCGCTAATGAACGCGCGTGCAAAATGCCATTTGTTTTAGGCTTCTTTTTAGGACAGTAAAGGCTGAACTCCATGGAATAAATTATGTGACAAATAACTGGCGAACGCCGCCCGACGGCTCGCTCGCTTTGCGCGCGACGTAGCAGCCACTGTGTTGATTCCACGCGCAGAGCAAACGCCGCCGGGCAAAATTCGTCGGTTATTCGCAGCATATTCGTCCCATGGAGTTTAGCCTTTACCGCTGCAGACGCGAGCACGTGCAATGCGTGGAACACTATTCCCTGCATTCTCCTTGATGCTTGGGTAATTTAGTAATAGGTCTATGGGCTCAGCTGTTTGCGCTAAACGGACAATCGCGTGGCGTTGAAGTGGCTGGGGGCACATATAACCTTCTCCACTTCTTTTGAGTCACACATCTCGCCCCTACAGTTTACTTTAGGTCAAATTTTCACCTAAAGTTTGCCTTCAAACCGGTGCACCCGTACACGTCTGCGTGGTGAAAGAGTTAAATTTTTACTTTTTCGTTTGTCAAAATTTAACGGATTAACTGGTTAAAAATTTAATCGCGCTTAAATCATTAATTGATTTATCGGTAGGTTATTAGATCAAGTGCCCAGACCTAGTTATAACGCAACCTAGAAAAACATAAGCAAACGCCCCTGTGTGAGTGGACATTCCCTCGTGCAGCAGCTTGCAGAGCAGTGGCCGGGCTAGAGTGAAGAGGCGCGATCTCTTACGGCCTTTGCACAAACTCTTATTCACGTCCTGGATAATGACCTGGGTACCAGCGGTACTCCTCAATGTCCCGCATAAGACACGGGTTAAGCGCGGTTCAAACAGGCCCGGAGTACGGCGCCCGGGCCAGCCCGGATGCCGGAACCCGTAGTGACGTCAGCGCTCCCTCCGTACGGGCGGTGACGTAATTACGGCTTCCGTCGTCCGGGTCAAGAGTTGAAAAATTTTCAACTTTCTCCTTTCCGGGTCGTGACGTAGGTTTCCGTATTTTCTCCGCGGCCAATCAGCGCGGCGCGCTTCCCTCCTCCGCCCTCCTTGCCACCGGCGTTGCCGGCGTTCGCGTGCAAATGCCTCAGACGCTCCGTGCTTGCTTGCAAGGATGGCTGCGCCGATGAACTTCCCGCCCGTCTCCGACGCGAGGAAAGCTGCTCAAGCTGCAAAGAAGAGTGCCGCTGCCGCGAAGAGGGCTGAAGTTGCCGCTGCGTTTGGCGTACCCGAGAAAACCTATAGATTAATTCAGCTAGTTCAGCGGTACCCCTGGCTCTACGACAGGCATCGTAGCGACCACAAGGACCAGAACAAGCGAAAGAACTCGTGGGAAGACATCGCCCAGGCGATGGAGATCGCGGACCGTAAGTACGCATTTTTATCCGCTGACATCGGAGTTCTGTGGGCATGTTTTTTTAACGCAACCTTTCCTAACTTAGCGTGCACGTCTTTGTGCTCTTGGCGTGGCGTGTTATGTAGTTTTTGTTTTTCTTTCTTCGTGTACTTTTATGAGTGATCGAAACGGCCGTGGTCATTCCGTGAAACATTTGGCGATTTACATACTCGTGATAGGCATTCCAACGCACTCGACTCGACCATGGCGCGTATGCTTCCTTTTATTGCTCGCTGCACACGCCAGGTCTGTACAAAACCAAGATGATGCTTGGGCAACCTGCAGGCAAGTGCATACCCCACGTTCTTTGAAAATCACCGGTCCCACAGTTTTTCGTAGTGGACGGAGCCTGTGGTGTGCACGCGTGTGTGCCGGAAGGAAAACAATCTGACATCGTGCGAAAATTTGAACTTCAAATAGTTTCACAATATTTCTGGGAACGAGCTCTTGCGCGATAAAACTCGCGAATGCGCCTTTAACGTACGAAACACTTTTTTTTTATTTGCGAGCGGTACATAACATCGGCTTCAAAACAGCGTCGACCCTAGTTTTCAACTTTTCCAGTATTCGTCCAATTTTTGGCTAGTATTCTTACTTTTGCCTTTGCTTCTGTCATGTAAGCATTGCACTTTCTTAAATGTCAGAGATGTTTCAGAAAGCATCACGCGTAGAATATTATTGGGTTCGAAAGCCTCCCTTATTGCCATGGATGCATGCGTGGCCGAGGCACGGTGTTCTTGGAGCGTGTGCGCACTACGGTGCAGTTTGGGCATTCCTTGATCACAGCTGGCTTTGCCTTATTGTTGAACTGCATGTGCTGGATTTTGCTTTGAATGTGCAGGCAGTAAGGTCCATGTCCATGAAGGACTCGCCTAATTTGGTTACTCTTGCTAGTTTTCTTGATAAACTGGGTGTTCATCCACAGTTGAGTTCTGTATTGTGTGCCTGATGGTTCTATTTCTTTTTCCAGTTTCAGGCACGAGCCTTGGTCGAGGGGTGAAGACAGCAGAGACACACTTCATATCCTTACCTGTGGAATCATCTCCTGCATCCCCACACTTTCCTTGCCCAGACTGGCTTGTGGGAGCCAGATCAAGCCAGCTGGTCTCTCGGCAGAGCCGACTGCTAGAGAGCGCGTCTTTCGTTTGGTGTATAGAGTCGCACATCACAATGGAGATTCCGCTTTTTTTTTTTTTGCTAGACTAAATGAGTGGCAGCGAAGCTCGCGGCGCAGACCTTAAAAGTTCACATTGCGATTATTGTTCGCCAGACAAGAAAAACCGGAACTTCATTATGATGGGCTAGGTGCTTGCACCCGCGAACCAACAGGCATGCAAGTGCTGGTACAAGCCTGGCGTACAGCGGTCCTGGACCAAGCCCGGAAGAGGGACCTGCACGTGACTGCACTCATCATAGGCTGCCTGGAACTGCATGGAATAAAGCCATTTCATTACTGTTACTAACTGTATCGTCTATTTTCGATGGGCTCTGTCCCAGGCGCGCTCAAAATTATAAGGAGCGTGAGAACTTTGCTTATGCGTCCAATAATGCATGGGATGACAAAGACCAGTAAGTCTTGCATGTCAGCC